>OZ012697.1:36250981-36375981 GCA_963942565.1 Maea johnstoni
CAAGAAAAATTAGTTGGTCATCCGCATGTAATGTACCTGCAATGTACCTATAGTGTACCTTTAATGCACCTGTAATGTACCAGCAATGTACCTGCAACGTACCTATGATGTACCTTTGATGCACCTGTAATGTACCAGCAATGTACCTGTCCATTTTCCCAGGGTCAAGCACAGGTGAGCAGCAGTAGGTTTATGTAAGGATGACCAGTATTGACCACAGGTGAAGCAGAGTTCCTGGCCAGGTAATTGATCAGAAAGGCCAACAGGTAGACTTGTCTAGCTCCACCTGCATCTGGCTACATACGTATGCCTAGAACCTAATCAAGGGTAACAAGTGGGAAATAGAACGAGAGGGGTGTATTTGCACATCTTGTTGTCTATACTGTGTCCAAGAGCAGATGAAAAAGCATTCAAAGTTAGTGTTAGAAAGTTATGATATGAAAAATCGAAGTACATGTAGTTGAAGAAATTTGAAGAAAGATGGAATAAGTATAATTCAATTGTTTGCTATGAAGATTTTTTCAAGTCCTAATTGTAGCTTTATGTCGTTCTATTTTCACATATGCTAGTCATACCATAGCACGTGTTTATTTTAACATTTCTGCGTAAGGTTTTTCTTATCTCACTCTTCACCATTTTCACGAGCAAACGTTCCTTGCGTTGAAGACCTACGGACGTTTCACCCCCTCCCCCCGGGCTACTTTACACAGTGTTTGGAAACACCTTTAATTGGGCACCTATTTCAACAGCTCCTCTCTCCCCCCATCTCTCTCTCTCTCTCTCTCTCTCTCTCTCTCTCTCTCTCTCTCTCTCTCTCTCTCTCTCTATATATATATATATATATATATATATATATATATATATATATGTCGTACCAAACTGGAAGTTGGTCGGGGCGTTCTCGAATCATGTTTATCATTTGTTAAATACTAGACCCCCCCCCCCCCCCTCAGGTAAACTTGTGATTTCCTGAGTAACTGATAAGGTGCAAAGTGGCCGTGCTTATGCTCCTTTAATACAGAGTCGATCTTTCCCCATGCCACTCTCATGACAGGCCTATATACGCTGACCGTCGTAGAGCCGAGTCTGGTCACGACTGCATAATGAAAAGTGAATATTTGCAATTCATAAATGAACTATGAAATTCCTCATTCATTTATCAATATTCAATATCAATTATGAATGTTCCAAAATGTCTTTTTTGTCCACTTTTACATGCCATTTTGGTCACCACATACTATCAAATTCAAATAATGAGTGCTCCCTTGGAAGTGGTGAAGGGGGACATCTAGCGGGAGAAGGGCAAACTATGTGAAACAGCAGAGAAAATATATTTAAATATTTTTTTTCTGCTGTTTTTGGAAAAACGATGGAGAAAATAAATTTAAATTTATTTTTTCTGCTGTTTTTGGAAAAACGTTGGAGAAAATAAATTTAAATATTTTTTTTCTGCTGTTTTTAGAAAAACGTTAGAGAAAATAAATTTAAATATATTTTTTCTCCTGTTTTTGGAAAAACGTTGGAGAAAATATATTTAAATATTTTTTTTCTGCTGTTTTTGGAAAAACGTTGGAGAAAATAAATTTAAATTTATTTTTTCTGCTGTTTTGGTAAAAAAAACGGTGGAGAAAATAAATTTAAATTTTTTTTTCTGCTGTTCACACTTGCACCATCGTATACACGAGTGGAAGTGTGGAATGGAATGAATTGACTCCATAATTGTGTTCGAGGGATGGGATATTTTTCACTTACCACATATAAAATACGTACCATATATATGGTAAAGATTCACATAGCCTAGCTACAAGGTGTGAGTGTGTTTAGCCATATGTTTTCAATCAATACTCTCACCGACATTATGGCGTGGTCTACTATTTGTTGCCACCTGCCACGCATGGTTTTTTGTATGCAATGATATCAAGATCCCTAACTCTAAATAACCACAGTGCCATCTATCCACAAAGGAAGGCATTTCTGAACCTGGCCTGGGAGGCAGGCTAGGTTTTTATGACGCTGGGCTAGAACGTACCTCTTACAATCTAGTTTGCATGAATATGAACTTCTGTGATAGAAATCCGCAAAAAAAGTATTTTAAGATTATATTTAAACACTGAACTATATCTTGGTAACATTACAAACACAATAGAACAGGTTCTTGGCGAATGGTCCCATATATATACATACATATATATATATATATATATATATATATATATATATATATATATATATATATATATATATATATATATATATATATATATATACATATATATATATATATATCATCCTTATAAAAAATAAGATCTACCTATTACAATGTAAGTATATATTGAACAAACATTGTATTGCAACGCACTTGCAAATTAAAAAAAAAAGTTATAATAAATGTACGATAAATAGCTGTTTCCTTAGTCTGGGAATGATCTACCCTTAGTTGGTTTCATCCCAGGTCTAGTTCCTTATCAAAAAAGCCCCATGGGGAGGGGGCTACTGGGGCTGAGTTTGATATCAATACTTAGTAACCTGTAATGACTGTGGCGCCACCTATAATGCAATTTCTCTTTTTTTATTTTTCAAAACTTTTTTTATTCAACCGCATGGAAAGACAGATAGGTACATAATATATATAGTAATCCTTTGTGATTGGAGACACACCTCCAGGATTTGAGCTGATGTAAATCAAGTTACTGCGTTTGTATTTTCTTAACATCTTGTTTAATGTTGGCATTACACCCGACGCTGCACTGAGGACGTGGCTAGTGTAAATATTTATCAGGGCAACTCGGGTAATACCCACTAGAGCACTGGACAGGACTTAATTGCCATCTCATGATGTCGGAAATACCCCCTCCATCTGCTATGGAGCCCTGCCAAGTCCCATCCCAGAGATGTCCCTTTCCCACGCTTACTACCTGTGCATCGGAATGCTGTTCATTACAGCCACGTCCCGGGCATGCGCACTGTAACCATTTCCCGCCCGGCGCGTGCACACGATCTGACGAATTTGGGAATATCTCGACAAGATTGTTATAAATTAGGAAATACTGAACTGGAATATGTTGTAAATGTTAAATTCAATATTTCCTCTTCAAATATTTTCCGAATGCTACTTTTATTGATGGTTTATGTACGAAGATGTCAGGTATCGAGCGTAAAATGGTTAAATAAGCATCCCACGTAACAGAGCCCTTTAACATTACATGGGATTCCGTAAGGGAAGTTTTGATAACATCGGGTAACCGCGTGTGGCAAATACGGGTCCACTCAGGCGAGCTATTGTTAAACAGACGATTCCCACGTGTGGCTGGTCACCCGGACAGGTAGATAGATGTGCTAATCACCCACCTTGGTGCTTAACCTATTCATGGCGGCAATTGTCGTCTGGATCTAGGGTGTATTTGAGGATAATTTTGTTATAAAACACAAACATTGAAATATTTTCGAGAATGATTGTTTGTAGGGTTTAGAGCAACATTTCTTCTCCAAGTTTGCTCTCTAAAAGTGATTTCTTAAAAGGCTATCTCCAAATTTGGAAACCTATTCATGCCTACAATTGTCATCTGGATCTATGGTGCATTTGAGAATAACTTTGTTATAAAGCAAAAACTTTGAAATATTTTCAAGAAGAATTGTCGGTAGGGTTTAGAACAACATTTCCCCTTCATGTTTGCTCTCTAAAAGGGATTTCCCAACCCGTAAGCAGTAATGGGTTTATAACCTAGTCATACCTACAATTGTCGTCTGGGTCTAGGGTCCATTTTAGGATAATTTTGTTATAAAACACAAACTTTGAATTGTTTTCAAGAAGAGATGTCGGTAGGGCTAAGAACAACATTTCTCCTCCAAGTTTGCTCTCTAAAAGTGATTTCTCAAAAGACTATACCCACCTTGCTTAACCTATTCAGGCCTACAACTGTCGTTTGGATCTTTAGTGCATTTGAGGGTTATTTTGTTATAAAGCACAAACTATTTTCAAGAAGAGATGTCGTTAGCGTTTAGAACAATATTTCCCCTTCAAATATTTTCTCTAAAATTGATTTCTTAAAAAGTTATCCCCAAATGTGCAAGGACGTGTGTGACGACGGTATAGGTAGATATGCTAATCACCCACCTTGCTGCTTATTAACCTATTCATGCATACAATTTTTCTTTGGAAAATACTTGAAGAAATTTTCAATTGAATGCCAAACACCAACTCCCCTACACATATGTGTAGAAGCTATACTTTCGGTCAAAGCACACGGACATAAATATTTTTGAAAACCACCCAAACCCTTTCATGCTAGTATTCATTGGATAGCTCTCGCCGAGTACTCTCTGATGAGTACCCTTGTGCTAAGGTTTCAATGCCTTTCCCATTTTTTTGTCATCTGTTATTATTGGCCAAAGTAGCCACGAGCAACATAAGGTTTAAGGGCATGGCAGAAGTAAGGATGATATATAGTACTGGAATTCTGCAGTGCCACATATCCTACAAACCTGACGAATACAGTGGCAGGAGACACCTGTCTCTGTTAAAATGAATCTCCACCATACAAAAAGAACCCCTATAACAGAAATATTGCCCCTGCCACTGAGTTCCATTTCCGGACACCCCTGGGCCTAGAGGCTAATGAGGGCGCAGTGGGCCTGATACAGTTAACCCTTCCAGTGCTGAAGCTACTTTCGCCCAAAGCACTTGTAAGGATGCAACGATTTTTGAAGACCCTCTAAACCCTGTCATGTTAGTACTCATTGGATAGCTCTCACTGAGTACTCTCAGATGAGTACCCATGTGCCAGGGTTTCAATCATTTTTCAGGTTTTTTGCCTAATTTTGTATTGGCCAAATTAGCCACCAACAGCATAAGGGTTAACCCTTCCAGCGTTGAGGCTACTTTCGCCCAAAGTACTTGTAAGGATGCAACGATTTTTGAAGGCCCTCTAAACCCTGTCATGTTAGTACTCATTGGAAAGCTCTCACTGAGTACTCTCAGTTGAGTACCCATGTGCCAGGGTTTCTATCAATTTTCATGCTTTTTGAATCATTTTGTATTGGCCAAATCAGCCACCAGCAACATAGGTTAACTGTGCGCAAGGATGCGGCAGGATTTCGCGACCAATTACCGCCCAATCAGGTGATTACAGGTACGCAGCAGGTACCCGGGTGGTGGGAACAGGTAGGGCGTGGGGTGTGGGGCATGGGTAGCGAGTTAAAGCAGATACGTGTACAGATTAACCCTAGAGAAAATCTCAGATTTACTTTTACACTGGTTCGCTTTAACCTGTTTACCCCAAAAAACATCAATTATTTCGACCATATCTTCGAGACCGATGTATGTTTTTGAAATTAGCTGAAGGTGAACTGTTGGTCTGAACCAAACTAACAACTCTCTACCAAAAGATTCATGAAATGACAACCACCTTAACCCTTCCAATGCTAAGGCTACCTCCGCCCAAAGCACTCGGACTCAAAGATTTCTGAAATTCATCTAAACCCTGTCACGTTGGTATTCACTGGATAGCTCTCGCTGAGTACTCTCAGATGAGTGCCCATGTGCCAGGGGTTCAGTCATTTTTCAGTTTTTTTTCATGATTTATAGCCAAATTAGCCACCAGCAGCATTAGGGTTGAAATTCAATCACCAAACAAAAATATTTGTTTTCGGCTGAAACGTACATGTGCACGTGGGTTTGCATCTTTTAACTCATAAGATAGAGCAATATCTCATGTGAGTAAACTATTACGCTGAATATCATAGGAATGTAAACACCATTGATGCACACAGCAAAAGGGTAGCTCGCCCAAAACCCCTAGAATACGAAACAAAACAAAACAAAACAATTACGAACAACAAAGAACAAATCAAAACAAATCGAAAAATAAACTGACCAATAGAAAGGGGGAAAAGAAAAGAGGTCTAAACAAGACAAAAAATAATATAAGTAGGAAAAACTCACATATAAATTGCTGAACAGAAGTATTGAAATCTGTATTCACAAATGAAATTATGGGGTTGTCAGTAAACGTGTGTATATATATATATGTACATATATATATATATATATATATATATATATATATTTATATATATATATATATATATATATATATATATATATATATATATATATATATATATATATATATATATATATATATATATATATATATATATATATATATATATATATATATATATAGTAAACCTGAGGTGTACAGATGTTGGAGAGTTTCACTAGAGATAACCGTAATGAAAGAACTAATTCTAACTTTTTCCAAAAGCTCTATCCACACATACCATAAGCCCCATCTGTGATGTGTTCCTTTCAGCCTCAGCCCGACAAAAAGTTACCTTTACGGTTTAAAAAAGGGCCACCTACGATACAGGGCGGCGTCTGGGAGGAGAAGAATTGAATTTTGGGAAGACTTACCCTGCCTTAATCATAAACAGGGAGGGGTACTGGCAAGGGTGCGTGTGTGGAGGTCGTAGCACAATTACACGCGAGGGGGAGACGGAGGGGGTCGATGAAATATGTTATTATATAGGAGTGTGTGGGGGGATATGAACCCACGTTCGGGAGCAAGAGTTAATAACCTAGTAGGTCCGTTTCACAGCCGAAACTCAATATGACAGAATTCTCACGTGCGGTGTCTGCGCAACATTCCGAGTGACTTGACTGCCACGCCCCCTATCGACACCCCCTCGCATTCTCCCTCTAATCCCCTTTCAGCCCGAACGGTAATAGTATTCAATCCCCTTAATAATAAGGAAGGGGCGTGCTTGATAGGCCACAATGGATCTCCCCCCTCAAAGAGGGGAGCCCCCAACTGGCCGCTTAAGCCATTCATTTCTTTAATTGATTTGTACCTGCATGTTAATTAGTGTAATTGTGAGCCGGCTTAAAGGTGTTTAGTAAAGCGTGGAGGAATTGATGTTGAAAAGCAGAGGGGCACAATGTGCTGATAATGCACTTATATCGTAATGAAACCCCTTAATTCAGCAGTGTGGGAATATATATGGGGGCTGTCTAAGGGGGCTGAACGTATCCCGGCTCTCCCGTTATGTTGTCAGTCAGTTGGTGTATTTATATCAAGTGAAATCGCTTTACTCAACACATGAAATTTGAAAACAGGTGACAGGCCTTTTTGGTACAACAAGACTCGACTCCTGGGAATGTTTCAGAAATATTGACAACTTTTTCACACACACACACACACACACACACACACACACGCACATTTTGAACTTAATTCGATACCAATGAAAATTATTGTTTAGTTTGTGTGGTTGCTCATTTGCCTCAGAAATGCGTATGTAGTCCTGTAGACTTTCCCCTATGAGAGCAATGTTGAGATATTCCTAAAGAAGGTAATCGTAATTTGAAATGGACCGAAAGGATGGCATAAACAAGTGAATATCTTTATCATAACTGCAAATCTCTAACATGAGAAATATTTAAGTGAAAGTTGTTGTTCCAAAAACCCTCTTAAAAGACCCTCTTCAAACAGTTTTCAAAATCTTTTGCGGTAAATATATTGGGCTGGTTCAAAACATGAGCAAAATAAAGGCATTTTACAAATCACGTGCATTTGGACCTGTCTATTTGAACACGCACATATATATATATATATATATATATATATATATATATATATATATATATATATATATATATATATATATACATATATATATATATATATATATATATATATATATATATATATATATATATATATATGCATACATACATACATACACCTGTATACGCTTGTTTTAATAATGAGCTTGGATTTCGTTTTGTTTTATTCATAAAAAACACAAAAAAAAGAAAATCCATGCATTCATCTAGCAATTAGGGGTTCAAATACCCTTAAGTAGTCATGAAATATTTGTTCTGTTTTGCTCCTATTGGAAATTAAACAGTTACCAATCTTCATTGGCGACCCTCAATGCACTGGATGTAGATGGTAACGCTTCCAAAGCTAAGACGACTTTTGTCCCTTCTAAAACCATCTACACTGTGTCTGTTTGGTATGCATTGGATAGCTCTCGCTTAGCACTTTCAGTTGAGTACTCATTTGCCAGGTTTCAGTCATTCCTCAGCTTTTTTGAGTCAGCAGCAGAAGGGTTAAAGGGTCTCACACAGGCTGTTACTTTATAGTAGTAGTAACTTCACAGCAACCCCATTGAAAAAGATTCCAAAACACCCAATGACACAACTGCGGTGGCACCCATCTGCCCATAACTCGTAGATAGAAAACATCCCATTGTAACGCACATCTCACCTGAACCCATGTAAAACATATGCGATTACCCTTTGTGGCTACCTGCGAGATTTGCTTTCAAGGAAGCGGTTATAATTGGCTTTGATTGTTATGGGTGGCGGGTATTGGCAATTATATGCTGGTCAATAGTCCCCAGGGGGTCGGGGCTGGGGGAGGGGTGTGTGACACGGCGTACCCCCGGGGCAATTACTCGCGGAAATACATCACCTGACTCCACAGGTGGGGGAAGGTTCCACATAATATAGCATACGATGGAACCAATCTTATCATCTGCATGGACCCACTAGCATCAGTAGTAGTAGTAGTAGTAGTAGTAGTAGTAGTAGTAGTAGTAGTAGTAGTAGTAGTAGTAGCAGCAGCAGTAGTAATAGAAGAAGATGAAGTACTAGTAGTAGTAGTAGTAGCAGCGGCAGCAGTAGTAGTAGTAGTAGTAGTAGTAGTAGTAGTATTAGTAGTAGTAGTAGCAGTTGCAGTAGCAACAGTAGTAGCAGTGGCAGTATCAGCAGCAGCAGCAGCAGTAGTAGTAGTAGTAGTAGTGGTAGTAGTAACAGAAGAAGAAGAAGAAGAAGAAGAAGAAGAAGAAGAAGAAGAAGAATAAGAAAAAGAAGATAACGAAAAAGAAGAAGAGGAAGGAGAAAAGGAAGTAACAGAAATCTAAATATCTGAACGTTTAAATCTTATGCTAATGCCGTTCCCTTCATTGGCTCCCGCAGTCCGAATATACGAACTGACCATAACGAAACATGAAAACGAATCAAAGGCACTCAGTGGATATCGACGACAGCTATGAAGTAGGGCGTCATGATTTTTCAATTGGACACGGTGCCGTTGGCAACCCTAACAGAGTGTAGGGTTGACAGAGGTGTCAACAGGCCACAATGGAAATGTCCAGTGATTCCTCGCCACCTACGAACTGACCACTCCATCTATTGCAACCCTTTACTACTGTGCGAGGCTGAACCTTTTACTAGCCATGCCCCCTTAAAACAGATTAAATAATAAAAGTGTTCGATCACGTCTCTTAAAACGTGATGGGCCAGTAACAATAGAAAGAAAAAAAAACACTTTTTATCAATTACATCAAAGAGCTAGATAGGGGCTCGTAAAATGTAATAGGTCAATTACCATACTAACTAAAAAGAGTATATTAGCTTAATTCAAGAGTGTAGGATATGACTTGCGAACGCAAATGTATCAAAAATGATGAAAAACATAAAAAAGGTAAAGGTAATAACATAGCATAAGTCCATGTAATGAATTAGGATGGATAACCGTATCTTTGCAACAAATAATCAAGCACATTCAAATACCAAGTAAAGACAAAAAGGGAAATAGAAAAATGCATGACAATACAATTTCATTTTGAATAACGAACTATCTATCAAAATAAATACAAATGTAATTGTCATATTGCAATTTTGCACAAATATGTTTTAGATGAATGTTTTAGACACACACAATGATTTTTATAAAAAAAAAAATGCTTTTTATGTACTAAATCAAACAATAACCCCAGGCACAACATAACCTCTACACAAAATAATGTTTTGAACTTAAAAAGACAGAATATGACATGCATGTTGCCATAAGAAACATGGTGATATCTTTTTGCAACTAGGATCTGCGATTTATCAGTGCGCTATAACCCTTCTATACGTGGGTGATAATCTTTGTATACGGGGTGATATATATATATATATATATATATATATATATATATATATATATATATATATATATATATATATATATATATATATATATATATATATATGTATGTATGTTTATATGTATATATATATATATGTATATATATATATATATATATATATATATATATATATATATATATATATATATATATATATATATATATGTGTATATATATATATATATATATATATATATATATATATATATATGTGTGTATATATATATATATATATATATATATATATATATATATATATATATATATATATATATATATATATATATATATATACCCAAATGGGTAGCGACGAATGTCATAATATCTATGACGTACTATGCCCCAGATCAGACTTCCGTTTCATATCCCTATAATTAGTCACGATTCCACGTTATGGCACAACCCATTAGACGGAATAGTGGCGGAAGTCACATGTCACGACGTTGCACTTACTCAGGAAGGGCGATTCCGGTCAGAACATGATTATGCATGTTAGCACGCAAGCCACGACCAACCGATTTGTTTTTCTTCAATATATCACTCACACTTCAAAATTTCCACGCAAACTTTGTACAAAAATCTATCTTCATACAATGTTAACTTAAGTCGAATCTGAAACCGGGTGCGTGTTAGAAGATTGGGTGGATCGCAGGAGGGAAAATGCACGCTTCTGTTGTGGTTGGGGTTGTGGTTGTTCCAGAATGATTTCAGCGCGTCGAAAAGTGACCATATTGTGAAATTGAGGGTCAAAAAGAGTCGCGAACAAAAGACAGGCATTCTTTTCAAAATGGCGGCTAATTTGCAATGAGGAGAATGTCGGCTCGGGAAACGTGTCACGCAAACTTCTCGACTCCCGTGTAGCACCTCAAAGACTGCGCATAAACCCGAGCGACAAGGGGCCAATTTCGACTCTAAAATTCCTAGGTGTAGTTTTACTGGGCTTTCATGTTGGGTATTGGGTTTCCTCTGTCTAGCTACCCCTTTCACTTTTTGGTCAAGAATACAGCTTTTAAGGTGATTTAAGAACCATATACTTCATCTTAAAGGTGACTTAAATGTCTAGGCAGAAAGGCCCACACATGTAAAATTATTTCTTATCCTGATCATTTTGGCAAAAGGCCAGCGTAGTTTTGTTCAAATTATCACATTATAATCATTTTTATACACAGGAAAGAGTGGCGTGGGTATTGAGAGACGTTAAGGTAAAAAATAAATGATAAAAAAAAGATAAAAAATAAAACAATAAATAAATAAATGTATGTTGCACTCTTCTAGGAATTATTTAGCACTTGGAATCGTATTTTGTTTGACCGAGATCTGATTTCTCATATGGTTATTCCTAAGGTAACTTGAGTTTGACATTGGCGATTAGGCCTTTGGTAAACTTTATGTCTCACAGGAAGATGGTGATGATAATGATGATGATGATGATGATGATGATGACGACATTTAATGCTGCTGCTGATAATTAAAGTATATTTTGCAATCTGCAACGGTCCCTTAAAACCTCCCTATAGCAATAGGGAAGTTGTAATCTTTTCTACATAGATTGGAAATTTACAATTGGTGAACTTCTTCTGAAAATCATGCTGTTTTTGAGTAGCGTTATTATCTTTATTTTCTCAACTTTTGGAGATGAACGTTTTATAGCCGTTTATAGTGCCAAACATTTTGGACATGGCTTTTTATAATACCAGTGATGCATAGAACCTTGAACATTTTCTGGTTGTCAGCACATCTGGTATAATTATAAGGGCACCTTGTAGGGGAGGGGCTAGCCTGTCATAAAGTCATACATCTTTGCACTATATGAGCAGTCAGAAATCTGAGCGCTTCCCTTAAAACCTCTCTATAGCGTAAGGGACATATGTCTTATACTGAAACACTTTGAAGAACGTGCGATAGTTAAACTATAACTAAAACTCAGAAAAAGTACCCAAATGTCTCGGTTAAGTAATACTATATCTGCTTAAATGCAGTATGCGTGTTCAAGTAGATATTTTGTATTAGAGACTCTCTGTCTCTCTCTCTCTCTCTGTATATACTCATTCTATACATACAAGCATACCTACGTACTACGTGCGTACGTGCGTGCGTGCATGCAAAAATACATCCATACACATACATACATACATCTTTGCATTCATGCATGCATACATACACACATACATACATACATACATGCACACACGTATACATGTGTGTGCGATACATGATCTTTAAAAGTTAGCTAAGAGGCTGTTTGCATTTGTGACGTTATGAGAAAAAAAACAAGAAGTACAGGAATATATGACAGCTGATTTCACCGTACCAGGTTATTTTCATATGTACGCACTTTCAGGCCTATGTTCCTACGAATATATTCTTAAGCAAAGTGTCATTTTAAGTGCAATTTCACAAGTTTTGATTCCTCCATTGTATGCAGACACGGTCACGCGATGCGCGGGATAAGATTCGTCTCAGTTTCCAACAAATCTGTCAGCCTTTTCACCAAGCCAGGGTTACAACGTAGAGACTGAGTACAATTACAAAGGGGCAGAGTGTTTTTAAGAATACTTTCAAGAGGTACTAACGATTTCAGTCATCTTTAGTAGCATTTAGTGGAGGCATTCTCTTGTTAACATAAAGTAAGCCCCCTAGTGTCGAAAGAGAGAGTTAATATGATAATAAAACTATTTCCCCATTTAAAGTCAAATTACACGATTGGATTACGCAAGCACATGTCAGACCACACAATGGTCAGGCCTAGACAAATAACAATGTGCCACCAATTATATTTAGTGTATGTATTGTATTAAAACATACAACTGATTTGTATTATCTCAATCAATTATGCATTTCAAACTATTGGTTATGTAGCCATTAAAAATGGTCAACTATTATTTAGAACATATTAGTTATATTGGTATTATTATATATACTCAGAAGCACTTCTAAATGTTTACATTCATTCTTGCCCATTAGAAGTATTTTATGTTTACCAACTCAGTTAACCATTTATATTATTAGTAAAGATCACATTATATGGCATTATCATTATCATTATTATTTTTATTATTATTATTATTATTATCATACTATTGTTATTATTATTATTATTATTATTATTATTATTATTATTATTATTATTATATTGTTATTATTATTATTATTATTATTATTATTATTATTATTATTATTATTATTATTATCATTATTATCATTATTATTATTATTAGCAGTAGTAGTAGTAGTAGTTGTAGTAGTAGTATGTTTAGTATAATTATTATTCTTATCATTATCACTATTATTATTATTATTATTATTACTATTACTATTATTATTATTATTATTATTATTATTATTATTATTATTATCATTATAATTGTATTATTATTATTATTATTATTATTATTATTATTATTATTATTATTATTATTAATATGTTTCATTACCAATATATGATATGTAATGAATGATTTTATAGATATTTCCTACAGTCAATAAAGATACATGCATACAAATACAATAAAAGCCAGGAGAGAAAACATGACTGGAAATAAAAGCACAGTACAAATGTCAACATATTATAGATAACTGACAGGTTCAGTCAAAATATATAATCGTCTCAGAAAGTAAGAGCCCTTCACATACAATTGAAATATACTCAAATCTACACATTTTGCAAGTATTTTGACTGTCCTTCATAAACAGGGGGTCTCTTATACGAGGTAGTCACTCGATGCATCAATACACTGTTTTTGTCTTAAGATAGTAGTAGTATGTAGGATGTTTATTGACTGTAATATCATCATTACAAAATCATACTTGTGTGAATACAGAAGTTACAATCTATGTTACGAAGGTATAGGGTTGGGTCTAAACTTGTCTTGAAACGTGGCAATGTTGTGATTAATGATTGGGAGATACTCTTACTTAAGTCACACGCCATATTGACCCGATACAGGTGATAAATATCACATCCCCTCCATAAACAGATAATTCATCATGTCTCATTCCTACCTAGGCCAAAGGTATAGTCTAAGGTGACATGACCCTAACTTGATAAAATGTAAGAACGGAAAATCGATTTCATTTTCTTTGACATCCCTCTTCTTAGTCTGCACACAAAATGTAAAAGTAAAACACAATATGTATAGCAGTAAACAAACGTGACATAAATGAATAGAAAGACGAATAGATAAATATATATACTATGTATATATATATATATATATATATATATATATATATATATATATATATATATATATATATATATATATATATATATATATATATATATATATATATACACACACACATATATATATATATATATATATATATATATATATATATATATATATATATATATATATATATATATATATATATATATATATATATATATATATATATATATATATATATATATATATATATATATATATATATATATATATATATATATATATATATATATATATATACATATATATATATATATATGTAGAGAGAGAGAGAGAGAGATAAATGAATAGAATAAATAGATTAATATATGAATGAATAACAAATAAATGAATAGGTAAATAAACAAATAAGTTAATAGATAAATACATCAGTAAGTCAATAAATCAGTATATAAATACACAAATAAATAAATAGATAAATAAATAATTGAATAATAGATAAATAAATGAATAAATAGATGAATAAATAAACAAATAAATAAGTAAATAAATATATAAATATCCAAATATTTAAGTAAATGAATATAAACGGATAAAACATAGGTACATGTACAAATAAGTAGTCAATAAGACAACCAAAGAATAAATTGATTCCATCCATATACTGCAGAAGTGAAACATCAGTGGCGCATTTGAGGCACCTGTTTTGTGTACTCTCTCGATGACCTTGTTTGCCCTTTGACAAGATGAAGATTCTTCACAAGTACTTAGTCAAAGTGTTCAGACGATCTTAAGACGTGGGGTTAAGACGTTCTGACAGAAATCACAAGTTAAGAGTTCATGGAACGGTTAATTATTAATAAAGAACGAAGGCCTTTTGACACCATTACGAACACATCTACAAGAGGAGTTCTAGGAATGCGTTTTCGATTAGATATTTCAAAACCAGTATGTTGTTCAGGTGACGCATTCTACGTTTTTTTCGAGAACATCTATTAAAGCGGAATAGCAAGTCGTGGTTGAAAATATCGTTGAAGTCTCACCATGATGGCATGGTACATGTACATGACAAGTATATGGTTAAACGATTGGCAAAAAACTTTGGCACACTCGGCCGTCTGAAAGAGTGTGCGCAGGAGTGTGGGAAACTATACAGTTATTCTCATTAACCCTTCCAATTTCGAGGCTACTTATGTCTAAAGCACTTGAACACAAATATTTTTGAAAACCATCTAAACCCTGTCATGCTTGTATTCATTGGATAGGTCTCACTGAGTAATCTCAGATGGGTACCCATATACAAGGGTTTCAGACAATTTCCGTTTATTTTTACTCATTTTGAAGTGGCCAAATTAGCCACCAGTAGCATTAAGGTTATTACATTCTATCCTGTGGCGTCCAAAAAGACATTACTGTGTTTTGATTCTCTCGCAAGAAAATAGTTAAAGGAATATCTTAATCAAATATAATACGTCCAATACACTCAGTTGCCTCCAAGACCATATTCGGGAATGTCGTATAATGTGGATAGATGGCGCTGTGGTATAGATCACCAAGAATGGTCAATGGAGAATCTGCAAATAGCCAACTCTATCATCTGGCAGAAATGGAGTATCCAGAAAAACTCAATTCAAGAGGTTAACTTTTGGATTGCGGATGAATTATTTTGGTAGGACACTGGAATTTGTGCGGGTATCGCTTCTATTATTATTAACCCTTTAGCTGTTGGTGGCTGATTTGGTACTGAAGTACCTTAAGTGGTTTAGATATTGACGAAACTTCCCCCATGTGTGCCATTGTGTTAAAGAAGACTGCACAAAACTTTTATTTCAAAATGCCAAACGTTTTATTGAGAAAAGATATAAAAAAAACATGTGGGCGGAGCTTATATTTTAACTTATGAATCTAAACAGTGTATTTCAGATACCTACAGTTTTTGTAAATTTTCCGATGCAAAAACTTTTTTTCCTTCTTATATTTAGGTTAATTGATACCTGGGAAATCACAATCTGGAATCATTTTTTCGGTATTACTTATGGTTACTAAGAAAAAGAAGTCCAAGTTGTGTCAATTTCGGATATGTATATTTTTTCAATTTTCAGATTATCTTTATTCCAAGCCATTCATATTTGATGAAATATATTACTTGATGTATAATGTCTACTAATAGGGAATTCTAGAAAAGTCAAGCTGCTTTTCACGAAGGCGTGTTTATTGACTATAACTAGAAAGAATGACAAATAGGTACATGCCCCCCCCCCCCCCCCCCCCCCCAAGAGCATCAAATGGTCGGTGCCTCATCTCCCTTCTGCTAATTGAAAGCCCTACACGTTTCCCTTAGATCGAGTAACTGCACAAACATATCTTGCGAGGTGCGTTTACTACGGAACGAGAAGGGAATACACACACACACACGCACACACACACACACACACACACACACACACACACACACACATATATATATATATATATATATATATATATATATATATATATATATATATATATATATATATATATATATATATATATATATATATATGTATATATATATATATATATATATATATATATATATATATATACATATATATTAGTACATATATATATATATATATATATATATATATAAATATATATATATATGTATATATGTATTTATATATATATATATATATATATATATATATATATATATATATATATACATGGAAGAGAAAAAGAATTTAAAAAAATGTCCGCAAGGCAAAAGGCCCCACCGAGATTCGAACTCGGGATCTCCTGTTTACTAGACAGGCGCTTTAACCAACTAAGCCATGGAGCCATGTGCTGGCTGAGTCCATGAAATACGAGACCCAATTTTCACCGCTCCAACATACGCCGATAGTAAATTAATTCTCTGCGATTTTCTCACTGTTTCGTGTCATAGAAGAGGTTTCTAGATAGTGCAGATATATGTTATTACTTATGTGAGTGAGTCGGGTTACGAGATACAAAATTTCATGTTCAGCAATATGCAGATACACGTACATTCAGCGCCACTAGGCGGTTTAGAGTACGATTCCCGTAACTGGGTCAGCTGGCACGTCTGTGACCCATTTTCCTCTTCCGAGTCAATTTGTCGTCCGGACCAGTGATACTTTTGACAATAACCTGGAAATTATGTATGCTTTTCTGTATGCTTTTTCAAATATTTTCCTATCGCCTGAACTGAAAGATTTTTCACCATTTTTTACAAATGTTCTATTCATCTAAGCTTAGGAAAGAATGGATATGTAGCGAGAGCCCAATTACATCTTAGAAGACCAAGCGCTCCTTAGTAACGGTACATAGGTCCGTCTAAGGTCAAGTCTATGGTCTTGATCGACTCTGAAGGGCTGGACATGTCAGGGGTCTCTGATCTGGCATTAGCGTGAGGTCACGAGGTAACAAAGACAAATCAGTGCTCTCGTACCATTTACATTACAGAGAAACCTGACCGCCAGTGTGCACAGAGCACAACTTTTGGGCTATTAGTTGAGGCTAGCCTGTTCAGGTAGACCGTCTGGTTTCATATCCACTTGTTTTTATCTATCTAAGAATATATAATTAATATGGTTGTAACAGAGAGGTGGATTCTGGAGTGAGCAGCGACAGACTTGATTCTCCAATCCTTCCATGCCATACCTTGTGACTGGGACCACTATGGAAATAAGTTTGTAACTTTTAGTGCATATATCCTTTGTCTGGCTAGAATTCTATTGCATAGCAGTTTATGACTCTCCATCTAGTCACAGTTATTTATGATTTTTGGTGTGCCAAATGCTTTGTAATACACATCTTACTAGACCGAAAAAAAAATCAAATCAAATCAGTAGTCGTCATCATCTAAATGCATATACGTATATTTTAATTTATTCACTTGTTTATTCATTGATCTATTTATATTTCAATTATTTGTTTGTTCATTTATTCATTCATGTATTTATGTATTCATTTATCTTTGTTTATCAATTTCTCTATTTTTAATTTCTTTTTATTTTATTCAATCATTTATTCATATATTTATTTATCTATATATCTATCTGTCTGTCTGTCCGGACGTCATTAACCTATTTATACTTTATCTATGTGTTTATTCATTCATTCATATATTGGATATTATTATTTTTTTTAATATCGTTATTTAACTCAATTAAATCATATATCTATCCATGGCTTAGTTGTTTAAAGCGCCTGTCTAGTAAAAAGGAGATCCCGAGTCCGAATCTCGATGTGGCCATTTGCTTTGCGGACACTTTTTTAAATTCTTTTTCTCGGATACCAAATGCTGTTAATACACCATGTATGTTATATTTTGAATTGTTATTTTGTAGTCGGCCAAGAGCCCTTCCTGACAGCTCGTGTTTGCTATGTAAAATTATTACCGACTTGAAATAAAGATAATCTATCTATATCTATATCCATCTACCTTTCTATTCGTTTGTTTATTTATTCATTTATTTGCTTACGTATACATTTTACTCATTTATCTAGTATTTCTTCTCTCTTCCTGTCCGTCTGTCCACTTTCTTATCTTTCTATCGATGTATTCATTCATTTATTTATCTATCTATATTTTCATTTATTTATTCATTCATGCATTCATTTTTTGCATGTTAGGGTGTGTTTGAACAGCAATATACTTCTTGTATGGAGGTTGACAGTGGTGGGAACTTAAGTAGAGAATACCCTAAGAAACTATTCGGGCCTATGTTTTATTCATGGTGGAATTGTCCTTTAACGTTGGTGGTCTGATAAGTCAAACTGTCCTTGGTAGTGAACTAAAGGGTGTAAATTGGGGGCGTGGTGATGATATTCGATAACTTGGCTTAGCCTTCTCTGGCTACGGGACACCGTGAAATCACAATACCCACTAAAATGAGAAACCTTTTAGCTTCAAGATTTTTTACCCGTGTAATAAATGAAGGTCGGCTTTGCCCGGGGGCTGGGCAGCTCCGCGAAGCATTGCATACTCTATAGCTTTTTCAATCAGTGCCTTTGAAAAAATGACTTTCTCCAATAGGGATACAACTTTCTGCTGAGCCTAGCTAAACCTATTTAGCCAACCATTCTTCTCAACTCCGTTTACATCTCACATAAAGAAAACAAAAAACAAAAATAAAAAACAACAACTACCTTAATACTCTCTAGTATCAATGAGCTAGTTCTCCACTTGCTCACCAGGTGGAAACAGTGAGATATCTTTCCAAATACGTAGCTAAACACTTCAATAACCATTGGCGCCATCTGTTATTAATCAAAGAAACTAACGCTCAACATCTAGTAAAAAGATGGAAATCAGAACATAAAAAAGCATTGATGGAAAGCATAGAGTAGGGGGATGCCTACTTTATGTTATATGTAGTATATCCTTAGTGACTATACCATCCGATATAAAGTGACTTTATGAGTGTGGCATTTAGCTAGCGTTATTTAGATCCTTGTACCACCCCCTTGAAAATCATGTATTGGGTTGAAAATAACATAGGAATCGACTGCCACGAATGAGTCCCCTCCGATATAAAGTGACTCTATAAGTGTGTCATTTAGCTAGCGTTATTTATATCCTTGTACCACCCCCTTGAAGATCATTTATTGGGTTAAAAAATAACATAGGAATCGACTGCCACGAATGAGTCCCCTCCACATATCTCTTTCATGTATCTAGGAAAGATGCGTCGGTTGACCAGATACGAGCTTCTTTTTGCGCTACTGGCATGAGTGGGTAAAATGCATAGCCTGTAAATGGTAGCTTGCTGTTGACATGTTACAGATTATCTATGCTAGAATAATTTCAAGAAATCGTCAAATCCTCTATTTTCAAAATTCCTATTTGAAATTGTCTAAGAGATACGTCTTTGTTTGTTCTACGTGTCCTGCTCCACTTATCTCTTATGCAGTTTTAGAGAACCACTATAGATGGCGCCACGTCTGGTCACTTACAGAAATTACAGAAATATTTTCCGTCTATGTGCATCAGTTAGTTTGAGACCTCTTTTAGGTAGAAGGTGTCACATAGAGCAAGGTGTACAATTTCACACCTTGTGGTTCTCAGGCTGAGTTAGGTATGATGCCGCCACGGCACTGTTTTCAGGGGGGTGTGGTTTGAAACTCTTGTATTATCAAATACAGTTTTGGTTTTCAGGGGTTGTGGTTTGAATCTCTTGTGTTATCAAATACAGTTTTGGTTTTCAGGGGTTATGGTTTGAAACTCTTGTGTTATCAAATACAGTTCTAGTTTTTAGGGGTTGTGGTTTGAAACTCTTGTGTTATCAACTGAAATACAGTTCTAGTTTTTAGGGGTTGTGGTTTGAAACTCTTGTGTTATCAAATACAGTTCTAGTTTTTAGGGGTTGTGGTTTGAAACTCTTGTGTTATCAAATACAGTTCTAGGTTTAAGGGGTTGTGGTTTGAAACTCGTGTGTTATCAAATACTGTTTTGGTGCGTCCTCTTTGAATATCTTAAGTACGTAAAAAAGGGGGTCACCAGTCATGCGGTTCATATAGGTGGCGCCAAAGTGGCACTTCCGCTTGCGAATTATATGGTCTGCCACTTTCGCGCCACCTATATGAACGACACGACTGTTGACCCCCCTTTTTATTTAAGATATTCAAAGGGGAGCTGACAACGAAAGCCTATGCAAGGTTTGATGGAATTCGAAATGCGGGGTATATTTTAAATGAACTTTCAATTGTAGACGTGAAATTAGCAAATTTAGCGCCACTTTGGCGCCACCTATGTGGACGGGATGACCCCCCTTTTTATTTTTGATTTGCAAAGAGGATCTGACAATGACAGCTTATGCAAAGTTTCATCGATTTCTAAATAGATGACACTTTCACCTTGTCGAATACCGCACTATGCCTTTGACCCCTCAAATTCTCATTCGTATTCTCGTTCCTGTGGGTTTATTTCATTTAGACGTACCCGCGCACGTGGGACAAATTGAGCTAACTATCTCAACCATAGTCAAACCATCAATTTAGGGACTCTGAACGCACGCGCACCATTATTCAACTATTTTCTTGCTCAAATCAGAAGACTGAGAAACTTCTATAAGAATCAATATCCCAATAGGCATAGGCGGTTGTTTTACCATTCAAATCACGTTTTAGAATGAAGATGTTTTATGGCTAAAATGAGTGTAAGCTACGTTCAACGTCTATTATAAAGCAGTTGTATAAAACAGATATTGAGGATAAAAGCTAAAATATGGAGGTCAAATTGCAATCATTACTTGAAACAGTTTTGACTTGAAAACTTGAAACAGTTTTGAAAGGGACAACTATTCCTCAAAACATAGACGAATAAAAGAATGGATATGTAGCGATGGACCAATTACCATATATGCGCTCGAGTGAAGGACTGGACATGCCAGGGGTCTCTGATCGGGCACCAGCGTGTCTTCACGGGGGGGGGGGGGGGGGGGGGGGGGGTGGGGACAAGGACCAATCAGGGCTCTCATATCGTTTACATTACAGGGAAACCTGTGCGCCAGCATGCGTAGAACATGACTTTTGGGCTATTTGTTGAGGCTAGCCTGTTCAGATAGACCGGCTGGTTTCTTATCCACTTGTTTGTTTTTCCATCTAAGCTCAAACGTTGATAAGAACAGATGCGCGAGTCTTAGTGCCTCGTGGTGAAGAATTATCATAGCTGAGTCAGAAATGACAAGTTCGGATTTTAGCGTCACTTCTCAATGGCGTACAATATGTCATGGGCTTTCAATGTATATGTCACATTAAAATTACGCCACGGGGGGTCCTTATGCGCGCAAGTACCTTCTAAGCGTATCTGTGTGTATGATCTATGGAGTGACCACAATGCGCATGTCAGTAATTGTTGTCATTTTCATTTTATCGAATTAGAGGAAAATAGCATATTCATGAGCCAAGCTAATGGGTACATGGGAACGGGTGCGATCAAGAATACCCTCCGCTGGGCGATTGTACCCAGATTGTGCCCAATCCACGGGTATCTTTTTGGCGCAAAAAGACCCCGAGCTCGTCTAGACGATAAAGCCCTCTGGCGCGAAGTGGGTACGCGAGCGGGGTGCCGCGCCCGTTTTAGGCATATGAAATATGCAACCCGAAACCAAGCAATTAGACTCCGATGACATTTGAGATTTTGATGCAGGGGCCGAAAGGGGTGCCGCGACCCTGACCACCCCCTTCTTTGGTTTCAGGTACGAAGGGTGCATCACTGGGAGGTACCCGGTAACTCAACACCCGTAATTTGAATTATGAACCTCCTAATTCTAGAGTTACCGTAAGGGAGGGATGACAGGGGTATGTGCCTAGTTCCAGGGTGGTCGTATTTTGTTACCCGTGTCACCGTTAGATGCTGGGCAGTTTTTACGAATTTTAGATAGGTAAAAAAACACACCCATCTCCATTAAGTTAACCCATTCACACTTAGAGTTCCATTAGAAAGTATCGTCTGCTACTCTCATACTTTTGAAAAAAACTTGGGAATAAAGCATAAATTCACAAAATATTTGAAGTAGAGTTGTTGCTTGGCTTCTGATTAACATTTCTCCTTCAAATATATTCCATAAAATTACTTTTGTTAGAAAAGTATATCAAAATTGTCAGGCCTGTTTTGGCTGCTCTAAGACGTTGAGATATTTCTGTAGAGCATTGCGTCTAAAACTATCCTCCACAATCGGTTATTGGCAAGAGTCTGGTAAGGGCCGTTCCATTTAAAAGTGTGGTGGGGGGAGGAACGGAAGATAATTAAAAATTCGACACCCCCCCCCTCCCCTCCTGCCAGAAATCATATATACTCTAATGGTATAAACTAATTCAGAATTCGGCCCCTCCCCCCCTTCAAAAAACCTTCCGTTCCTCCTCCCCCCACACTTTTAAATGGAAGAGCCCTAACCTGGTGTAGTAGTAGTAGTAGTATGATTATTTGCCATATGACACAAATATGAACTCATACAAATCTACGACAAAGGAAAAAAACAGGAAGAACCAACTGATAACTTTGAAAAAGGTGTGCACTGGGGCATACCCGAGTAGGATTTCATGAGTAATGTCAAAGTCAGTCTTATCAACTTAGACCAGCCCCTCAATGATAACAATGATATTGAAATAATAAACAAAAAACAACAAAAAAAACAAACGTAATGGCCACAAACAAAAACGAGAAGAGTTAATTGTGGTGTATAAGGGTCCTTGCTGCAGGTAAACTGATATATCCTTCGCTAGTGGATGTGTGTCTGTGTGTGTGTGTGTGTGTGTACTAGTCTTCCAATAAGTGTTTTGGTAAATGGAGAAGTTACGGAGAGAGAGAGAGAGAGAGAGAGAGAGAGAGAGAGAGAGAGAGAGAGAGAGAGAGTAATAATGAAGCGTGGCGAAGCGTGTCTCTCAATATTTACACGTGAAATGCAATGTTTCCTTTAGGGGAATTTTAATGGTTCCTATATTAAGCAAAGGTGGTCTCTATGGACAGTTTCCTTAGAAACCTGTCTTTAGGCGCAAACAGAAATATCTACAGTGATTGCTAGATCAACGCGTCTCCATCGTCATATTTCTCATATGATAATGATATTATTAATATCGCTGTTTGCCGCTAGACGTTCGTGCGCCCAATTCTCTGATTGGTTGTGGCCTTGGACACTACTTCAACATCGGTTTCGCGCTTATTCATTGTTTTTCCTATACTTAGAAAAGGCTGCGGACAGATATTGATCACGTGACCACAGAAATATTCGTACAATGCGTTTTTCAAACACTTATAATCATTCAATCATGATTGTCTATCAGTGAAACGTTGTATCCTTGGCTTCGTTACTAGTTAGGCGCCCTCAATGTTGTGATATAGCCGTTTTAGTAAAGAACTTTCTCTTCATAAATGGAAGGATACATCTGCGTTCCTAGGTGACCAAATTACTGGGTTAGAATACAAGTTGACGTCATTGTCTGGTACTTTTTTCTTATTTAAATGTCTAATGTGTTTTATCAAGTTTAAAATCATCCTATTATGATTGTCTGTCAATAAAATGTATATTTGGCGTCGCTAGTGTCGTTGCGTTTTTTTATGTTGCTAATGGCCGTGTTTAAGGACGAATAAGAAAATGGAGATTACATGTTGCGGTGTTGTTCGGCGACCCTCGCCACCGCTATAGGAATTTAGTGGATGGACTAGCATGCCAGTTCTTTGAGTCATGTGCGCGTGAATTTTGCATTGAATAGACTAGTGCCAGGCTCTTTGAGCTGCTGCGCGCCAACAATCAGGGGGAGGGGGGCAGGGTGGGCTGGTGCCGTTCAGCTGGGTGGACTCGTGCATGAAGCACACAACATATCATGGGATCATATCTAACTACAACAAACGCTCAATTGTTCAAGTTATCAATAGAGTATAGTGAGATAGAACTATAACAGCCATTGACATGCGGTCGCGGGCGCCTTTCTCCGCACAACTTCGCGTTTTCCATCAAAATATTACATGCTCAATGCACACTTTCCCTTCTAGAATTGAGTCCTTCTGGATGTCGTCACTGCTTGTATTAATGCTTATAGCGTACAGATCAACATTGCCACTGCAAAAAGAGGAATGGACTGTTGACGTTTGTTCAGAATAATAATCATATATATATATATATATATATATATATATATATATATATATATATATATATATATATATATATATATATATATATATACAAATATATACATATATATACACATATATATATATATATACATATATATACATATATATACATATATATACATATATATATATATATATATATATATATATATATATATATATATATATATGCATATATATATATATATATATATATATATATATATATATATATATATATATATATATATATATATATATATATATATATATATATATATATATATATATATATATCAGTAAATAGCCAATTGGATAAAAGCTGGGTAGTTCACTTCCTACAATACAGAGAAAAAATCCACCAAATGTTTATTTTGGGAGAGGGATCGATATCTAATAACTAATATTATTTGGCTATGGTGGTTGACTTAAATACTTCGTATGAAACGTTTTAATAGTTTGATGAGCAAAGAGAGGTAGAATGATGGTTCCTAAATGATAATTTTCAAAATAGAAATCGCAGAGAAGAGGAATTATCAAATGGACCTAAATGAATAGGTGAGAGTTTCCCAAAACAGACATTGAATGAAAAGGACTTTTCCATTCTGCAATATAGTTCGAAATTTTTCGAGTACCAGTAAGTGAAATGGCGGGATTTAATAATTGCCCTCACAACTTCGAAAAACATGATTGTAAACGCAACTACAAAAATATATCGCTGCGAACAGGATTCGAACCTGCGCGGGAATATCCCATTGGATTTCGAGTCCAACGCCTTAACCACTCGGCCATCGCAGCTGCCTGATCATGTTGTGATGACGTCATAATTTTGGGCTGATTGTAACGATTTATCCTTTCATCGCATTTTAGATGAAATAACCTTTCGCTCGATCAAGATGAATAGACGACCTTGACGAGTTGCTAAGTTAATGTCTGTTATTTATACACGTCACTTACTCATCTAATGAAGGGCATATCTACAAAGACATGCCGACTAGAAATGCCATCTGATCAACCGGTTGTCTGGTCAAACGGTCAGTCCTGGTCTGTGATCGACCGGTCCTCCTGGGCTTCCGTTCTACAAGACATAGAACTACAGAAATAGAACTCATTTGTGCCAATGATACAGGACATTTTTTCTTATTTAAAAAAATCATTTGCATACATTATCTTTCACAAGATTGCTAATCCTGATAAATAAAAAAGTTAATGGAATATTTCTTTATTTCTCTGTTTTGACTTTTTAGGAATTCTCTTTGATGATCACCTGGCCTTGGCTCTGGTTCTTTCCCAATAAATGGTAAATCATAGTTTAAATTTTTCCACAAAACTTACAGATAACATCTGACTTTCTGTTGAGACTGTAGTTGTCTTTGGTCACAACAAACACTTCTTATTGTAATGATGATACATAATGATTTTGTAACTGCAGGTATTGACGTTGCCATACATAATAGTGCGTACATTCAAGATATTTACATAGAAAAGAGAATAGATCAATAACTTGCCTATTGCAGGTAGATAGTAGTAGAAGTAGTGATTTGTTCATCTGCTGTAACTTCACTTTACAAAATAATGCAAATATAACAAATACAATACGTCATTGTCGTTTTGAAAAAAACGCACAAAAACACATCTGGTGTAAAATCAGGCAGAGTGTCATAGAATTAGGGACATGGTTATGAATTTAACTACTCACAGAGATGAAACCAGTAAGCAGAGAGAGAGAGAGAGAGAGAGAGAGAGAGAGAGAGAGAGAGAGAGAGTTTATATCTAACTCTAGCTTTACATTAAACAATCATATGGTAATACAAAATGAGGGTAACAGCACAAAAAAGGAGAGAGAACAAGAAGAAAACAACAAAAGTTTGCAAAAATATAACGTAAAGAAAAGGGAGCCCATGAAGGTAAACGTCATAGGTATTGGGGTAGGGTTCAAACTAAAGGTAAAACTGTTTAGAAAACGGGATACAGATGGACATAAGAAGGAAAATTAGAGGAAACAAAAAAGGCACATAAGGACAGCGAAAAACGGCTTTATATCCTTAGACCATGAGGAAGTGTCATTCTCGTATAATCCATGTGTCATAGCGGGTATCTTATCATATTTTACTGAGGGAAGAAATGATAATTTTCAAAATAGAAATCGCAGAGAAGGACCTAAATGAATAAGTGAGAGTTTCCCAAAACAGACATTGAATGAAACAGACTTTTCCACTCTGCAATATAGTTCGAATTTTTCGAGAACCAGTTAGTGAAATGGCGGGATTTAATATTTGCCTTCACAATTTCGAAAAACATGAAAATAAACGCAACTACAAAAAGATATCGCTGCGAACAGGATTCGAACCTGCGCGGGAATATCCCATTGGATTTCGAGTCCAACGCCTTAACCACTCGGCCATCGCAGCTGCCTGATCATGTTGTGATGACGTAACAATTCGGTGCTGCTTGTATCGTTTTATCCTTTCATTTCATTTTAGATGAATTAACCTTTCGCTCGATCAAGATGAATAGACGACCTTGACGAGTTGCTAAGTTAATGTGTGTTATTTATACAAGTCATCACTTACTCATCTAATGAAGGGCATATCTACAAAGACATGCCGACTAGAAATGCCATCTGATCAACCGGTTGTCTGGTCAAACGGTCAGTCCTAGTCTGTGATCGACCGGTCCTCCTGGGCTTCCGTTCTACAAGACATAGAACTACAGAAATAGAACTCATTTGTGCCAATGATACAGGACATTTTTTCTTATTTAAAAAAAATCATTTGCATACATTATCTTTCACAAGATTGCTAATCCTGATAAATAAAAAAAGTTAATGGAATATTTCTATATTTCTCTGTTTTGACTTTTTAGGAATTCTCTTTGCTCTTGACTCTGGTTCTTTCCCAATAAATGGTAAACTATAGTTTTAATTTTTCCACAAAACTTACAGATAACATTTGACTTTCTGTTGAGACTGCAGTTGTCTTTGGTGACAACTAATACTTCTTATTGTAATCATGATACATACTGATTTTGTAATTGTAGGTATTGACGTTTCATTTTCGTTCAAATTGAAATCTAAACAATCACTTTTTCCTGCCAATCCCACTATGCCTTTCCCTCTTCCAGCACTATTTTTCGGATTATTTTGATTTTAGCATATCTAATCAAAAATACACGTATTGAAATTTAACTGTAAAAAAAATAAAATAAAAATAATAATTGAACTTCATTGGACAACTCCATGGCTTAGTTGGTTAAAGCGCCTGTCTAGTAAACAGTAGATCCCAAGTTCGAATCTCGGTGAGGCCTTTTTTGTATTTTGAATTTTCGTATACAGAAATGTTATTTTGTTCCCTATGAGTTCGCAAACCCCTCTTTAATTAATTCGCAACTTACCGGTATACTCTATTTGATAACTTATGTTCAAATATCTTAAGTTACTACGGAGGTAATTGCTTAGAACTTTTTTCGGTTTATGAGGTGTTTTTATATGTGTTTAAGCAATGGACATGTCTCATCGAAATCCATGATAATTACGACAAACACATATTTGGTGGTGAAAAAATTAATTCCTCGAATATAGTACAGATCTAAACAGCAATTTTTAAAAATGAATAAAAAGTTATTTCGCTGCGAACAGGATTCGAACCTGCGCGGGAATATCCCAATGGATTTCAAGTCCATCGCCTTAACCACTCGGCCATCGCAGCTGTGATATAATGCTATCTAAGTATTTTTTTTTACTAATTAATTCCTATCATCAATTCAGGCAACCTGTTGCCATACATAATAGTGCGTACATTCAAGATATTTACATAGAAAAGAGAATAGATCAATAAATTGCCTATTGCAGGTAACAAGTAGTAGAAGTAATAATTACTGTAATTCGTTCATCTGCTGTAAATTCGCTTTACAAAATAATACAACTATAACAAATACTATGCATCATTGCCGTTTTGAAAAAATTAAAACATATCTGGTGTAATATCAGGCACTGTCAAAAGAACTAGTGATATGATTATGAATTTTAAAAAAGTGATGAAAGTGATGAAATCTCCAGGTGGAGGCCAAATCTTAAATCTAAATCAACATTTAAGTAGACTGAAGGAATAGGAGAACACAAGGGAAACAGTAGGCAGCGTTAGTTTCCATTGTGGAGAGAGAGAGAGAGAGAGAGAGAGAGAGAGAGAGAGAGAGAGAGAGAGAGAGAGAGAGAGAGCCTGTCTAGTAAAAAGGAGATCCCAAGTTCGAATTTCGGTGGGGCCTTTTGTTTTGCAATTTGCATGTTTTTTAGTTCGAAAGAGAGCACATTTGTACCACAGAAATTAAAAAGCGATTTCACTCAAACCATACAATAAAAAAATTCATAAGAGAAGTATCCTTTATTGTGATGACTGTAAACTTAGAGAAAGCGCCTGTCTAGTAAACAGGAGTTTTCATATGCAGAATGTTATCTCGGTGGGGCCTTTTTATGTTTTGAGTTTTCATATGCAGAATGTTATCTCGGTGGGGCCTTTTTATGTTTTGAGTTTTCTTATGCAGAATGTTATTTTCTTCCTGATATTTGCCAACCTCTCTTTAATCATTTTTCAAATTATACTCCATTTGATAACTTACGTTCAAATATCTCATAAAGGTAATTGTTCAAAGGCCTTTTCGGTTTATGAGATATTTTATTCGTGTTTAAGCAGTGGACATGACTCAGCAATATCAATGATAATTACAATACACACGCACACGCACACCGACCACCCCCCCCCCCCCACACACACACACATACCACACAACAATGTTAATGCGAGTATGATTTCGTCAGTACTACATCATTCACAAAAAATTTGTCGTGAAAAAAAAATGTCGAACAAAGCACAGATCTAATCAGCAATTTTTGAAAATTGAATCAAAATAAATTTCCACTCTAGATTTCAGTTCCAACTTTTCCTAGTACCATTTTGTAAAAACGGGTGGGAGCATTACTTTCACTATATAAAAGCATGAAAATAAACGCATTCCCAAAACGATATCGCTGCGAACAGGATTCGAACCTGCGCGGGAATATCCCATTGGATTTCGAGTCCAACGCCTTAACCACTCGGCCATCGCAGCTGCCTGAATATGCCATGATGACCTAATAATTCGCTGCTGCTTGTATTGTTATATCCTGTCATTGCATTTTTAGATAAAATAACCTTTCGCATACATTATTTTTCACGAGGTTGTTAATCCTAAAAAAACAACGTTCTATCTGTTTTACTCTTTGGGCGTTTCTCTGATGATCTACCTAGTTCTTTCCCAATAACTGGTAAGCTATAACTTTAATTGTCCACACAACTTATAGATATTGGACCTTTTGCTGACACTTTATTTATGTCACAACCAATACTTCTTATTGTAATGATGATATATAATGATTTTGTAATTGTAGGTATTGCCCGGGGGGGGGGGGGGCACTCAGGTACAGAGGGGGGCCGCACCTTAGTTACGTATTTCGCGGAAGAAGGGGTCTTTTTTGAAGACCTTCGCATGTCCGCGATTTTGTAAAAGAAGGGTACTTTTTTGTACCCAGGTACGAAGTATGGGGGTCAAAATCCCCTTACAGTCCATGAAACATACGCGGCTCTGACGCCGATTGACTCCCGAAGTATCTGGGCTTCCGAGTTTGCTGCCGCCACTTGCTGCCGCTAAACACGCAGAGGATTATAAAATCTAAAGTTAAAATACGTGTTCCCGTTCATCCAATGTCAGTGTTTTGATAAAAGAAGGGGTGTTTATTTAGTGGAAAAAGTCAGCGTTTTTACTAAAATAAGGGTGCTTTTTTGGTCAGAAATCAGTGCTTTAGGGGTATTTTTTAATTTTGATAACGAACGTATGCGCCCCCTAAATACCCAAGTGCCCCCCCCCGGGAGGTATTGACGTTTCATTTTCGTTCAAATTGACATCTAAACAATCACTTTTTCCTGCCAACCCCACTCTGCCTTTCCCTCTTCCAGCACTATTTTCCGGATTTAATTTGATTTTAGCATTTCTAATCATAAATGCATGTATTGAATTTTAACGTGAAAATAAAAAAAAGTTATGCGAATTTTGGTGAATCGTCAGCGGCTCCATGGCTTAGTTGGTTAAAGCGCCTGTCTAGTAAACAGGAGATCCCGAGTTCGAATCTCGGTGGGGCCTTTTTGTATTTTGAATTTTCATCTATGAAAACGTTTTTCCCCTCTCTAATTATTTTTCAAAATATACCTCATTGAAACACCTCTTTCTACTACAAAGTAATTGCTCGAAGACCGTTCCGCTGTGTGAAGTGTTTTTATTCGTGTTTAAGCAGTGACCATGGCTCACCGACACACTTATATATGACAAAATAACCACTTTATCTTAAATAACAAGACAACCAACAATAAACATTAGGTAGAACAATGTCCATTGCAAACAGCTCTTTGAGTAGTTATGATTTGAAACAAAGTCGAGGCCAATATCTTCTTTCTGGACAATGTTATGGCTGATTTTGTGAATTAAAAATGGCCGCCAACCTTCAAATCCAAAATGGCTGCCCAGGTCAGCGGCCATTTTGAATTCCTAAAATTGACTCTTCAGAAAGGAGATGTTCCCCTGGTCTCTTTTTTAATCATATCTACTTGAAAAGATCTTTGCAATGGGCATGGTTATACCTTACCTTTACTGCACATCTAATAACGATCCCAACAAGACTAGAAGACTAGAAGTACCATATGTCTGGTCAACCGGTTGTCTGGGCAACCAGATGTTCCTGGCCTTTGGTCGACTGGTCCGTCTGGGCTTCCGCTCGACATTAAGCATTCTAGATGTAAACCTGACCAGCCCCATATGTTATAGAGATAGAGCCTATACCAGACGACTCTGTTGGGAAATACAGAGCTGAGGGGTTTGAATGGGCCATCTAAACGCCGAAGCCGCAGGCTGAGGCGTTTAGATGGCCCATTCAACACCCGAAGCTCTGTATTTCCCAACAGAGTCAGTCTGGTACAGGCTCTATCACTATTATAACATAAACTTTTAGTTGTTCACCTTTTTAAAACACAATTTCAGTTTTAAGCAACTGCAGACAGTCTGGCGGCCATTTTGTTTGCAATGAGAAGCAGACAGCCTGCTTGATGTCTCTAAAGTTCATTGGGGAGCAATATTTTCTTGTATAAACACTAGAAAACAATACCTACCACTTTTTTAAAACATACAAATTGAAAATTAAACTCATAAATAGTCAAATTCATTCTTTATTTCAATATTTAAACCCTGAGGTGGTGATTCTGTTGCCATGACGACAGTCCGTATAAGAAAACATCTGTTCAAAATCATCTGTTCAAAAATAATCATGCCTTGTTACTATGGCAACATGTTATAATAAGTGAACAGAATCAAAAAAGGAAAAGTGATTTGAATTACTGAATGTATAGGAATTCGACGGCGTCATTTTAACACCCTTTATAGCTATTTTAATCTTGTGTGCAATGCACAATGTATTCAGATATTGCCTTCGCTATATAAACATTTTGAATTGAAGCTCAGCAAAGGCATGGCAACAGGGTGCCTGGATTGATGCTAGGAAGTTATCGGGTTTGCATACTTTATAATGTCATCACAACAGCTGCGATGGCCGAGTGGTTAAGGCGATGGACTTGAAATCCATTGGGATATTCCCGCGCAGGTTCGAATCCTGTTCGCAGCGAAATTTATTTTATTTGCCTTTTTAAAAAGTGCTGATGTGCGTTACTAGAGAAATCAATTGTTAATGTGTTCTTGTTTAGATAGATATGCTCAATCAAAGAAGATGGGAAAGAAGTGGTGTTAGCAGAAAAGAACGGTTGTAATTATATATATGTACAAAGAAGTAAAACAGTCGTGATGTTATTAGTATTATCTATGTGAACCACTTTTCACCACTTGTAAATGCTGAGATAGTTTCAGGGGATGAAAGTGACATTTCAGTAGTGCAACGTGACATTAAGTAAAACTACTAGTATATCAATCTTACTGGATATACTCGTATATGATTTGAACAGAACTTCTATTAGGGAAATTCGAACACGTTTTCACTTTGTTCGCCTATTCATTTTTGACTATATGAGTATATACTTTGTTGTCTAATTTGGCTTGTACTTTTTTGTTTCATCTCTCTAACTGGTTAATGTTTGACAATGTTTTGGTGAAATTTGATGTGGAGAAATGCAAAAAAGGGCCAAAAAATATTTCTTACTCGTGTGCAAGCCTTTTTGAGCTTCTTATTATCATTCTGCTCGGTGATAGCCTAGACATTCTGATTATTAGAAATTGATCTGATTATTAGTATATGACTTGATGTTGAATAACTTGTGATAAATGTTTATATTTTATATTAATCTATGAGCGATATGGGCTAACATAAGTTTATACAGCCCGCTATCTCCTTATGTCACTCGCATATTTGTATTCCTGTTTCTTCTATTTGATTCTTGTTATTTAATTTTCCTTACATTGTTTATATATGGCTTTTGTAGTATACCTACAGTCAATAAAGAATATATATATATATATATATATATATATATATATATATATATATATATATATATATATATATATATATATATATATTTATATATATATATATATATATATATATATATATATATATATATATATATATATATATATATATATATATATATATATATATATATATATATATATATATATATATATATATAATAGGAAAAGGATGTAGGGTATCACAAGTGGGAAAAATAAAAAATCTCAAATTGACCCTATATTTAGAAATTAACCCCACAAGCCACCTTAATACTGTCATGTGTGATATATTGACCAACGACGATATCACTGTCAGGTATCTTTCGTCAGAAATTCAAAAAAGCAATCTGATCAAATCGATAGAGTTGCTTCAATAAATACAAACTATCCACAAATTGATCAAGGAAGCATGGTGTACTATGTGGCGGCTATCTTGTAGTTCGGAGTATCAAATGGCTCCATGGCTTAGTTGGTTAAAGCGCCTGTCTAATAAACAGGACATCCCGAGTTCGAGTTTAACACCTTTTATAGCTATTTTAATCTCGTGTGCAATGCACAATGTATTGATATATTGCATTTGCTATACTAACATTTTGAATTGAAGCTCAACAAAGGCATGGCAACAGTGTGACTGGATTGATGCTAGGAAGTTATTGGGTTTGCATACTCTACAATGATGCCATATCAGCTGCGATGGTCGAGTGATTAAGGCAATGGACTTGAAATCCATTGGGATATTCCCGCGCAGGTTCGAATCCTGTTCGCAGCGAATTTTATTTGCCTTTTTAAAAAGTGCTGATTGGAACTGTGCGGTACTCGAGAAATCAATTTTTCATGTGTTCTTGTTTAGATATGCTCAATCAGAGGGGAAAGAAGTGGTGTTATCAGGAAAGAAAGATTGTAAGTATATAAATGTACCAAGAAGTCATAATGTACAAAAGTTTTCCGCTGCGAACAGGATTCGAACCTGCGCGGGAATAACCCATTGGATTTCGAGTCCAACGCCTTAACCACTCGGCCATCGCAGCTCACTGATTGGGCTGAGATGTAACCATCAAAATTTTTGGATGCAGATGAAATAATTTTATTCAAATTACATATTTGGAAAGAAATAGCTTTCACACCTTACGGTCGATCCTGAAAGACTCAATTCAAGAGGTGAAATTAATTGGTAGGACACGCAAAGTTGTGCGGAGACAGGGTGAAGACGAAATAGGTCAATGTCACTTTAAGGGCAAATGCACCATTGGGATAACTTGTGCTAAATGTGTAGTGCCATATGGTATGTGTTAATTGCCCAACTCACAAATCCATTCCTAGTACCTGTTGAGGAGGAAATTGCAATTTTCTGTGAAGCCAGGGGCTTCCTGGCCAAAGCCATAGTGCGTCCATTTTGTGTAGGTCACATGACCTATCATGTCATAGTCTAAGTACCACAGGCACTGCTCTGTGAAATTTGATATGGAGAAAAGGAGATAAGGGCCAAAAAGCATTTCTTACTCGTGTGCAAGCCTTTTGGAGCTTCTTATTAGATAGTCTCGCATTCTGCTCGGTGATAGCCTAGACATTTTGATCATTAGAAATTGATCTGATTATAAGGAAAAGGATGTACACATGTAGGCTATAACAAGTGAGAAAAAAATTGACCCTATATTTACAAATTAACCCCACAAGCCACCTTAATACTGTCATGTGTGATTGCATTGTATGTTTATTGACTGTACGACAAAGTACAATATCATAGTTTGATGTATTGTGATGTATTGACCAGCGACGATATCACTGGCAGGTATCCTTCATCAGAAATTAAAAAAGCAATCTGGTCAAATCAATAGAGTAGCTTGAATACATACAAAATATCCACGAATTGATCAAGGAACCATGGTTTACTCTGTGGAGGCTATATTGTGATATTGTAGTATCAAATGGCTCCATGGCTTAGTTGGTTAAAGCGCCTGTCTAGTAAACAGGAGATCCCGAGTTCGAATCTCGGTGGGGCCTTTTTGCATTTTGAACTTAATTTTCAGAAACAGAAAATATTATTTTGACAACCATTGGAAAAGTTGGCTTTATAGATATGAAGTTCAGTTTATTGATAGCAATAGGTTTTACAGCCTGATTTTGCAGAGCCATGAAGGTTGCTCTTTTTATCTTTAACTCTTATGTGTGTTCACACCCGAATGGATTAGATACCTTACTTAAAGTCAACCTTTGGAATTGTGTGAATCAAAGTGTTTTTGACTTCGCAAATCCTATTTTATATTTTTCAAATCATTCTTTATTTGATAATGTATCTTCAAATATCCCAGGCTACAAAGGCAATTGCTTATAGACTTTTTCGCTGTATAAGGAGTATGTATTTGTGCTAAGCAGGTGGAAATGGCTCAGCGAAAACCACTATTTTACAGCGAATTCACAGAAAAAAGATATCGCGATTACGTATTTTGTCAATAATAAATCATTCGCAAATATTTGGTGGTGAAAAATATAGATTTTTTTCCGATATCCAGTCACCAATTTATAAAAATGAAATTAAAATAAATTCGCTGCGAACATGATTCGAACCTGCGCGGGAATATCCCAATGGATTTCAAGTCCATCGCCTTAACCACTCGGCCATCGCAGCTGATATGTCCCATCTACTAAATATTCAATGTGCAATCATCCTAATATCAATAAAGTCAACCTGTTGCCATCCCTTTGTTGAGCTTCAATTCAAAATGCTTATCTGGCACATGGAATCAAAACGTGTTAGAACGTGTTTAAATCCTTGCACTTGTCCTACATCGAGCTGTAGCCCAGTTGAATTCCAACATGCATTTCAAAACAATTTTTCATTTCCATTCCGTTCACTAAACACTTAACAATCTTCTTCGTTACGGGACAATATTTATTAAACCGCTATTGTTATTTTCTTTACAAGAGATGTTGATATTAACTTGGATGAAGAAAAGAATGGACATGTAGCGAGAGACTAATTACTTGAATTTGAATTTGAATTTTGTTTTTCGTCACATTTATGCCAACTGTGACTAATTCATGACTAGCCAGTTGTAAGTAGTGGAGGACACCGGAGTACCTGGCGAAAACCACTGCCTAGCCCCAAGTCACTGGCAAAGACCAATTACTATATGCCCTATAGTTAAGTGCTGGAGTCAAGCCAGGAGTACCAGATAAGCCATTAGCGCGAGGTCACGTGGGAACAAGGACCAATAACGGCTCTCGCATCGATTACATAACTGAGAAACCTTATCTCCACCACCAGCTGGGGGTGCCCAGAGCACCAATATTTGGCCTATTATCGGCTATTAGTTGACACTGGTTGAGGCTAGCATGTTCAGGTTGACCGGCTGGTTTCGAATCCACTTGTGTTTGGTCATCTAAGATATAAAGCAGTGCATATTAGTACAATACACTGCAATGAAGGGGGTCCCGTGTGGTCTGCTAGTGGTGTTGCGACAGGCTCACAGACAGGCGATCTCGGATCTGGTCATCTCCTGATCACGTGGTCTTTAATATTTTCGAGGTGCCACAGGTTGCTCTAAAAGAGAGATTTATAGACATTATAAGTCTCCGTCTAAAACAATGATTTCACTTTCTACACAGTTTCGATCAAATAAACTGTATCAAAGAAATCATCAGTAGCTACAACAGTAATCCAAAAAACGAATAAATTGGATGTATTCCGAGAAGTATCTAATCAGTAAAATGCATGATATACTAAAAGTTTTCGCTGCGAACAGGATTCGAACCTGCGCGGGAATATCCCATTGGATTTCGAGTCCAACGCCTTAACCACTCGGCCATCGCAGCTGCCTGAATATGCCATGATGACCTAATAATTCGCTGCTGCTTGTATTGTTATATCCTTTCATTGCATTTTTAGATGAAATAACCTTTCGCATACATTATTTTTTACAAGGTTGTTAATCCTAAAAAAAACGTGATATCTGTTTTACTCTTTGGATATCTTCTCTGTTGTTCTATCTGGCCTTGACTCTGGTTCTTTCCCAACAACTGGTAAACTATAACTTTAATTTTCCACAGAACTTATAGATAACATTGGACCTTTTGCTGACACTTTATTTATGTCACAACCAATACTTCTTATTGTAATCATGATACATAATGATTTTGTAATTGTAGGCATTGACGTTTCATTTTCGTTCAAATTGAAATCTAAACAATCACTTTTTCTTGCCAACCCCACTGCCTTTCCCTCTTTCAGCACTAATTTCCGGATTATTTTGACCTTAGCATTTCTAATCATAAACGCATGTATTGAATTTTAACGTGAAAATAAAAAAAGTTGTCATGCGAATTTTGGTGAAACGTCAGCGGCTCCATGGCTTAGTTGGTTAAAGCGCCTGTCTAGTAAACAGGAGATCCCGAGTTCGAATCTCGGTGGGGCCTTTTTGTATTTTGAATTTTCATCTATAGAAACGTTTTTCCCCTCTCTAATTATTTTTCAAAATATACCTCATTGATCTTATGTTGAAACACCCCTGGCTGCTACAAAGTAATTGCGCGAAGACCGTTCCGGTGTGTGAAGTGTTTTTATTCGTGTTCAAGCAGTGGCCATGGCTCACCGACACACTTGGTCTTGAAAAAGTTATATGGAGCATGACAAAATAACCACATTATCTTAAATAACAAGACAACCATCAAAAAACATTAGGTAGAACAATGCCCATTGCAAAGAGCTCTTTGAGTAGATATGATTTAAAACAAAGTTAAGGCCAATATCTTCTTTCTGGACAATGTTATGGCTGATTTTGTGAATTAAAAATGGCCGCCAACCTTCAAATCCAAAATGGCTGCCCAGGTCAGCGGCCATTTTGAATTCCTAAAATTGACTGTTCAGAAAGGAGATGTTTCCCTGGTCTCTTTTTTAATCATATCTACTTGAAAAGATATTTGCAATGGGCATGGTTATACCTTGGATGAGGAAAAGAATGGATGGACATGTAGCGAGAGACCAATTACTATATGCCCTATAGTTAAGTGCTGGACTCATGCCAGGAGTACCAGATAAGCCATCAGCACGAGTTCACGTGGGAACAAGGACCAACCAGAGCTCTCGCATCGATTACATTACAGGGAAACCTTATCTCCACCACCAGCTGGGGGTGCCCAAAACCAATGTTTGGCCTATTATCGGCTATTAGTTGACACTGGTTGAGGCTAGCATGTTCAGGTTGACCGGCTGGTTTCGAATCCACTTGTGTTTGGTCATCTAAGGTTATACCTTCCTGGCCTTTGGTCGACCGGTCCTTCTGGGCTTCCGCTCGACATTAAGCGTTCCAGATGTGAACCTGACCAGCGCCATATGTTAAGTCTTGGATGAAGAAAAGAATGGATATGTAGCGAGAGATCAATTACTATATGCACTATAGTGAGGTGCTGGACTCATGCTAGGAGTCGCTGACTGGCAGCAGCGCGAGGTCACGTGGGAACAAGGACCAATCAGGGCTCTCGTATCGATTACATTACAGAGAAACCTGATCTCCATCATCAGCTGGGCACCAATTTTGGGCTATAAGGGGGCTATTAGTTGACACTGGTTGAGGCTAGCATGTTCAGGTTGACCGGCTGGTTTCGAATCCACTTGTGTTTGGTCATCTAAGGTTAAGTAAACAGAATCAAAAAGGAAAAGTGATTTGAATTACTGAATGTATAGGAATTCGACGGCGTCATTTTAACACCTTTTATAGCTATTTTAATCTTGTGTGCAATGCACAATGTATTGAGATATTGCCTTCGCTATATAAACATTTTGAATTGAAGCTCAACAAAGGCATGGCAACAGGGTGCCTGGACTGATGCTAGAAAGTTATTGGGTTTGCATACTTTTTAATGTCATCACAGCAGCTGCGATGGCCGAGTGGTTAAGGCGATGGACTTGAAATCCATTGGGATAATCCCGCGCAGGTTCGAATCCTTAAAAAGTGCTGATGTGCGTTACTAGAGAAATCAATTGTTAATGTGTTCTTGTTTAGATAGATATGCTCAATCAAAGAAGAGGGGAAAGAAGTGGTGTTAGCAGAAAAGAACGATTGTAAGTATATATATGTACCAAGAAGTAAAACAGTCGTGATGTTATTAGTATTATCTATGTGAACCACTTTTCACCACTTGTAAATGCTGAGATAGTTTCAGGGGATGAAAGTGACATTTCAGTAGTGCAACGTGACATTAAGTAAAACTACTAGTATATCAATCTTACTGGATATACTCGTATATGATTTGAACAGAACTTCTATTAGGGAAATTCGAACAGACGTTTTCACTTTGTTCGCCTATTCATTTTTGACTATATGAGTATATACTTTGTTGTCTAATTTGGCTTGTACTTTTTTGTTTCATCTCTCTAACTGGTTAATGTTTGACAAGTTTTTGGTGAAATTTGATGTGGAAAAATGCAGAAAAGGGCCAAAAAGTATTTCTTACTCGTGTGCAAGCCTTTTTGAGCTTCTTATTATCATTCTGCTCGGTGATAGCCTAGACATTCTGATTATTAGAAATTGATCTGATTATTAGTATATGACTTGATGTTGTATAACTTGTGATTGATGTTTATATTTTGTATTAATCTATGAGTAATATGGGCTAACATAAGTTTATACAGCCCGCTATCTCCTTATGTCACTCGCATATTTGTATTCCTGTTTCTTCTATTTGATTCTTGTTATTTAATTTTCCTTACATTGTTTATATATAGCTTTTGTAGTATACCTACAGTCAATAAAGAATATATATATATATATATATATATATATATATATATATATATATATATATATATATATATATATATATATATATATATAATAGGAAAAGGATGTAGGGTATCACAAGTGGGAAAAAAATATCTCAAATTGACCCTATATTTAGAAATTAACCCCACAAGCCACCTTAATACTGTCATGTGTGATAAATATATATATATATATATATATATATATATATATATATATATATATATATATATATATATATATATATATATATATATATATATATATAATAGGAAAAGGATGTAGGGTATCACAAGTGGGAAAAATAAAAAATCTCAAATTGACCCTATATTTAGAAATTAACCTCACAAGCCACCTTAATACTGTCATGTGTGATATATTGACCAACGACGATATCACTGTCAGGTATCTTTCGTCAGAAATTCAAAAAAGCAATCTGATCAAATCGGTAGAGTTGCTTCAATAAATACAAAATATCCACGAATTGATCAAGGAAGCATGGTTTACTCTGTCGCGGCTATCTTGTGGAGTGGGAGTACCAAATGACTCCATGGCTTAGTTGGTTAAAGCGCCTGTCTAGTAAACAGATCCCGAGTTCGAATCTCGGTGGGGCCTTTTTGTTTTAGAACTTAATTTTCAGAAACAGAAAATATCATTTTGGCAACCACTGGAAAAGTTTTTTTACTTTTCAAACATTTTTATTTTCCTGCGTGCCGGGCAATCACGGCTATGCCTATGACATCCTACAATTTACAAATATATCAGGTTTTGCAGTATAAGGGAATGTATATATGTGACAAGAATATTGTATCAAACAGTATAATAAATACTTTAACTATATTGTATCTTGTTATTCTTCAAAATAATCCAGCAAGATACCCCATCTTTGTTCCAGTTTGTCCTCTCTATCACACAATGTATATTTGTATTTTTCATATCTATAAAGGTTTTTCACCTGGTTTTTAATACTTTCCATTGTTGGAATGGTAATGTTTACTCTGGCATTAAAAATTGTCTTTTTTGTTAATAAGATTACTGCATTTACCCAGTGTGCTTTTTGGAGTTCACCCAAAATTATAATTCTGTCATTAATGAGATAGTTAACAACCCCTATCTCAGAAATCCAACGTTCTACTTCTATCCACAAGGATTTAATCTTATCACATTCAATTAGCATATGTTCATTGGAATCTTCATGTTCATTACAGAAGTTACACAGTGGAGAGTCCTTGATTCTCATTTTAAAGAGAATATTATTTGTAAAAAATCTTAGGTGTAAAGTTCTAAACTGAATATATCTTAGATATATGTCATCAAACATACTAATTTTTGAAAATGATTTTTTGAAGTCGTAGCTTTCTGTTATTTTCCATCGGAAAAGTTGGCTTTATAGATATGAAGTTCAGTTTATTGATGGCAATAGGTTTTACAGCCTTATTTTGCAGAGCCATGAAGGTTGCTCTTTTTTATCTCTAACTCTTATGTGTGTTCACACCCGAATGGATTAGATATAGTCAGGTGCAAATTCCAGAAAAAGTGACTTATTGAGGCATTTTGTGTTAAAAGTCGGTATCCAGTGTTTCTAGCCTAATTTGAGGGTGCTGAATCTGAAAATGACGAATACCAAGCTGAATTTTTGGTTTTTAACCTCCTAATCGCCATTTTTGGGTGATTTGGGTACTTTTTTGTATGTTAATTTGCATAAAGTGTCATTTTTTCAGATCAGTGTCAGATCATAGCAGATGAGGTATCAAATTGAAGCTCTCCACTGTGGGAGTTCATTCATGTGTAGTTTTGGTACTTTCAATGGTTGCCATGGCAACGGGAGCCAAGAATTAATCAAAAACAGAGAAAAAATGCTCATTTTTGTAATTTGTGTGATATTTAAATGCGATTTATCTCCAATCAATACATCTAAGGGCATCAGTTTGTTTATCAAAAACTTCCTTGCTCTTTTCTTGATCAATTCATAGCAATTTTATATGACTAAAATATTTTGGGTCTGAAGTACAGTCCGTTGAATATGACGATACTGCAAATGCGAAGTCTATCCACAATATGGCTTAAAATGAGTCATTTTATCAGATCAGTGTCAGATCATGGCAAATATGGTATCATATTAAAGCTCTCAACTTTGGGAGTTCATTTATAGGCATTGTAAAAAAGTTCAGTGGTTGCCATGGCAACGGGAGCCAAAAATTAATCAAAAACAGAGGGAAAATGGTCATTTTTGTAATTTTGCGTGATAATTAAGTGCGATTTATCCCCAATCAACAGACCTCAGGGCATCATTATGGTTATTAAATACTTCCTTGCTCTTTTCCTGAACAATTCATGCCAATTTGATATGATTAAGATATTTTGGGGTTGATGTACAGTCCTTTGAAAATGACGATGCCGTAAATGTGGAGTCTAATCACAATATTGCTTCAAATGAGTCATCTATTCAGATCAGTGTCAGATCATGGCAAATGTAGTATCAAATATAAGGACTTAACCATGGGAGTTCATTAGTGTGTAGTAATGGTAGTTTGAGTGGTTGCCATGGCAACGGGAGCCAAAAATGAATCAAAAACATAGGAAAATGGTCATTTTTGTCATTTTCGTCATATCAAAGTGTGATCTACCCCCAATCAACACACCTCATGGCATCAATATGGTAATCAAAAACTCACTTGCTCTTTCCATGATCAGTTAATGCCAATTTTATATGATTAAAATATTTTGGGATCTGAAGTACAGTCTTTCGAAAATGACGATTGAGTCTATCCACAATGTGGCTTAAAATAAGTATTTTATCAGTTCAGTGTCAGATCATGGTATCAAATTAAAGCTCTCAACCCAGGAGTTCATTAATGTGTATTTTGGAAATTGTCAGTGGTTGCCATGGCAACGGCAGTCGAAATAAGTCAAAAACAGCAAAAAAACAGCATTTCTCTGATATTTAAGTGTGATTTATCACAAGCCAATACACCTGTGGACATCAGTATGGTTATTAAAAAACTTCCTTGCTCTTGATCAATTCATGCCATTCTCTTTGTCTTAGGTCTAAATACAAATGACAACAATGCAAATGCAGTGTCTATCCACAAAATGGCTTGAAGTTAATTTGGTTTTTCTACTCCCTCCCCTGAAAGGGAACTTCTCATCATATTCCGCTAGATACATAAAGTCTTCCCATGAAAATAAATATTTTGATCAATATCAGTATTTCAGTAGAAACAAATATACTTAGTAACTTTACTTTTGTGAGGGTTTTCAAACTAAAACAAACTAAAATACTCTTATGGCTTTATGCCCTGGTCCTACCTAACCTACTACTTACCACCTCTGTAAGTAGACGGATTAGGTAGTGGTTTTCTCCTGGTATTCTGGTTTCCACCACCATTTGACACTGGCAAATCAGCATCAAATTGCAGAAAACAAAAAAGAATTAATGATAAAAAAATTCACATTTGTCTGCACATGTATCACTAAGCAGTGCCCATACATTTGACTATGAAGTCAATAAATAAGTGCCAGTTATTTGAGTTGTGTTAGTGTCACTAAGAATGGTTAAGAGTTATACTTAAAGCACACACACACACACACACACATATATATATATATATATATATATATATATATATATTTTATATATATATATATATATATATATATATATATATATATATATATATATATATATATATATTGTATATATATATATATATATATATATATATATATATATATATATATATATATATATATATATATATATATATATATAGTGTAACCCCTCTAAAGTGACATCCGGTGACAAGCCACAACTGGTCAACTTAGAGGGACTCTTTTTACTATAAAAGGTTAGTATGGGACTGGCAGAGTGTGGTCACTTTAGAGGGGTGGTCTAGATAGATCCATGCATACAGCAGGGGTCCAGTAAGACACTAGCCCGAGGCTACAGAAAATTGTTTCGGGCTATAAGAATATTTGCCTTTGTAGCCCGGCTGGCTATAAGAATAGATTGTCATTTTTAGGTCATGCTCAGGGGAATAACAATACTATAAGCAGTGTGTGTGTGTATATATATATATATATATATATATATATATATATATATATATATATATATATATATATATATATATATATATATATATATATATTTGTGTGTGTGTGTGTTTGTAATTTAGGATAACCGAGGCAGCTCGTTTTTGTTTATTAATGGGACTATAAAATTTTCTATTGGACTATGAAGTTTTGGGAAGCTATAGCCCAGCGGTCTTCCTCAGTTTCTTGCCGTAGCCTGACCCCTGAATACATACATTGATATAGATACATAGGTACATAGCTATAGATAGATAAATAGTATAAGCATGTATGTACAGATAGATTGATGGATAGATGTTGCATAAAACTCTCCCACTACATTTTAAAACCAAAACATATTTTTCATATTCTGAGAAATTGGGTGCTTCCCTTTCTCTTGTTAAGAGACATTCTCCTTGGCCTGCTCTATACATCTGTAGAGAGAGAGAGAGAGAGAGAGAGAGAGAGAGAGAGAGAGAGAGAGAGAGAGAGAGAGAGAGAATAGGAGATCATGTGATCAGGTTGGGGTGACACACACAGTTTAGAGGCTAGCCCCCCCCCCCCCCCCCCCCCAATAGCTGAGAAGAATATGACCCTTGGGACCTCTAACCACAAAACCCACACTTTTTTAGGTGCTGGCTGTTGTGCCGCAGCGCAACACAGTAAGTCATTAGTAAAAATTACTGGCTAAGTACTACTTAAGCTCCAGCTAAAACCTATGGTAAGTAGGATCAGTGCATATGACCATAATACTGCAGGGTGAGTTCTCTTTATCATGGAAATATATTAATCTGAAAAAGGTTGAATTTTTACCTGCCGCCAAATTAGATGAGGAAACTTTGATTTATAAATGCTGCAGTTTCTTAGCCTTGCAATATGTGTACTTATATCATATGTCTTCGAGTGGAAATGGAAATGATCACTTCATTATCATATACATGCGCATACAAGGCTAAGAAACTATAGCATTTGTCTATCCAAGTTTCCTCATTTAATTTAGCAGCAGGTAACTAATCCTGTAGTTTGAGTATTTAATTTTGAAAGCCCTTACAAACGGCAAAGTTAACTATAGTGGTATTTACTAAAATATTGATATTAACCAAAAATAGTAGTTCATATGGCAAGACTTTATGTATCTAACAGAATACGATGAGAAGTACCCTTTTAGAGGAGAGAGTAGATATTAGATCAAAATAACCGTAACCCTTATCCAAATTGTGGATAGACACCACATTTGCATTGCTTTTAATTTAATTTTAATAAAGGACGGTATTCAGACCTAGGTATCTAAGATTCAAAATCTAAGAGAATTGATCAAGAGCAAGGAAGTTAAAATTAATAACCATACTGGTCCACAGGTGTATGTACTTAAGGGAAATCACGCCTAAGTATCATTGAAATGCTGATTTCTCTCTGTTTTTGACGTATTCATGACTGCCGTTGCCATGGCAACTACTGAAAATTCCCAAAATACACATGAATAAACTCCCACGGTTGGGAGCTTTAATTCAATACCACATTTGCCATGATCTGACACTGATCTGATAAAATGACTCATTTGAAGCCATATTGTGGATAAACTCCACATTTGCGGTATCGTCATTTTCAAAGGACCATACTTCAGACCCAAAATATTTTGATCATATAAAATTGGCATTAATTAATCAAGAAAAGAGCAAGCAAGTTTTTGATTACCATACTGATGCCCTGAGGTCTGTTGATTGGGGATAAATTGCACTTAATTATCATGCAAAATGACAAAAATGACCATTTTCCCTCTGTTTTTGATTCATTTTTGGATCCCGTTGCCATGGCAACCACTGAAACTACCATTATTACACACTAATAAACTCCCATTGTTTAGTCCTTATATTTGATACTGCATTTGCCATGATCTGACACTGGTCTGAATAGATGACTCATTTGAAGCCATATTGTGTATAGACTCCACATTTGCGGTATCGTCATTTTCAAAGGACTGTACATCAACCCCAAAATATTTTAATCATATCAAATTGGCATGAATTGTTCAAGAGAAGAGCAAGGAAGTATTTAATAACCATACTGATGCCCTGAGGTATGTTGATTGGGGATAAATCGCACTTAATTATCACGCAAAATTACAAAAATGACCATTTTCCCTCTGTTTTTGATTAATTTTTGGCTCCCGTTGCCATGGCAACCACTGAACTTTTTTAAAATGCACATAAATGAACTCCCAAAGTTGAGAGCTTTAATATGATACCATATTTGCCATGATCTGACACTGATCTGATAAAATGACTCATTTTAAGCCATATTGTGGATAGACTTCGCATTTGCAGTATCGTCATATTCAACGGACTGTACTTCAGACCCAAAATATTTTAGTCATATAAAATTGCTATGAATTGATCAAGAAAAGAGCAAGGAAGTTTTTGATAAACAAACTGATGCCCTTAGATGTATTGATTGGAGATAAATCGCATTTAAATATCACACAAATTACAAAAATGAGCATTTTTTCTCTGTTTTTGATTAATTCTTGGCTCCCGTTGCCATGGCAACCATTGAAAGTACCAAAACTACACATGAATGAACTCCCACAGTGGAGAGCTTCAATTTGATACCTCATCTGCTATGATCTGACACTGATCTGAAAAAATGACACATTATGCAAATTAACATACAAAAAAGTACCCAAATCACCCAAAAATGGCAATTAGGAGGTTAAAAACCAAATATTCAGCTTGGTATCCGTCATTTTCAGATTCAACACCCTCCGATTAGGTTAAAAACATTGGATACCGACTTTTAACACAAAATGCCTCAATAGCCTTAACGAAGCCCCTTTTCTGGAATTTGCACCTGACTAATACCTTACTTAAAGCCTTTGGAATTGTGTGAATCAAAGTGTTTTTGACTTCGCAAATCCTATTTTATATTTTTCAAATCATTCTTTATTTGATAATGTATCTTCAAGTATCCCAGGCTACAAAGGCAATTGCTTATAGACTTTTTCGCTGTATTTGTGCTAAAGCAGGTGAAATGGTTAGCGAAAACCACTATTTTACAGTGAATTCACAGAAAAAAGATATCATGATTACGTGTTTTGTCAATAATAAATCATTCGCAAATATTTGGTGGTGAAAAATATTGATTTTTCCGATATCCGGGCACCAATTTATAAAAAATGGAATTAAAATAAATTCGCTGCGAACAGGATTCGAACCTGCGCGGGAATATCCCAATGGATTTCAAGTCCATCGCCTTAAACACTCGGCCATCGCAGCTGATATGTCCCATCTACTAAATATTCAATGTGCAATCATCCTAATATCAATAAAGTCAACCTGTTGCCATCCCTTTGTTGAGCTTCAATTCAAAATGCTTATCTGGCACATGGAATCAAAACGTGTTAGAACGTGTTTAAATCCTTGCACTTGTCCTACATCGAGCTGTAGCCCAGTTGAATTCCAACATGCATTTCAAAACAATTTTTCATTTCCATTCCGTTCACTAAACACTTAACAATCTTCTTCGTTACGGGACAATATTTATTAAACCGCTATTGTTGTTTTCTTTACAAGAGATGTTGATATTAACTTGGATGAAGAAAAGAATGGACATGTAGCGAGAGACTAATTACTTGAATTTGAATTTGAATTTTGTTTTTCGTCACATTTATGCCAACTGTGACTAATTCACGACTAGCCAGTTGTAAGTAGTGGAGGACACCGGAGTACCTGGCGAAAACCACTGCCTAGCCCCAAGTCACTGGCAAAGACCAATTACTATATGCCCTATAGTTAAGTGCTGGAGTCAAGCCAGGAGTACCAGATAAGCCATTAGCGCGAGGTCACGTGGGAACAAGGACCAATAACGGCTCTCGCATCGATTACATAACTGAGAAACCTTATCTCCACCACCAGCTGGGGGTGCCCAGAGCACCAATATTTGGCCTATTATCGGCTATTAGTTGACACTGGTTGAGGCTAGCATGTTCAGGTTGACCGGCTGGTTTCGAATCCACTTGTGTTTGGTCATCTAAGATATAAAGCAGTGCATATTAGTACAATACACTGCAATGAAGGGGGTCCCGTGTGGTCTGCTAGTGGTGTTGCGACAGGCTCACAGACAGGCGATCTCGGATCTGGTCATCTCCTGATCACGTGGTCTTTAATATTTTCGAGGTGCCACAGGTTGCTCTAAAAGAGAGATTTATAGACATTATAAGTCTCCGTCTAAAACAATGATTTCACTTTCTACACAGTTTCGATCAAATAAACTGTATCAAAGAAATCATCAGTAGCTACAACAGTAATCCAAAAAACGAATAAATTGGATGTATTCCGAGAAGTATCTAATCAGTAAAATGCATGATATACTAAAAGTTTTCGCTGCGAACAGGATTCGAACCTGCGCGGGAATATCCCATTGGATTTCGAGTCCAACGCCTTAACCACTCGGCCATCGCAGCTGCCTGAATATGCCATGATGACCTAATAATTCGCTGCTGCTTGTATTGTTATATCCTTTCATTGCATTTTTAGATGAAATAACCTTTCGCATACATTATTTTTTACAAGGTTGTTAATCCTAAAAAAAACGTGATATCTGTTTTACTCTTTGGATATTTTCTCTGTTGTTCTATCTGGCCTTGACTCTGGTTCTTTCCCAACAACTGGTAAACTATAACTTTAATTTTCCACAGAACTTATAGATAACATTGGACCTTTTGCTGACACTTTATTTATGTCACAACCAATACTTCTTATTGTAATCATGATACATAATGATTTTGTAATTGTAGGCATTGACGTTTCATTTTCGTTCAAATTGAAATCTAAACAATCACTTTTTCTTGCCAACCCCACTGCCTTTCCCTCTTTCAGCACTATTTTCCGGATTATTTTGACCTTAGCATTTCTAATCATAAACGCATGTATTGAATTTTAACGTGAAAATAAAAAAAGTTGTCATGCGAATTTTGGTGAAACGTCAGCGGCTCCATGGCTTAGTTGGTTAAAGCGCCTGTCTAGTAAACAGGAGATCCCGAGTTCGAATCTCGGTGGGGCCTTTTTGTATTTTGAATTTTCATCTATAGAAACGTTTTTCCCCTCTCTAATTATTTTTCAAAATATACCTCATTGATCTTATGTTGAAACACCCCTGGCTGCTACAAAGTAATTGCGCGAAGACCGTTCCGGTGTGTGAAGTGTTTTTATTCGTGTTCAAGCAGTGGCCATGGCTCACCGACACACTTGGTCTTGAAAAAGTTATATGGAGCATGACAAAATAACCACATTATCTTAAATAACAAGACAACCATCAAAAAACATTAGGTAGAACAATGCCCATTGCAAAGAGCTCTTTGAGTAGATATGATTTAAAACAAAGTTAAGGCCAATATCTTCTTTCTGGACAATGTTATGGCTGATTTTGTGAATTAAAAATGGCCGCCAACCTTCAAATCTAAAATGGCTGCCCAGGTCAGCGGCCATTTTGAATTCCTAAAATTGACTGTTCAGAAAGGAGATGTTTCCCTGGTCTCTTTTTTAATCATATCTACTTGAAAAGATATTTGCAATGGGCATGGTTATACCTTGGATGAGGAAAAGAATGGATGGACATGTAGCGAGAGACCAATTACTATATGCCCTATAGTTAAGTGCTGGACTCATGCCAGGAGTACCAGATAAGCCATCAGCGCGAGTTCACGTGGGAGGAACAAGGACCAACCAGAGCTCTCGCATCGATTACATTACAGGGAAACCTTATCTCCACCACCAGCTGGGGGTGCCCAAAACCAATATTTGGCCTATTATCGGCTATTAGTTGACACTGGTTGGGGCTAGCATGTTCAGGTTGACCGGCTGGTTTCGAATCCACTTGTGTTTGGTCATCTAAGGTTATACCTTACTGTTACTGCACATATAATAACAAGAATCCCAACAAAGGCATGCAGACTAGAAGTACCACATGTCTGGTCAACCGGTTGTCTGGGCGACCAGATGTTCCTGGCCTTTGGTCGACCGGTCCTTCTGGCCTTCCGCTCGACATTAAGCATAATTCCAGATGTAAACCTGACCAGCCCCATATGTTAAGTGAACAGAATCAAAAAGGAAAAGTGATTTGAATTACCTTAGATGACCAAACACAAGTGGATTCGAAACCAGCCAGCCAACCTGAACATGCTAGCCTCAACCAGCGTCAACTAATAGCCCTAAATTGGTGCCCAGCTGATGGTGGAGAACAGGTTGCTCTGTAATGTAATCGATACGATAGCCCTGATTGATCCTTGTTCTTATGTGACCTCGCGCTGCTGCCAGTCAGCGACTCCTGGCATGAGTCCAGCATCTCACTATAGTGCATATAGTAATTGATCTCTCGCTACATATCCATTCTTTTCTTTATCCAAGGAATTACTGAATGTATAGGAATTCGACGGCGTGATTTTAACACCCTTTATAGCTATTTTAATCTCGTGTGCAATGCACAATGTATATAGATATTGCCTTCACTGTATAAACATTTTGAATTGAAGCTCAACAGAGGCCTGGCAACAGGGTGCCTGGATTGATGCTAGGAAGTTATTGGGTTTGCATACTTTAAAATGTCATCGCAGCAGCTGCGATGGCCGAGTGGTTAAGGCGATGGACTTGAAATCCATTGGGATCTTCCCGCGCAGGTTCGAATCCTGTTCGCAGCGAAACTTATTTTATTTGCCTTTTTGAAAAGTGCTGATGTGCGTTACTAGAGAAATCAATTGTTAATGTGTTCTTTTTTAGATATGCTCAATCAAAGAAGGGGGGAAAGTAGTTGTGTTAGCAGAAAAGAAAGATTGTAAGTATATACATGTACCAAGAAGTAAAACAGTCATGATGTTGTTGGTATTATCTATGTGAACCACTTTTCACCACTTGTAAATGCTGAGATAGTTTCAGGTGATGAAAGGGACATTTCAGTAGTGCAACGTGACAAGTAAAACTACTAGTATATCAATCTTACTGGACATACTCTTATATGATTTGTACAGAACTTCTATTAGGGAAATTCGAACAGACGTTTTCACTTTGTTTGGCTATTCATTTTTGGCTACTTTGTTGTCTAATTTGACTTGTACTTTTTTATTTCATCTCTATACCTGGTTAATGTTTGACCATGTTTTGGTGAAATTTCATATTGAGAAAAAGAGAAAAGGGCCAAAAAGCTTTTCTTACTCGAGTGCAAGCCTTTTGGAGCTTCTTATTAGATGGTCTCTCATTCTGCTCGGTGATAGCCTAGATATTTGATTATTAGAAATTGATCTGATTATTAGGAAAAGGATACAGGCTATAACATTTGGGAAAAATCTAAAATCTCAAATTGAACCTTAGTTTAGTTAGTTTAATTAACTAACTATATGGGCCGACCTTCAGTAGGGACCTGCTGTATAGCCTTAATACTGTATTCTCTATATAATTACCCTCACCATGTCACTGTGAGGAGGGTATATATTGTATTTTCTTGTTTCTTAAGTTACGCGTTTGTATTCATGTGAATTATTATCATTTTGATGTATCGTATCTGTTACGTTTTTTCGTAGTCAATAAGTATACATACATAGATATTTACAAATTAACCCCACAAGGCACCGTAATACTGTCATGTGTGATATATTGAACATCGACGATATCACTGTCAGGTATCTTTCATCAGAAATTCAAAAAGGCAATCTGATCAAATCGATAGAGGAGCTTAAATAAATACAAAATATCCACGAATTGATCAAGGAAGCATGGTTTACTGTGTCAGGGTTATGTTGTTGTATGGGAATACGAAATGGCTCCATGGCTTAGTTGGTTAAAGCGCCTGTCTAGTAAACTGGAGATCCCGAGTTCGAATCTCCTTTTTGCATTTTGAATTTAATTTTCAGAAACAAAAAAATATTATTTTGACAACCATTGGAAAAGTTGGCTTTATAGATATGAAGTTCAGTTTATTGATGGCAATAGGTTTTACAGCCTGATTTTGCAGAGCCATGAAATTGCTCTTTTTATCTTTAACTCTTATGTCTGTTCACACCCGAATGGAGTAAATACCTTACTTAAAATCAACCTTTGGAATTGTGTAAATCAAAGTGTTTTTGACTTCGCAAATCCTATTTTGTATTTTTCAAATCATTCTTTATTTGATAATGTATCTTCAAATATCCCAGGCAACAAAGGCTACAAAGGCAATTGCTTAAAGACCTTTTCGCTGTATAAGGAGTATGTATTTGTGCTAAAACAGGTGGAATGGCTCAGCGAAAAGCACTATTTTACAGCGAATTCACAGAAAAAAGATATCGCGATTACGTAAATCATTCGCAAATATTTGGTGGTGAAGAATATTGATATTTCCGATATCCGGGCACCAATTTATAAAAATGGAATTTAAAAAAAATTCGCTGCGAACAGGATTCGAACCTGCGCGGGAAGATCCCAATGGATTTCAAGTCCATCGCCTTAACCACTCGGCCATCGCAGCTGATATGTCCCATGCACTAAATATTCAATGTGCAATTATCCTAACATCAATAAAGTCAACCTGTTGCCATCCCTTTGTTGAGCTTCAATTCAAAATGCTTATCTGGCACATGAAATCAAATGTGTTAGAACGTGTTTAAATCCTTGCACTTGTCCCACATCGAGCTGTAGCCCAGCTGAATTCCATCATGCATTTCAAAACAATTTTTCATTTCCATTCCGTTCACTAAACACTTAACAATCCTTCTTCGTTACGGGACAATAGTTATTAAACCGCTATTGTTGTTTTCTTTACAAGAGATGTTGATATTAACTTGGATGAAGAAAAATATGGACATATAGCGATAGACCAATTACTATTTGCCCTATAGTCAAGTGCTGGATTCATGCCAGGAGTACCAGATAAGCCATCAGCGCGAGGTCACGTGGAAACAAGGGCCAATAACGGCTCTCGCATCGATTACATAACTGAGAAACCTTATCTCCACCACTAGCTGGGGGTGCCCAGAGCACCAATATTTGGCCTATTAGCGGCTATTAGTTGACACTGGTTGAGGCTAGCATGTTCAGGTTGACCGGCTGGTTTCGAATCCACTTGTGTTTGGTCATCTAAGATATAAAGCAGTGCATATCAGTACAATACACTGCAATGAAGGGGGTCCCGTGTGGTCTGTTAGTGGTGTTGCGACAGGCTCACAGACATGCGATCTTGGATCCAGTCATCTCCTGATCACGTGGTCTTTAATATTTTCGAGGTGCCATTGGTTGCTCTAAAAGAGAGATTTATAGACATTATAAGTCTCTGTCTAAAACAATGATTTCACTTTCTACACAGTTTCGATCAAATAAACTGTATCAAGGAAATCTACAGTATCCAAAAAATGAATAAATTGGATGTATTCCGAGAAGTATCTAATCAGTAAAATGCATGATATACTAAAAGTTTTCGCTGCGAACAGGATTCGAACCTGCGCGGGAATATCCCATTGGATTTCGAGTCCAACGCCTTAACCACTCGGCCATCGCAGCTGACTGCCCAATCCTGTGACCATCCAAATCTGGGTCCAGATGAAATGATTTTACTCAAATTACACGTTTTGAAAGGAATAGCCTTCACGCCTATTGTTGTTGTTGTTGTTATTATTATCACCATCATCATCATCATCATCATCATCATCATTAATACCATTATAATTATTTTCATTATTATTATTATTATTATTATTATTATTATTATTATTATTATTATTATTATTATCATTATTATTATTATTATTATTATTTTGTATTAATGAGAACCACTGTCCGCCACTTGTAAATGCCTAGATAGTTTCAGTTGATGGAAATGACATTTCAGTAGTGCAATGTGACAACTAAATCTATATCAATCTCACAGGAACATCTTCTTATATGACGTGTACAAAATTGCTATTAGGGAAATTCGAAACAGACCTTTTCATTTTATTCTCCAATTCCTTTGAATCTATATGGGTATCTACTTTGTTGCCAAAGTTGGCCTGTATTTTTGTCTCATCCATCTTCCTGTTTAAATCAAACTTCTAAGGTATGAAATTTAAAGGTACTATCAGACGTTTTCAGTTCTTGACATCACCTCTCGTAGCAAGAGCAAAAAACCAAATAAAAAATACCCTTCTCCGTTAAATGCATTGACGAGCCACTCACCGATTTCAAATGCCGCTGGCATTTATAGGCAGTTTGTCTGAATTCTACACTACTTTAAATCCCCTTTTCCGAATCTGTTTTCGAAAGATCTTGGTTTTAGCTTTTATACTAAAGAACATATGTATTTGGTTATGCATTGTATGTTTATTGACTGCACAAAATGTACAAAATCATACCATATTATAATTATACAAATCATAATTATAAAGGCTTGCTAAACTGCGACGACTGAAAATAAACTGCGAAAATCAAATACGAAAACACAAACAAGTAAAGAAAATTAAATTGAATTGAATTAACATGGGAAGAGCTGAATGGGACCACTCTCAACACAAAGGCATGATAGGACGTATACGTACATAGGGATGGATTACTCATAACTTAAAGACTATAGATACAAGGAACTGAAATTACTTATAAACAATTGCTCACGTTAGAGCGGGAGAAAAATACTCTGGATTAGGACCAGCATCGCGAGCAACTCGTAATCTTAACCCATTCACACTTAGGGCAGCCATAACAGGCCTGACAATTTTGGAAATATTTTACTTAAAAAGTCATTTTTGGAAAACATTTGAAAGAGAAATGTTGTTCATAAGCCAAACAACAACTCCCCTTCAAATATTTTGTGAACTTTTGCTTTATTCACAAGTTATTTTCAAAAGTATGATTGTAGCAGACGACACTTTTCAGAGAAATTCTGAGTGTATGTGAATGGGTTAAAATCCTCTTCGTAGAGCATAAATCATGGAGTATAAAAAGAGTATATACGCATCACCCAATCACCACCTCTATGTGGAGGGGGCTCGTTGCGTGCTATTACAGGTGAACTCGGATATGACGGACTCAGTGGGACCAGGAAAATAGGTCCGTCATATGCAAAATCCGTCATATGCAAGTGTGCATGCTAGACACGTGTTTGTTCGGTATACACGATGCTAATTACAATGTAAATAGCATCGTGTGTGCCGTGAGATTCGTCCGTGGTAGCCGAGTTCCGGCATAGGGAATCCGGCCTATGCATGGTCCAATACACGTACTTGATATGCATGGGTTAAATGTTGATCCAATTTTATTTTTTTATTTTATTTCTGCTCTAGGGAGTTAGTAACCGGCTCCATGGCTTAGTTGGTTAAAGCGCCTGTCTAGTAAACAGGAGATCCCGAGTTCGTATCTCGGTGGGGCCTTTTTTGTACATTGAATGCCTTTTTTTTTCTTTTCAATTATTTATTCATATTTTAATATATTTGTGGAGCTAAAAGGGAGATATTCAATTCCTCCACCGGTCCTCTCTCAGGACTATCTGTCCGGACATCCCTGACTGCACAGTAAAAATATTTTTTTCATGTGCCAGCGGTGGTAGTCACTTTTAGCTGTGACGTCACGGGCATGTGCAGTCAGCCGAATTTCACTCGGGCGTGCGGTCGTCTTTATTGCATAATCAGTTTGCATATTCAGTGCACGAATCACATATCTTTACTGTAGTTCAAACTTGACGGATCATCTATGTAGTGTTAACGCCATTTGGGAAAGAAGGAAGGAATTGGGTTTTTCGTCGCTTTCAACAGCTTAGGTCATATCACGACGAGATAGAAACCCAGAACCAGGAAGAAATACCCTACTCTTCACGAATCGTTCCAAGGGGTCTTTCAGTTGCAGAAGGACCATAGACAGTCCCCCACAACGCCGCACATTTTTTTTGCGACCAGGCCAACCAGCTTGAGGATCCAGCGGACACACGCTTGGGAGCCAGACATCCTACCACGAGGCCACGGCGGATCCCTACGCCATTTGGGAAATCTTTAAGTAGTAACCATTGGTAATTAGGAGGGATTCTCCTTTATAAGCTATTTGGAGGGGGCACCAAAACTATATAGATTCCACTAAGAATGAAAAGATGAATTCTGCTAATTGATAGTGATACAAACAAAAAAAATCTTCAGTGAAAAGAATCAGTTTCATAAATAACGTATAGATCCAATTTGTTTAAAAAAAATACATTAAAATTGTTCGCTGCGAACAGGATTCGAACCTGCGCGGGAATATCCCAATGGATTTCAAGTCTATCGCCTTAACCACTCGGCCATCGCAGCTGTTGTTTAGATTTCGCATAAGTTATGTAAATACGTATACGTATTCAATAGAACATCATCATAATATCAATTCAACCAACCTGTTGCCATGCATTTCTTGAGCTTCAATTCAAAATGTTTATATAGCAAAAGCAATAGATCTACAATACAATACAAAACCTGCGCTTGTCCTGCTTTAAGGCGTCGTCCAGTCGAATTCCTGTACTGTATATTCCATCATGCATTTCAAATCACTTTTCTTTTTGTTATTCCTCTCATTTAAAACTTAGCACTTTTATTTGTTTCGGGACAATAGTTACTACATTTCTATTGTTGTTTTCTTTTCAAGGGATGTTGATATTAATTAGCATATGATAAATACAATACTGCAAACAAGGGCCTGCTAGTGGTAATGCGACAGGCTCACAGATATGCGATCTCGGATCCAGTCCTCTCCAGATCACGTTATAAGTCTGTAAGATTTTCGAGGTGACAGTGGTTGCTTAGAAAACATGAACAAGCTTATAAAAAGTCCATCAGTTGCTACAACAGTAATCCAATTAACGAATATATTGTCTGTATTGAGAAATACGCTATATTTAATGAACAAAATCCAGGACTAACAAAAGTTATTGATATTGATACAAACAAACATTTTTCTTCAGTGAAAAGAATCATTTTCATAAATAACGTATAGATCCAATTAAAAAAAACATTACAATAAATCGCTGCGAACAGGATTCGAACCTGCGCGGGAATTTCCCATTGGATTTCGAGTCCAACGCCTTAACCACTCGGCCATCGCAGCTGACTACGATTGTCACACAACCATCCAATTTTCGGTCTTGATTACATAGCTTTTCTTACATTACAGTTTTGAATGAACAGACTTTCACGCCTTACGTTGGATCCAGATGTCTTTTGGTCAATCATGTTTTATGCAGAGGTTTGACATAGCCGTATCGTTATCATCATCATTATCATCATCCTCACCATCATCATCATCTTGGATGAAGAAAAGAATGGATATGTACCGAGAGATCAATTACTATATGCGCTATAGTGAGGTGCTGGACTCATGCTGACTGGCAGCAGCGCGAGGTCACGTTTGAAGAAGGACCAATCAGGGCTCTCGTATCGATTACATTACAGCGAAACCTGATCTCCACCATCAGCTGGGCATCAATTTTGGGCTATTAGGGAGCTATTAGTTGACACTGGTTGAGGCAAGCATGTTGAGGTTGGCCGGCTGGTTTCGAATCCATTTGTGTTTGGTCATCTAAGTTATTATCAATATCATAAGTAATATAAGTATTATATTGTATTACTGAGAACCACTGTCAAGCACCTGTAAATGCTTTATAGATAAAGTTCTACTTCATGAAAATGAATTTTCAGTAGTGCAACGTGACAAGTAAAACTATATCATTTCCTCAGCAGCTACTCATCTTCTATTAGGGAAATTCGAAACAAACGTGTTTCTTCTATTATTTTTGGACTATATAGTCTTTTTTTAGTTTGACCGGCAATATATCAATACATTGCATATTAAACACCAGAACAAATATTTGGAAGATGTCGAAATCCCTGCACTTTTCCTACATCGAATAGTTGCCCACTGAGTCGAATTCCTATGTATTCTCTTATACCTTTCAAATGACTTTTCCTACCTTTATTCCATTCACTATGCACTTAAGCGGTCTTCTTTGTTTCGGTAGAAGGACGGAATGAAGGAATTGGGTTTTACGTCGCTTTCAACAGCTTAGGTCATATCACGACGAGATAGAAACCCGGAACCGAGAAGAAATTCCCTACTCTTCACGAATAGTTCCAAGGGGTCTTTCAGTTGCAGAAAGACCATAGGCAGCCCTCCACAACGCCGAACATTTTTATAGCGACCAGGCCAACCCGCTTGGGGTGTTTCGGTAGAGTAGTTATAACACTTTTGTTGTTGTTTTTACATACACGTGATGTTAATATCAACCAGTACATATCGTCAGAACAATACACTGCAATCAAGAGGTTCATGTGTGGCCTGCTAGTGGTAACGCGCAAGGCTCACAGACATGCGATCTTGGATCCAGTCATCTCCTGATCACGTGGTCTTTGAGATTTTCGAGGTGCCATAGATTGCTCTGAAGAAAAAATGATTTGCCTTTCAATATAATTTCGATCAAATAACCTTTTCAGTAGCCAAAACAGTTATCCACAGTTATTACCATTGTCATTATCATTGTTGTTATTATTATTATTATTATTATTATTATTATTATTATTATTATTATTATTATTAATATTATCATTATTATTATTATTATTATTGTCGTTAATATTATCATTATTATCATCATTACTATCATTATTATAATTGTTATTATTATTTTTATTATTATTATTATTAATATTATTATTATTATTATTATTATTATTATTGTTATAATTGTTATTATTATTATTATTATTATTATTATTATTATCATTATTATCATTATTATTATTAATATTGTTATTTTTATTATTGTCGTTACTATTATTATTATTTTTACTATTATTATTGTTATTATTGTTATTATTATTATTATTATTATTATTATTATTATTATTATTATTATTGTTATCAAAAATCTCAAAATGACCCTTCATTCACAAATTAACCCCGCAAACCACCTTAATACTGACATGTGTGAGATATTGACCAGCAACGATATCACTCCTATGTGTCTGTCCCAAGAAATATAAAATGTAATCTGGTCAAATCAATAGAGCAGATTGAATAAATACAAAATACCCACGAATTGATCAGGGAATCTTGTTTTACTGTGTGCGGGCTATCTTGTACGGAAAAAGTAACAAATGGCTCCATGGCTTAGTTGGTTAAAGCGCCTGTCTAGTAAACAGGAGATCCCGAGTTCGAATCTCGGTGGGGCCTTTTTGTATTTTGAATCTAATTTTCAGATACAGAAAATATATTTTTGACAACCGTGGGAAAAGTTGGCTTCAAGGATATGAAGTTAAGTATATTGTTGGCTTTAGGTTTTATAATCTGACTTTGCAGAGCCATGAAGATTGCTTCTTTTATCCTTTTATTGGTTAGGGTTCTACCTTAATTATATATATATATATATATATATATATATATATATATATATATATATATATATATATATATATATATATATATATATATATATATATATATATGTATATATATATATATTACTTTATTGACTGTAGGTAAGACTACAAAAATCATACAATAATAAATAATACAAACAAAAATGAATATTAATGTAGGGGTAGGGGTAATTGCCTAATCTGTCCGCATGTTTAATGCACGAATCAAATGTCTTTACTGTACGACAAACCTTGACAGACCAAATGAGTACTATAAACGCCAATTGGGTAATGTTTTAATAATAAGCGTAGGTATTTAAGTCTTCTCCTATATGTGCCATTTGTAGAGAGGGGGGGGGGGGAGGGTTGAGGAGGCGGTATGGCCCGCCAAAAATATATTGATTCCTCTTAGAAAGAAAAACAAATTCTGTAACACTAAAAAGCTTTAATGACAGTGAAGAATTATTTTCCTAATTAAGTCATAGATTCAAAATTTCTGAAAATTTGAACAAAAGTATTTCGCTGCGAACAGGATTCGAACCTGACCCTTACGAAAACGTCGCTAGTGAAAAGTCACTAGTCCAGTTGAAATTTCACTAGTGAAACGCTATTTCACTAGTGAAACACTAGCGAAACACTAGCGAAACACTAGTGAAAATGCGTGAAATCACTGGTTTTTCGCTAGTGGAAAGTCACTAGTGGAAAACCACGATGTTCACGGTTGAAAATCCACTACTCCACAAGTGAAATTTCACTAGTCGAGTAGTGATTTTTCACTAGCGAAATTCAAGGAAATGTTCCCCACTGTTTCCACTAGTGAAATGAATTTTCCTTAGCAACCACTAGTGGAAACTCACTGGTCGGGGGAGTTACGCCGTCACGAACTTATAGGCGGCGCCAGTAGTATTGAGAAATGAACCTAGTTAGATAAGGGACGTGCATTGTACAGGGGCGGGGCTTAGTGCGTCACGTGGTTATGACATCACGTCTTTAGGAAAGTGGCGCCAAATACAAACTCGCGCCTAGCACTGCCAAGCTGTATCTGTATTTTAGATAGTTGCGATCTGGGAGTAGTAGACAGGGAGTAGGTACTGTGCTTGCATCATCAACTATCGCTGCCTCTCTATGAGTCATAGATAACATGTGTACCCCCAGGATTGGCTGCCTGCTGGGCCCATCTCCTTGGCAACCTATCTGACCTGACAACTTCAACCTGCTGTAATTCGGGAACCACTCGGGTTACGGCAATAACATTTAGATATTCTGAAAGCTGAGATTCTAAGGATTACAGACATACCATTATTTTTTATTGTATGACAAGAAAAAGTGCGCGGCGATCGAAAACGCGCCGACGAAACAATGAGACCAGAGAAATATATACTCGTTCAAGTACAGGAAGCCATATCAAGACCACTCGGACAGCACTCGACTTAGATCTATGTTTTGGATGAAAAACAAAGCTGATAAGCATGTACGTGGCCTAGAAGATATGGCTCCCAATCCTGAGTGCTTCCGTTTTGGTCATGGACAAAAGAATGTTTAAAAAAATAGCTAGAAAAGCAATTTGGATGTTGACGTGGCTTCACAGGCCCTGGGTCAGACTGAAATTGCCGCGAAACCAGTTGCGCATGCCTGGATTCCATTCAACATCCTGCCAGCCTCTTTCTGAAAAAATCTTCACCGCGTAACTCGAGGCACACACACTCTAGGTACTAGCATGCTGTGCCTATGGGGTTGCGGATCAAGGGGATGTATCTCTCTGGTTGCGATGAAGCATTATAAATATTTATAAATACATGTACTAGAAAATTATTTAAGAAGTGAGTTTTTAGAATTTATTAACGAAGATTATCTACAAATATTCAAAAGAAAAACAACTACCACGGGTCCTTTGAGGTAGCTTGTAGTGTTAATTACTTCGACTTTTCAATTCAGCCTATACAAAGTATATATTGTCTGAAAGGTTTTCTGATTGGGAATACCTTTAACATATTAAACGTACCCTCACAGCAGGGTGTAAGGAATAGTTTTGGTAAAAACCTAAAAAAAACATGCACAGTGTGCAGCTCAGAAGAATTACGGCGTCAACAACAAAAACCTAAACAAATGCAGTGTTGCAGAGCTACACTATATATATATATATATATATATATATATATATATATATATATATATATATATATATATATATAAAATATATATATATATATATATATATATATATATATATATATATATATATATATATATATATATATATATATATATATATATATATATATATATATATATATATATATATATACTGGCCGTCTCCCGCGTCGCTTGGTCCCAAGGGGTGTCATTGTTATCTTGGGCGGATGTAGTGGGACATGCATGTACGGAAAGAAAGCACCTCTCTGCCCTTGGTTAGTGTGAGGGGGGGACCACACAGACAGATAGCTATATATAAATGCAGATAGTTATTTTAAGAATAAATATGCTTCCACTATTGAAAGGAGCGTTTTACCACTACACTTATTAGTACATTACTGTCATTATTATCATACAGATAATAATAGTATTTCCCCCGTTTTACTACTACTACTACTCCTACTACTACTACAACTACTGCTGCTGCTGCTATACGTACTACCGTACTACCGTACTACTACTACTACTACTACTACTACTACTACTACTACTACTTCGTAGTAGTAGTAGTAGTAGTAGTAGTAGTAGTTGTATTAGTAGTAGTAATAGTAATAGTAGCAGTGGTTGTGGTACTTTAGTAGGTTTAGCAGCAGCAGTAATAGTAGCTATAGTAGCTATAGTAGTAGTAGTAGTAGTAGTAGTAGTAGTAGTAGCGAAAAGGGGAAATACAATTATTATTCTTATGATAATAAGTAATAGCAAGAAGTAGTAGTAGTACTAGTAGTAGTAGTAGTAGTAGTAGTAGTAGTAGTAGTAGTAGAAGTAGAAGTTGTTGTATTAGTAGTGGTAATAGAAGTAGTGGTGGTAGTAGTAGTAGTAGTAGTAGTAGTAGTAGTAGTAGTAGTAGTAGAAGAAGACATGTATCAAGAATGCAAAAAATAGTGATTGGCCGGCTTGTTTCGAATCCACTTGTGTTTGGTCATCTAAGGTATTGAGCTTAAGAAACTTGTTCAAAAAGGAATTAAAGCAAGTAAAAAGCAAAGTAGATATTTCTATGTAGAATTATACTAAGGTTATTTTACTCTAGTCAGATTTTCGGATAGATTGCCCTCTCTCTCTCTCTCTCTCTCTCTCTCTCTCTCTCAATATATAATATATATATATATATATATATATATATATATATATATATATATATATATATATATATATATATATATATATATATATATGTGTGTGTGTGTGTGTGTGTGTGTGTGTGTGTGCACAAACATACATACATACGTGCGCACCCTTATCTTAGACCACAGCCTTCCAGACGGTCAATGTTGAATAAAGGACGTGCAGTAGAAAATGATCGAAAATGCCTTATAAATACTAAAACCTGGTAAAAATTTCAAATACTTATAAATCAATTTGTAATATTAATAAATGAATTTCTTGTATTTATAAATCAATTTGAAATATTTTAAATGGTTGCATTTACGAACCCATGGAACTGATTTATAACTACTAGAAAATGATTTGATAAAACTAGAAAATATACTATTTGCAATATTCATATTTTAGTATTCATAAATTAATTCCTCATATTAATGATTGTGGCCAATTTTGAATACTAGAAAATGCTTTATAAATACTAAGAAACCTTTTAGAAATCATTTTCTAGCATTGGTAAATTATTTTCTGGTATTTACAATTCATTTTCTATTATTTGTAAATGCAGCATTTTCAAGTATTAGAAAATGATTTATAAATGCCATAAAATGATTTATGAATAGTAGAAAATGATTCATAAATATATATTTCTATCAATCGTAGTATCTATTATTGTAGATCATTAATAAATATTAGAAAATCAATTATGAAAATCAATTAAAATGTTTTCTAGTATTCATAACTGTTTTTAATATTTATAAAATATTTATTGATATTTGTGAATATTCATGATTTTAATAGATATTCTCAAATATCAAGAAATGGTTAATAAACGCTTGCCATATAAATGCATTATTTACAAATATTATAAGATGAAATATAAATACCTGAAAATAATCTACAAATACAAGAAAATGATTTAAAAATACTAGGAAATGATTCATTTGTATCAAATGTGCGTGGTTTTCTGGAAAATCATTTTTAGTACTAATATATGATTTTCTATGGCAAGCATTTTGAGATTTATGGGCAGTTTTTAATATTTGAAAATATTCATTAATACTTTGAAATCTTCATAAGTATTGATAAATGGTTCATAGATATAAAAATAATAACTAAATACTAGAAAAAATGTCAAACATTTGTAATTGATGTTTTGATATTCTTAAATGATCTACATAAATAGATATTAAGAAGTCATTTATTGATATTACTAAATCATTTCCTAGTATTTAGAAATAATTTTGTAGTATTTACTAATCATTTTTCGGTATTCAGAATTGCTTTTCTATTTAGAAAATAACTTCTTAATATCTATTAATTTAGATTATTTAAAGATATCAAAAAAATCAATTGTAGATATTAGAAATGTTTTCCAGTATTGACAATTATTTTCTGATATCAATGAATCATGTATTGATATTTTTAACTATTTCAAAATACTAATAGATGTAGTCAAATATTAAAAAAGCAGAAAAATCTCAAAATGCTTGCCATATATAAACACATATAAAAGCTGATAAGACTCGGTAGTTCTTTTCAGTACGTCATTTCCTAGTGCTATGCTCGCACTTGCTGAACATTTTGGAGGCTAATATTATCTCTATATATGTACGTTTTTATAATCAATTATTCTTTTGATTTTGGGTAAACAACAAACACTAGATGCATCACAAATATTTGAATTAGAGAGCCGGTTCGACACCCGGCTATTAAGCAGTGCCTGCTGCGTATTGAATTTGGCGCCAGTTTCCTAAAGGCGTGATGTCAAAGCCACGTGACACAATAGGCCCCGCCCCTGTACAATGCACGTCTCTTCCAGTCAAGTGGCAAGTAGCGCCCTCTTTATTTCATTATTGGTACTAAATCGAACCCTTTGCATCAATTAATTTTCGTCCCGAAACTCCCTAGCGACGGGTCATGAAAAGTCACTAGCGAAAAACCCACTCACTAGTGGAAAATCGCTAGTGAAAAAGAGAGAGATGAAATTTCACTAGTGGACTAGCGATTTTTCACTACTGTCGCTAGCGTTTCACTAGTGAAAATTCACTAGTGACGTTTTCGTACGGGATTAAAAAGTGCGCGGGAAGATCCCAATGGATTTCAAGTCCATCGCCTTAACCACTCGGCCATCGCAGCTGACATGTCGATTTGGTAAAGTATTTCATTCGAGTTCGCCATATTATCAATCCAGGCAACCTGTTGCCATGCCTTTATTGAGCTTCAATTCAAAATGTTTATATAGCAAACAATATGGAGCAGAAAGGGCCAAGTTGTACACTGGCCCTGTATCTTTGGAGTGCATGGCCACGAAATAGCTTGCAGATATACAAAACATTTGAAAAGACGGGATGGTCTTTTTGAAAATGATATCTAGGTATGTGGTTGTCATCTTGGTAGGGGGTACATGTTTACCAGTAGAAGACGAAATACGTATTTCATTTGGGTTCATTATGTCTTTTGTATCCCTATTGGCTATCTTGTGGCCAAAACTTGTGAGAGTATTAAAATGAATCACAAAGATATGCCCATATGTGCTCTCCAGTGTACAAATTGGACTATTTAGCCCCATAGTGAAAGGCAATAGATCAATACATTGCATATTAACCATTAGATAAGATATTTGGAAGAAGTTTAAATCTCTGCACCTTACCTACATTGATGCGTCGAATTATTGTATATCCACGTTTCAAATATCTTTTCCTTTTTTATTTCGATCACTATAGACTTAAAAAAGTCTTCTTTGTTTCGGAACAGTAGATATAACACTGGTGTTTTTGTTTTTCTATACAAGTGATGTTAATATCAACCAGTATATATGATAGGTAAAATACATTGCAATCAATGGGGGTCACGTCTGGCCTGCTAGTGGTAATGTTCAAGGATAACAGACATGCGATCTCGGATTCATGCATATCTTGATCACGTAGTCATATCATGTGATATGATTTTCATATCAACTTAAATGTATGATCAAATTCAATGCACTGCAGTCAAGATGGTCACATATGGCCTACTAGTGTTAGTTCGCAAGGCTAACAGGTATGCGATCTCGGATCCACTCATCTCCTGATCACGTGGTCATATCATCATATGATATGATGTTCTTATCAGCTAATAAGTTCGACCAAATGCAATACATTGTAATCAATATGGTCACGTGTTGGAGGTAAATCACAAGGCTAACACACATGGGAACTTGATCAACATCTAGATAATGGTGTGTGGCTAATGGTTTTTGAGGTAAGATAGGTTGCTTTGAAAAAATAATTAGCATTTCAATAGTAATTGAAAAAATGAATAAAAAAGTCATGATGTACATAAGTTTACGCTGCGAACAGGATTTGAACCTGCGCGGGAATTTCCCATTGGATTTCGAGTCCAACGCCTTAACCACTCGGCCATCGCAGCTGACTGATACTGTTACGTAACCATCCAATTTTTGAAGTGATGAAGTGGATTCACTCAGATTACATCTTTGAATGAAAATAATTGAAAATGAAAATGACAGTCGATCGGGGTGTCTTTAGGTCTACTCCAAATTTGCCTTCCAGTTGCCCTAGCCTAGTATTTATAGCAGACATGTATGGTATTTATAAATCATATGTACCTTTATTGATCAAGAAAACCTCATTTGAGGTAAAACACTGTAAACATAGAAACTGTGATTATATTGAGGTCAGCTCAAGCAGCTGAGTTAAAGAAAACTTATATTTGAAACACCAGGACCTCAGGGATTAGATAACTATTGTTAGAGAGGGGACAGGAGTGCTAAATTAGGAGTTGTCTTATTTTGAGTGTGTCACCATCATCACAGCCTTAAAGAAGAATTCTTTTCTTAAATGACACAAACAACTATTTTTCTTTTGGATTTTATGAAAAAAATATTTCGCTGCGAACAGGATTCGAACCTGCGCGGGAAGATCCCAATGGATTTCAAGTCCATCGCCTTAACCACTCGGCCATCGCAGCTGACTTGCTTCATTTCCAAAATATTTGATCCAACATCATCATAATATCAATCCAGCCAACCTGTTGCCCTGCATTTGTCGTGACTCTATTCAAAATGCTTATATAGCGAAAGCCATTGATCAATACACTGCAAATGAAACACCAGATCAAATATTTGGAAAATGCCTCGATGTAGGACAGGTGCAAGGATTTGAACATGGCAGCTTACTTCCATTAAAAGAATCTAATACCTTAGATGAAGAAAAGAATGGATATGTAGCGAGAGACCAATTACTATATGCGCTATAGTGAAGGGCTGGAAATGCTAGGGGTCTCTGATCTGGCATCAGCGTGAGGTGACGAGGGAACTAGGACCAATCAGGGCCTATCAATACCATTACACTTACAACTGGCTTATCACAAATTAACCTGAATATGGCAGAAAAAGTGACGATATTCGAAATTCAATCTCAAATGCAAATCCGACTATCTCGCCCAAAGTTTTACACGGTCCGATTTCGAGTCATTTTATGCAAAGCGCAGGTTGTTTATAAATCACTTGCAATCGGTCCGATTTCGAGTACTTTTTCAGGCATAGTTCAGGTTGCTCATCACTTGTCCAGAATCAGTCGATGTTTTTCTCCTGGGGCTAGAACACTCCAATACTAACTACTGATCAGTCTCTATTTAGCATAAAGTGGCAGAAAAACGACGGTAATCAAATCGAAAATTCACTTCAGAATTTCAGATATCTCAAAAAGGCCAAGAATTTTTTTTGTTTGTTTCCTGTAACGGTCCGTGAAAAAATAGGGTAGGTAGGTCGATAAAAAAAATTGCATTATTTTTTGGTCAGAAATGTGTGTTTTATGCATGTTTTACGTTGATTTGGAGTTGGGAGGGCAAAAAAACCTTTAGGGTAGGGATTTTCTTGGATAAAAACTTGTTAGGGTAGGGTTACAGGAAACAAACAAGTTTTTTTTAGGCCTAATCGAAATCTTTCATAAGCACCAAATTCCCTCTATTTTTGTGGTACATGTATTCGGAGTATCCTAACTTCTTGACACGGCAGATTATCTAGTAATTTGTTACGACGAAAATCCACAGAACGGGTAGGTGATCAGCTTTTGTCTCTAGATTTTAGTGAGATTGACCTATTTCTTCTCCACATGACGTGCGGTCGCGGGCTACCTGTCTCCGCACAACTTCGCGTCTCATACCAAAATAGTACACCCTTCATCCAAAATTTTACCTTTTGAATTGAGTCTTTCTGGGTCTTATTTTAGGGAAAGCAACGTTGATCGTGATAATTACAACGATTCACTCTCTGGTACCTTAGATGAATAAAAGAATGGATACGTAGCGAGAGACCAAGTACTATATATGGGCTAACGTCAAGACCTGGCTATCCCAGAGGTCTCGAATATGGCCTCAGTGTGACGTCACTCACTATAGGAGACAAAGACCAATTAGGGCTCTCGTACCGTTTACAATACAGAGGGAGCTGTGCACTAACATGCGTAGAACGCGACTATTCGCCGCAGCCTGGTTGTTTCGGTTGACCTCCTGGTTCCATATCCACTTATTTTTTTTATTCATCTAAGGTTTTAGTTTTATAGGGAAAGCAATGTTGACCGTGATAAGTACAGCGACTCACTCACTCACTCACTGACATATTGCTGAGATTCCATAATCGATACGTAAATACTGACATGTGTGAGATATTGACCAGAGACGATAGCAATACCATGTATCTTTCATCAGAAATTAAAAAAAAAGCAATCTGGTCAAATCAATAGCGTTGTCCTGAATAAATACGAAATATCAACGAATTGATCCTAAACAAAAGAAATCAGGTTTTACTGGGTGCCGGCTAGGTGGAATAGGTCTTGTATAAAATGGCTCCATGGCTTAGTTGGTTAAAGCGCCTGTCTAGTAAACAGGAGATCCCAAGTTCGAATCTCGGTGGGGCCTTTTTGTATTTTGATAAACTGCAGATGAACAATGTCATATGCTTTTTGTCACACGTGTTTACATATATGTGTTTACAGTATGTATATGTATATATATATATATATATATATATATATATATATATATTTATATATATATATATATATATATATATATATATATATATATATATATATACACACACATATATAGTTATATACATATATACATATATACATATATATATATACATACATATATATATATATATATATATATATATATATATATATATATATTTTTTTTTTTTTTTAATTTCGCAACATCTGCTGTTTTTTATTTTCCTGTTTTTTCCTTCATTTCATTTCATAGTAACACATGTTACAATATTCATACATTTTTATAAAACCATATTTATACTCTCATGCATCTGTTATAATACCATCGATTTTTTTATATATATACATATTGTGGTTTTTTATATTTTTAATAATCTTTCCCTTGAGAATATTATTTGAGCATAACAAATTCAAATTATCATTTTCCTTTTAAGTTAAAAATAATTCCTGTAGTTCAAGCCCACCTCTTTCCCATATCCGATTAAATTTCTCCTCTGTCTGAGTCATTTTCGCCTCATATTGCTCTATACAAAATTGGTTATATAAAAGACTTTTCATTGCTTTAATATGATGAGGTTTTCCATCCTTGTTATTGTTGTAAATTATCAATTTCGTATTTAATATCACTTTATCTATGAATTCATTTTCCATTTGGTAACCAAAGATTTTGTCTATGTCTGTGAGTTTTATATGAGGCGAAAATACTAATTTTAACCATTGTTCTACCTGTGACCACAATTCCTTTGTTGCATTACAATCAAGGAAGGCATGTTGTAGGGTATCTATCTCTTGCTCACAATTTTTGCATATATTTGAATCTGAGATCTCCATACGAAAAAGCTTTTCCCTAGTAATAGTTCGATTGTGTAAAAATTTAAATTGAAAATATTTTTGATATGGCCCTGTTTTCATCTTTGTTAATTTTTTAAAAGCATGTTCTACTATCTCATATGTTAGATGATCATTTAACGTGCATTCCCATTTTTCCTGGATTTCTTTTAGTAAGTTACCGTTGTAGCTCATTAATTTATTATATATCTTGCTACATCCTTTTTCCCCCATTCCTATTTCAAATAAAATTCTTGGAATATAAGGTCCGTGCTCGACTGTTTGTTGTGTAATTTGTAGATCGGTAATCTTTTTTTTTAGATTAAAGTAATCCAAGAAGTTAATTTTCATTCCTCTATTAACTAACTCTATAGAAGATAGCAGTGTTCCTTCTTCATCTAATATGTCCCCCAGTACTTTGTAGCCCTTTTTTTCCCAATCTCTCCTATACTGAAATTCTAGTCTGCTATTATACCAGAGTGGCATACAGTGTACCTGCACAGCATTTTTAATTTTAAACTTTGAGGATAAGATTTGTAGCCCATTTAACATGTCAATCCAAAATTTGTTCCTGAGCTGTTGCTTCAGTTTGTGTAAATATTGGTCACCGTATTGGATTGTTTTTAATATCCCCATTTCAAGCGGGAACTCTGCCCACCCTTCATTTTGTGAAATTAACCTTTTTATCCAGGAAATCTTAAGAGAATAGTCAAAGGTTTTTAAGTCCGTCATTTTCATACCTCCCAAGTTATTTAAGTTTTCCAAAATACTTTTCCTAAATTTCGGTGGTTTTTTTCCCCATAGGAAGCTCTTAAACATATCCTCAAGTTTATCAAATGTAGTGCGGTTTGGCGATGGGAGAGACAACAAGACATGCGTAATTTTAGAGATTAATAAACTTTTGATAATAGTAATCTTTCCATAAGGTGTTAAATTTCTAGCGTTCCATAAGTATATTAATTTTTGTATTTCTAATATTTTATTTTCAATATTTAATTCTGTTATATGTGCCATGTTATCAACATTATAAGATATTCCTAGTGCAGTGAATTCCTGTGTCCAATCTAAAAGTAAATCTTCACACAAGTTTGTCCTGTTGTCTCTCCACCCCCCAATTTTTGCTACCTTAGTTTTTTCTTTGTTAATTCTTAAACCACTTTTTCAAATTCCTTCAAAGCAAGCATACAGTTTCTGATTGAGGTTTCATTTGCCTTTGTTATTAGTGTAGTGTCATCGGCATACTGAGAGATCTTATGTTCTTTCCTATAAATTGTTATACCTTCAATTTTTTTGTTTGACCTGATGGCTTCAGCTAAGATTTCTGCGGCTATAACAAAAAGATATGGGGAGACCGGATCACCTTGCCTACATCCCCTCCCTAGCATTATTTTCCCAGATAAGTTACCATTTTGTAGTATTTTTGATGAAGAATTGATTTGTAACGACTTAACCCATGAGATAATATTGTTTCCAAAGTTTAACATTTGTAAGGTTTTTTGTATAAATTTCCATGATATCGAGTCAAACGCTTTTTCAAAATCGATCAGAATAATGACTCCATCAATTTTCTTTAAATTACATTCTTCTATTATGTCATACGTAAGCCTAGTGTTTTCCCCTATAAACCTCCCTTTTATAAATCCCTTCTGATCGCTATGTATAATTTTCGGTAAAAGTGTTTTGATTCTCTCTGCCAATATGCCAGAATAAAATTTATAAATAGAGTTTAACAAAGTGATTGGCCTCCAATTTTTTAATTTGTTTCTTAATTTACCCCCTTTGGGGATGCAGGTAATAATGCCCTCTAGTTGTGTTGTATTAATTTTTCCATTGATTTTGTATGAATTAAGAAGTGTCAGTAAAAGATATTTGATACTAGGCCAAAATATTTTATAGAACTCATTCGTGAAGCCATCAGGCCCAGGGCTTTTATTTTTTTTCGATTTTTTTACAATAGTACCCAGCTCTTCCATAGTAATATCATTTTCCAAATTCATTTTTTCTTCTTCGTTTAATTTGTTAAGTCTTTCCTTGATGGGATTGAGTGACGTGTCTTCTATGTCTGTATTTTTTTGTTCTTTATATAATTCCTCATAAAATTGTCTCATCTTTTCTAAGATTTCTTTTGGCTTTTTAATTATTTTATTCTCTACATTAAGTTCCCTAATATGCTTAGAAATAAAGTTTTTATTTTCTAAATTTAGAAAATAGCTTGAAGGTTTTTCTCCCATGTTTGTATACTGCCAACGTGATCTGATATATGCCCCTTTTAATTTATGTTCCCTGATCTTCTCTAAATTTTCTTTTTTTTTCTTTAAGGTCGTTTATCCATTGTTCATTTGTTAAGTTTTGATACAGTCTTTTTTCTAGCAGTGTTATTTCTTTATTTAATTTATTTTCCTCTAAGTTGATCTTTCGTTTCTTATTTGATGCAAAGGCTATTATTCTTCCCCTTATTTGTGCATTTAGTACCTCCCATAGTAAGTCTATTTCTATCATATATTCAAAGTTAAATTTATTAAAATTCTCTTGAATAAATTCTGGGTTGTATGGAGTACATGCATAAGTGCTAATTACTAACTCTATTTCTTTATTTACAATTTTTTGAAGTTTTTCATCTAATAGAAGAGAGTTATTTAATTTCCATACTCCAGGACCCCTTTTATGCTTGCTGATATTTAATTTTAGATTAACTGGAGAATGGTCTGACTTGTAACTATATTTTATTGTAGAGTCTTCATATATCTCTAGCAAAGTTTCCGAAATTAAAAAATAATCTAAGCGTGCCATTTTCTTATAAAATAATTGTTTCCAAGTGAATTCTGTTTTATTGGGATTGGCATGTCTCCATACATCTATCAAGTCTAATTTTTCTTTGTTTAATTTGACTATTTCTCGAGATCTAGGGTTATTTATTTTTTTGTAATTAATTGTATCTTTTTCAAAATCATTAACTAAATTCCAATCTCCGGCCATTATAATATTTTTAATATCTAAATCTTGAATTTTATCAAATAATGCTGAGAAAAAATTTGGCTTGTCTTCATTAGGTGCATATAAATTAATAAGTAAAAATCTAACTACATCTGGTTTCTCAATATCTATAATTATGTATCTACCCTCACTGTCTACCCATTGGTTATGTATTTTATATTCAAACGATTGTTTTATAGCGATTAATACTCCTCCTGCATTAGTCTGTGTTCCTGCTATTATGAATTTTACGTTCCATTCTAATTTTAAGGCATTAAGGTCTTTCTCTGTGATGTGTGTCTCTTGTAAGCAAAGAATGTCTATGTGGTCCCTATCCGCCCTATCAAAAATGTCTGTTCTTTTGTTCCTGTCTCTCAATCCCCTACAATTTATTGTTTCTATTTGTATTGATTCCAGATTGGTTTCAAACGATATTTATATAAGAAGAGCTGAGCTTTTTGTAGTATCTTATATATTTCTTTTTCATTTTGGTTTGATGTGAACCAAGATCTCCCAGTATGCTCACTTGTACTACAAAACTGCTTTTTCCTTTGAACTACTAAATAAAGTGTATTATAAATATAGTTGTTCTCTTTCAGAGTGTATGCTTGCTTTGTAGAATAATAGTAACAGTGCATGGAAAAACGTTCTTTTATCTCAAAATAAACAATAAGTAGTCTCATAAGAGACTTTTCAAAAATAATACATATACCCATCATTATGGGTTCATATAGCATATCATAGTCGCCCAGTACTATGGGCTCTTCATTTTGATATATACCGGCACCCATTAATATGGGCAAGACAACAAAATTATAGTAAAAAAGATTAGTACAAACTAAACATGACATCCTATCTCTCCATTTGTAACTCACGTTTTCTGGACTATCGACTATCTGCGTTGTCCTTTCCATGGTTTTATACGATATTTCTTAGATGAACAGTAGTAATATATTTCGTACGTGAATAAATAATATACAATGAAGTTTGAAGAATAACCCTTAGAAGCTATCAAGATAGGACTAACTTTAAATAAAGGAGTTAAAGGGCAAATGCACCATCATGATGATTTAGGTTCAAAATGTGCCTATATGTGTCACCTTTCAAATAAGACCACCCGCAAGTCTGTCCTCCTCAGCACTCCTCAGATATGGCTTATGAAAGTTAGTAAAAAACTAGCCTGAGTCTGGGTATAGAGGCTGCCATTATCAGAAGTGGTGCTTATGAAGTGACTGCCAGCCCTGCTTCTGATTGGTTGAGAGATATCAGTGGCTGTCAATTCCAGCCACTGATATCTCTCAACCAATCAGAAGCAGCACTGGCAGTCACTTCATACCACTGATTGTGCTTAATTGGGCTTAATTGGGCTGCAATGTCAGCCTCCATGCCCAGACTCAGGGTAGTTTTTTACTAACTTTCATAAGCCATATCTGAGGAGTGCTGAGGAGGACAGACTTGCGGGTGGTCTTATTAGAAAGGTGACACGTATAGGCACATTTTGAACCTAAATCATTATGATGGTGCATTTGCCCTTTAAAGATAAAGAAAAAACCAAAAGTTAAACCCTACTATAATACAGAACAAAAGAAATAGGGAAAATATCTAAGTATTTTCCTATTCCTATTACACCGGCACGGGACGATCCCACTTATATTTTAACTATTAGTTGCGATTGATGCAGCCTCTACTAGATCAATCAATTTTCTTTTGAATTTTTGTCTCAATGAGATTCGTAGGTATCCAGACGTCCGTCCAGATATCTGCAAATTTGTAAAAAAAAAACTAATAAAAAGATAAGGGATGGACGTATTTAGCCCTTAAACAACTAGCCAAAAAGAAGGTACTTAATAACTCAGTGATGTTGAGTGGGTGCCTTCGTACCGTGCCACAATTCACCTCCCGCCCTAATGTCCGCTTATTTTACTCCAACAGATAAAGTGTGTTATATTAACCTATTATATATGCTTATTAATTGACTCCACCTTCTTGTTTCGAATCAAAGCAACATTAAACAAGGAAAAGACAAAAAAGAATAATATAACACTATTATTCTATAGGTACTCATAAACAATACGCAAGAAATATATAAATTGTTTGTTGGTATATCGCCCGTCGCTATATATATATTTTGCCTATTATTCATGGGTTATACAGTTTCTACATAACCCCCCCTTATTGGATATTAGTTGTTGTCACATCAATCATCTTTACATGTTCATTATGCTGTCTACTATGAAGATAATCCTATCGTTAAAGAAAAAAGTTGTAAATTGATTGTCGTCCTTTCATTCATCATGGCGTTTTAATGATGTTGTCTATTAGTCATAGACCTGTGTGATTTATGCCTATCACCCCATGTTGAATAGTACAGCACCCACATATATAAAAATGGCCTATTCAGACATCGTAAGCGAATTTTATATATACTTGAAGCATAAATTGTTAATAAACCGAATTCTTTTTTTCGGGTAGCGAAATATTTGAAAGTTTTGTCCTGTAGCCATTTTGCTCATTTGGAGTATGCCCGTCTCAACCAATGAAACGGGCTTTTATGTAGTTCACTATATATCCACAGGGTTCTACCCTTCGATTTTAGAAGTGTGCCGTTGATTTTGATTGGTCACTAGGGCATCAAAACAATTCGAAAGGGAAACCCGTAGTCAGCAGCGCCCTCTTTCGGACTGACGTTCTATCAACAATCACATGAGTGTTCATCAAAATGAATACTGCTTCTGGTTAGGGTTGTGCTATACAGACTCAAGCGCTATCAGGTCTAAAGTTTTGCCATGTCATTCAATTAAGTGTTGCATCATGTCGGGTTTGCAACTGAGGGCAGCCAATATAATGTGTAAATTATATCGTATCCTTGGCATGAGGTGGAAGAAGTGAAGAAAAATAGCAATAAGGACCTAAGTGTTCCTCGAAATGAATGCAACTTGTGGTTAGGGTTGTTGTTTACTGATTCAACAGTTAACCGCTGTAGAACTTTACAAATTATTAAAGTAGTATCGGTATCTGAGAGCAAACAGTATAATGTAGAGAATATATAGGATATTGGTCATAAGAGGAAAAAAGTAAAGAGGAGGAGTAATGTGAAATCAAGCGGATCAGAAAAAATTCAGTAGCATTGTAAGATTAAATATAAATCAAGAAGAATTTTTTTTTTATACTGTATACATATATTTTATACAACCTCTCCAGTTCGAAGCATATTATTATTAAGTGTAGAACAAAAAAAAACGTTATATTGTATACATATACTTTTTATATAAGTGTAATAATACATATTTCATTTAAATATGTGCCTGTTTGCGATCAGATACTGAGGTAAATCAGTCATCATAAAATTTATATATACAAGACTCAATTCATTACGTTTTATGTAAATGATTTTCCCCCATGTAATAATTATAATCCACTGAATTCATTATGAGATTTCGATGATAAATATTTCATTGAACTATGTGCCTGTTTGCGATCAGATACTGTGGTACATCTATCGTCGTAATAGTTATATACAAGACTCAGTTCATTACATTTTGTATAAAAGATTTTCCCCATGTAATAATTATAATCTAATGAATTCATTGTGAGATTTCGTTGATGAATATTTCATTGAATTATGTGCCTGTTTGCGGTCATGTAATAATTATAATCTAATGAATTCATTATGAGTTTTCGATGATATTTCATTGAACATTGTGCCTGTTTGCGATCAGATACTGTGCTAAATCTATTATAATAATATTTATATACAAGACTCAATTCATTACATTTTATGGAAATAATTTTACCCCATGTATCAATTGTAATCTAATGAGTTCATCAAGCTTTTTCGGTATTTATTTGAGGTGCGGGATAATCGATGCGATCATAAATATATATCTGGTATCCCCTCATTTAATTCTGAATTGAATTTCATGAATCATTTTTGAAGTGCGTGGAGTGGTTAATTGTAGGTTCTTATATATGTCAATGGCTCGATTAGTGTCATTCTTAAATCAGTTTTCTTAAGTCAATTCTCTAGTTATCTCGTAAATTCTCTCTGCAGGCCATAAGTATTTTGCCCATTTTGTTCTGTCCTTGCCAGCTCTCCGGGTTATTCACTTTAGGATCGTTCATGTGTAAGCCTATCCCCCAGATTTTATCTCTTGGGGATGCTTCAGCGATGGTGGTATTGCCAGTTTCGATTAGCAGCTTTTTGAGACGAGGATTTTGTTCAAATTTAGCTGTGACACCTTTTTTCATAATACCTTCAGCTATCTCATTCCATTTCGATTGGCTGAAATTCTTTTTTTTATTTTTGTAAGCCTAAAAAAAGGAACAGGCCTTTTTTGTTTATTTTCCTGCGTGCCGGGCAATCACGGCCATGCCAAAGACATCCTGCATATTACAAATATTCAAGTTTGATTGCTATAAGGGAATGTATATACGACAAGGTCGTTGCATCAACAGTAGAATAAACATTCATATTATATAAATATATTGTATCTTGTTATTCTTCAAAATAATCCAGCAAGATACCCCATCTTTGCTCAAGTTTGTCCTCTCTATCACAAAGTGTATACTTGTATTTCTCATACTTGTACAGATTTTTCACCTGGATTTTAATACTATCAAGTGTTGGAATATTAATATTTGTTCTGGCGTTAAAAATGACTTTTTTTGTTATTAATATTATTGCATTTATCCAATGTGCTTTATAAAGTTCACCAAGGATGATGTTCTTATTATTAAGGTGATAGTTCACAAGTCCTATATCAGATATCCAGTTTTCAACCATTAACCATAATTCTTTCACATTCTCACATTCAAGAAGCATATGTTCATTTGAATCTTCAAGCTCTTTACAAAAATTACAGTTTGGAGATTCTTTGATTTTCATTTTGAAAAGTAAATTATTGGTGTAGAATCTACGGTGTAATGTTCTAAACTGTATATATCTCAAGTAGATATCATCAAACATGCTTATCTTTGAAAAAGATTTTTTGAAGTCATAGAGAACCATGATGTCACCCAACTTTGAATTCCATTTAAAAACCGCATTTTCAATAATTGAGTTATTGTTACTCAGAAGCATTTTGTATATTGTTGAAACTCCTTTTGAGTCTTTTTGCAATATCACATTTAACATACAATTGCTTGGTGAGCTATGAATATGGAGAGGAGCCTCTCTTGTTTGCATGAAAGAGTTGATTTTAGTTAACACAGCACCATATTCAAGGAAATTGGTTTTCAAATGGAATTTTTGTTCAAATTCAGATTGACTTAAAAGAGTTCCATCTGTTTGTAATAGATCATTAACTTGATATATTCCTTTATCTTTCCAACCCTTTTTTATCGGTAGACGGAAAGAACTATTGTACCAAAGAGGTGTGAGAAATAAATTCTCTGGTATATATATCTTGTCATCTTTCCAGAGCAGTTTCAGACTATGTAATACATTCAGCCAAAAAGGGTTAAACGTTATTTCCAATAGTCTTTCTATGTAATCTACCCCATATTTAAATAAACCATCAAAGTCAAAGTTATAGGGGACAACACTCCACTTGGAACTTGTGCTATTATACCTCTTTAGCCAACCTATTTTCAGGGCTGCATCAAAAATTTTCAAGTTATGGAGTTTTAATCCTCCATCAGTAGTATTTGCCTCCATAATCTCTCTTCTGAACTTAGGAGGTTTGTTGTTCCACAAAAAGGTATAAAACAGTTGTTCCAACTGGCATATTGCTGTATTCGAAGGAGTGGGGAGGGACAGGAGTATATGTGTTATCTTGGACATAAGGAGTGACTTGATTATGACCACTTTACCATAAGGTGTTAAGGTTCTTGTACTCCAAATTGTAATAAGTTTTTTAATATCAGCAATTTTAGCACTAACATTGTCATCCGAGATAGTTTCCATTCTGTTAATATTGTACTTAATTCCTAACACCTCAAACTCTGTTGTCCATTTTAGACCAAATTTACCTTCCCATGGTATACTCCTGCCCCTTAAAGCCCCAATCTTAATGACACTTGTCTTGTCTTTATTAACTGCAAGACCAGAAACCTTTCTGAACCAATCCAGTACCCGCATGACACCACAAAGACTTTCCTTGTCTCCACCTAAAAAGATGGTGGTGTCATCCGCATACTGGGTTAGCTTAGTCTCCTTATCATACACAACAATACCATTTATATCTTTTTTTTCCCTTATAACATGAGACAATATCTCGGCGCAAAGTACAAAGACATAGGGGGATATGGGGTCCCCCTGCCGACAGCCCCTGGAGAGTGAAATATTTTCAGAGAAAAAACCATTCTGTTCTATTTTAGACCTTGAATTGTTTCGAAGGAGTTTCACCCACTTTGTGAATATGGGACCAAAGCCAAAGATTTTAAAGACCTCATCAATAAAGTTCCATTCAATAGTATCGAACGCTTTGGCGTAGTCCACTATAATGAGAAGGCCTGGTATTTCTTCAGCTTCAGTATATACTATAGTATCATATATTAGACGAGTATTTTCTCCAATAAACCTATTTGAAATGAAACCAGTTTGGTCATTGTTTATAATGGTTGGTAAAATGGATTTAAGTCTTTCTGCTATCATAGAAGATAAAAATTTATAAGAGCCATTCAGCAGAGTTAGAGGCCTCCAATTTTTTAGGGTGTTTCTCAGTTTTCCAGATTTAGGTATGCAGGTGATAGTTCCCATAGTGATCAGATCACTAAGGGAGCCAGATGCATAAGCTTCATTATAAGCTCGGAAAAGCCAAGTTTTGAGTTCTTCCTTAAAAAATTTAAAAAACTCATTAGTATACCCGTCCGGGCCAGGGGCCTTGTTAGGCTTACTTCTTTTGATGGAGTCCTCTAACTCTTTTAAGCTGAAAGGCTGTTCTAATTTCTCTTTTAAGATTTCTGTTAATTGGGGTAGATTGTTTAGAAGTGGGGCAAATGTACTATCTTTAAGTTCAATAGTGTTATTGCTTGAAAAGAGTTTTTGATAAAAATCAGTTTGCATTTCAAGAATTTTTTTTGCATCAGTAATTTTGAAATCATTTGAATCCAATAGCTCTGTGATGTTTTTGTTTAGATAATTTCTTTTTTCTAGGTTTAGGAAGAATCTGGATGGTTTTTCCCAATTAGCAGCTAATTCAGCTCTGGACCTAACTTGATGACCCTTCATGCGATTGTCTCTAATAGTCTCATATTGTTTGTTTAGAGAATTGAGTTTTAAAATCTCTCTTTCTCTTGTTTCACTCGACAGGTTGGTATTATCCAATAGTTGGGTCGATTTGTCAATGTTTATCATGAGAGTTTTTTCTTCCTCTCTAGATTCTCTTGCCACTTTTTTTGAATATGATATTATCAGACCTCGAAGTTGACATAGTAGAGTGTTTAAAAAGAGACTGTCAGAAACCATAAGTTCCAAATTATATTCATCTATTAGATGAATGGTTTCTGGATTATAAATTGGTAAGGCATAAGTTTCCTTAACAAGTTTAATCTCATTTTTGAGCATATTGATTAATTCAGAGTGATTTAAAAGATCATTATTGAGTTTCCAACTTCCTTTTCCCCTTTCATTCGGGGTTATACTAAAACTCAATGAGATTATATTGTGATCACTTTTATATGCAGATAATATTTCTGTTACAGGATTATAAGTTAAGAGGTCTTCATTTATGATAAAATAATCAAGGCGTGCCCTTTTAAAGGGTTTTTTGGTGCCCCAAGTGAATCTTTTTTCACCGTTGTTTTGAAGTCTCCATATATCAATCCAGTTTTTCTCAGAAATATTTTTGTTTATTTGTAAACAGGCTTTTATATTCCTTTGTTGTTTATAATTGTAAAAGTCCTCATTTTTAAGAGCTATATTCCAATCTCCGGCTAGGATTAGAGTATTGGAATCGTATTGTTCAACATTTTTGAACAAAGATAAAAACCATTCAGGGTCATCGCTGTTGGGTCCATATATGTTAACAAGAGTTAAAGTTAATTTACTGTCTATTTCAATTGTCAAAAAGATATATCTTCCATCTTTATCAGGCAAAAATTCTAGAATTTTATATTCAAAATTTGGTATAATTATAATTGCAACACCCTTGCAATTGGTACTGGATCCACTTAAAAAAAATTCTACATTCCATTCTTTCTGAAGCTGGTCTTTGTCTTTATTAATCAAATGAGTTTCTTGGAGAAATATGATACTACTTTTCAGTTCTTGAAATTTTTTCCAAAAATCTAGTCTTTTCAGGGGCTGTCGTAGTCCTCGCACATTCGCCGAGAACAGTCTCAAGTCATCACTGAAGGAAAGGGCTTTGTTAGCCCGGTTGCCCACCACGCCGGAAATATTTTCAACTTATAACTACATGAAACAGGAGTACATAGGAAACAATAACTATACGTGAACATTATCAAAGTGAACAGTAAGACATACACCATGTCCATTCCTTTTGTCACTTTGTCTTTGTGAACACAGAGTTAACCTTAAGGGTATACTCAATAGGATTGTATGCACACTGGAGACTAGATACACAAAGTAGAGCAGTCAGCTCTAACATACATAAAATCAGAAAAATGAAAAAAAACAAAACAAGTATCAATACAGACACTACAGAAAGAAAAAGAAACACACACAAACAAACATAGTCTAGTGGGGGAGCTCCACTATGTCGACTATAAATGCTTAAGTATATTCAAGTGTAGTTATGATGAAAATTCAAACACTGAATTGTCAATAATTTACCAGCAAGGCAATCAGTGGAAAGTATGAAAATAAAACATAGGGTTATACCCTTTATCACAGTAATGTTATCAATCAGCTATATGTGACTACATCTCTGTTGGTTACTTAAATGAGCAGTAAAGTTTCCCAAATTTGCAGATGTAGTACACTGAACCAGTCACAATCTCTGATTAAAAGGAAAATGTCAGCCAACGAAAAATGCTAAATTTTTCACAGTGAGGCAATCAGGGGAAAGTATTAAGATATACATAGGGTTATACCCTTTATCTTCGTAATATTATAGTGATATATTTCTAGATTCATTATGAAAACAAGGAGAGAAAACAAAGTTATTCTTAACAAGTAATTATGATGGTTTGAGTACCCTTGTACTGAAGTTGTTTTCTCTGCAACATTACATAAAGCAAATGCCGTGAAAAGAAATCTAATTATCAATATGATATTTATGATAAGTAACTAGCAGCTGCTAGTATATCCCATATAATACATATACAATGATTATTTAAAATACCAAACATGACAAATGAAAAATCAAAAGATAAATATTAGATGAGTTGTGGGTAAACTGTCCCATATAACACATGTTGCCGTTTCAATTGGTCATATATTCAGATTTAGGGTCTATTGCCCAGCTATCATTAGTCGACTTGCAACTTTCTTATATATATCCACCATCAGTTATAACAAATTCACAATTTACATAGTATCACATAAAAAATAAATTATTGGCATTATATTACTCTCAACAATACCTGTTGTAAGTTTTCCATCACAAGATACATCCCTGAAACCCTTTTGTGAATAGTCTGAAGGAGTCAATATTTCCATCTAATATTGACTCCCAGTAAGGCCAGGTCAGGTTTTATATTAACAAGAGAGGTTTGTAAGCTCTTGTTAGCTGAAATTCTTGATGGTTTTGGCCATGTGGTTAATTTCGGAGGGGTTCTTTGAGGCCATGATTTGGTTTTTGGTTACATGATCATCAAATTCAATTGCTTTCTGGGCCTTGTAATATTGTTCTACGCTACAATACGTTTTGTCGTCCACTACAAAATTGGCAGGGTGAAAGTTAGACAAGAAAGCGTCAGATCTGAAGAATGTAGTAACGTCTCCCACTGTTTTCACAGCGACCTTTTCAGGCTTCATATCATCTGGCAGTTGATCGAGAGTATCAACCGTGTATTTTAGGCTTTCAACCACTAGTGTGTCCCCCATTAAGGTAGCTCTCCTTTTGGTGGCGTATGCCGCTTTAAGGTATGGCCTAAGGAAGGCCCTTTTCTTCTCAACTTCTGGCGGGAAATCTTCATTGACGAAGATTCTATTTTCTCTGTTGCGGTTCACCCTATCCCTATTTTCCCAAATCTCTTGTCTATCCCTGAGCGACAGGAATCTTACCAGGATTGATGGGGGGTCTTGATTGGGGAATTTTTTGTCTCTGTGGCATTTCTCTACGACTATCCTCTCATCCGCGTCTCTAATTCCTAGGTTGTTCTTAATGATATCGTATACAGTGTTTCTGCATTGTGTTGTGGTCTCGTTTTGAGAAGTTGGGATCCCTTCGAATCGTAAGTTCTGACGTCTACTATAGGCTTCAACTTTGATATTTCGGTCATGGTTTCTCTGTGCGTCCACCTTAAGTTTAGCATTGGCATTGTTGAGTACCTCTAAATTCTCAAGGGCCTGATCTACTTTAGCTTTTTGCTCTATCTCTCTTCTTTCCAAATCATCTATTTTGTTGTAGGCAAAGTCTAACGATCCTTTCAAATTGGTGTTTTCTGCCTCTAGGTCTGTCTGTCTAGTTTCTAGCCTTTCTATCTTGATCATGAACGACAACAAAACAAGCGGTATTGATTCTGAGGACAGCGCTACCTCCCTTGGGTCTATCTCCTCGGTACATACCTGTTCAAGTTCACCCAAGCTTGCACATGGTCCATCCTGATTGCTCGGAATGTCGTCCGAGTGTACACTAATCGCATCCGTGTCAGATTCCGATTCTATCTCATGTTAGCTGTCCCGTTGCTTATCCCGTCTGTGTTTGTTTCTGGGGGTCGAATTTGAATGCCTAGTCGGTGTAGGCATCGTGCTTTGTTTCGATTTTTCTGCATCATGTACTACGTTGCTCACGCTTGGCATGTGAAGCGTGTATTTTGTGATTTTCTGTGGTGAGCGCATAGCACCCTGACTCCCTTTCCTCAGCTCCTGTCCTTTGTGTGATGTCATTTTTCTTGTTTTGACAGAGGAGGCCATTGTTCAACACAATCGAGTCAAAATCTCAGCAATCCTTTTTTTTGGAGTCTTAAATTTACGTTCTCTTGTTAGAGTGACTTGTAATCTAGACTTTGATGTAAATTTGATGTTTGATTTTGACTTTACATTGATTTTGCGGGAGGTTCTTTGCGGAGGTCACTCGACTACGTCTAACCACCTCGCATGACGTCACACCTGGAAGTGATTAATGCGTAATTAATGAGAATATGTCATTTGAAAAAAAAGTTGTTAATTTTGAAATAAAACAGAATATGGATTGAATAATGACAGTTGGCGATGATATTCTGTACCTGATAACACTCAGGAACATGGAGATACACCTAGTTATATGATTATGCTGCTTTGAGGTGTGTTTTGGGATGGGGCTTTTAACTGGCTTGCAATGGTACTCATCACCTTAATAGAGATTGCTGATTATCCTGGCAACACAATTTTGGAGCCTTTGGAGTTTTTCCATTATATATACTTTGTAAGAGCGGAGTAAGCAAATAACTGCAAAGTATTAACCTAATAAGCTACCATTTGCGTTTAGAGTAAAGTCAGTCAATTGTATCATGTGATTAGTAAAAATCAAATCATTTCCAAAAGAATTTCAAAAATGATTGATTCATATTATTGGATATTCATTCTGCGTTTAAGAAATGATGAGGTTCTAGACAACAAAAGGTTACCGCTGCGAACAGGATTCGAACCTGCGCGGGAATATCCCATTGGATTTCGAGTCCAACGCCTTAACCACTCGGCCATCGCAGCTTACTGACATGATGATTTGACCATCCAAATTTCACTACTGACTTCTATCATAGTATATTTGTTTAGCTTATGCAGCTTTGCCTAACAGTGCATAATATTTTGTTTAACTAAACGGAAGTTTTGCTTCTGCCTGTGCATTTCCTCTATCCCGTCATCCACCTAGATGGATGAATCCCACGATACTATAGAAAACGACTCTGTTTGGAAGTAATGAGCTTAAACATCTTGAAATGCTTTGAAATACCTTAGATGACCAAACCTCAAAATATTGGCTCTTATCAAAAAACCTTCATATCTGTCGGGCCTTGTGTGCTTTCTTTGTGTAGATTGATTAACAGCTGATACATGGATACAATTTAATTTACAACATTTTACAAACGTTTTACCTAGAAAACGTTTTTCATATGTTTGTCTCTACAGAATAAGCCAACTGATATGATAATAAAGCATTGAGTCTTTTTATTTTTTATTTTTGTGAGTTCTCTGGTATCGAGAATGTTTGAAATCCTGAGATTCTAATTTGTGCAAACAAAAGGACTATCTCTATAGTTTAAAGTCTAACCAATAAAAGTTACTTCTAATTGAAATTGTATAACGTATGTTATAAATTAAATCCATTTTTAAATTTCTATGGGGCAAATGTGTCGCAAAACTATTTCCTGTCGAACTTAAAAAGGCCCCACCGAGAATTAACAGCAATTGACCAAAGTGCTACTTTTACTGCTGCTTACTTGCAATATGCAATTCATTGATTTATCTCCTTTTTTCTGTACAAAACTCTTGAATATATACACAACAAAGGTTTGGCAACAGATTGCCTGTATTGATGATACGGATTAACAAATATTTCGAGCTAATACCGTATCAGCTGCGATGGCCGAGTGGTTAAGGCGATGGACTTGAAATCCATTGGGATCTTCCCGCGCAGGTTCGAATCCTGTTCGCAGCGAATTTTTTCGAATTGCATTTTAAATAATTGGTGCTTAGATCCTTGCGTTGTTTGGAAAATCAATTATTCACCACTTAAATATTTCTGAAAAAATGCTTTGCTGATACAAAATCCGGTCGTAAAAATTATATTTTTTCAAAGCAAGTAAAATTTAACAGTTGTCATCCTTCTTTCATAATTATAAAATTACAAATTACAAAAGGCCCCACCGAGATTCGAACTCGGGATCTCCTGTTTACTAGACAGGCGCTTTAACCAACTAAGCCATGGAGCCATGTCCTACTCTCGCCATACCAGATAACCGTCACAGAGTATAATATGATTTCCTAGGATCAATTTGTTGATATTTTGTATTTATTCAGCACTGCTCTATTGCTTTGACCAGATTACATTTTTTCATATCTGGGGAGAGACACATGCAGTGATATCGTCGCTGGTCAATATCTCACACATGTCAGTATTAAGGTGGCTTGTGAAGTTAATTTGTTGAATATAGGGTTTTCCCATCTGTTAACCCATCAACACTCAGAGCAGCCAAAACAGGCGTGACGTTTTTGAAAATATTTTACTTACAAAAGCATTATTTTGAAAACATCTGAGGAAAAGATATTAATCATAAGCCAAATAACAACTCTCCTTCAAATATTTTGTGAACTTTCGCTTTATTGCCAAGTTATTTTCAAAAGTTTGAGAGAAGCAGACGATATATTCTAGAGTAACTCTGAGTGTGAATAGGTTAAAGCCTACACCTCACATAGGCACAAAAGCAAGAAATGTTTTTGGCCCTTTCTCCGTATTGAATTTCACCAAAACATGGTTGATTCAAGCATGCATTTTGGATATCAAATGTTAAACTATTTGCTTTCAATTTGGCATAGTTACTAGTATATCGTAGAGTATTTCGGAGGGAAGTCTTTTTTTGCATTTTTGACTTAACTCAAAAGTTATGGAATCTGAGAGTTGAAAAATGGACATTTTCTCATTTTCAACAAATATTATGAAAAAAGTAATCATTATATTGGAAAAACTGTGATACGATTGCCTGCGTATTGATCTTCCCTCCACATTTGTGAAATCTGAAAATCATCGGCCCCTAATTGTTGATAGGAGATACGTTTGAAATCACTAGGCATTTTTTCATTTTTTACAAAAAATATTACACCCTGCTCTGATGAATGTATTCCTCATCAGAAGACCTTTCAGGCAATATTAACTTTGCATAGGCTGAATTGTCAAACAAAAGCAGAGTAGAGAAAAAACTGAGTCAAGGAAAAGAGCTGAAAAATGATTGAAACCCTGACAAATGGGTACTCATCTGAGAGTACACGATGAGATCTTTCCAATAAATACCAAGATGATAGGGTTTAGATGATTTTCAAAGATTTTTGAGTTCTTGTGCCCCAATTTACAAAAGTAGTCTCAGCATTAAAAGGGTTAACTTATTGATTATGCAGGTTCGAATCCTGTTCGCAGCGTAATCTTTTTGTTGGACTTTAAGACATATTTAACATCACTAAAATGCTTAAGAAAATGTATAGATACAGACTTACTGTTTTAGAGTATTGTTGCTGATGACGATTTTTTCGGTTAGAATGATCGGAATAATTGCAAGCGCTTGATTCAATTTCACATCTCTTTAATCTTGTCCACAATGTTATATGTCTCAGCAACCCCACGTCGCATTTGAATAAACGAGGAATACTTCAAAGACAAAAGTATTAACCCTTCCAATGCTAAGGCTGCTTTTGTCCAAAGCACAAGAATGCAACGATTTTTGAAAAACATCAAAACCTTGTCATATTGGTATTCATTAGATAGCTCTGATTGAGTACTCCCTGATAAGCACCCATATGCCAGGGTTTCAATCATTTTTCTGCTTTATGCCATGATGTTTAATACAGCCCTCTATAAACTGAACTTAATATCTATAAAGCAAACTTTCCCACGTTTGTCAAAATGATACCTATTGTATCTGAAAATTTAATTAATTCAAAATACAAAAAAGCCATGTTTACTAGACAGGCGATTTTACCAACTAAGCCATGGAGCCTGATGTATACTCTCTCTTCCTTTTAATCCTGTTCGCAGCGAATTTCTTTTAAATACATTTTAAAAAATTAGTGCTTGCATCTTTTACTTGTTTGGATAATCGATTTTTCACCACTTAATATCTGTGAATAATGTATTAGTATACAAATATGACAACCCGGTGGGGTTTCCACCAGGAATAACTTCCCTGAGAGAGGATTGTCGCTCGAGGGCGTAGCCCGAGGGCGACAATCTCCTCGATGGGAAGTTATTCCTTGTGGAAACGCCACAGCGATGTCATATCTGTTTTATTATACCGAGCAAAATACAAAACACAAAAGGGGGAAACAATACAAACACCAGTGATTTTGTATAAATAGTCGTCGTCTGCCTTGTTGAACTAGTTTCACCGTTAGGTCACTCGGCAAACTCCGTGGGTGTATGTGGGTATTCTTCGGGCTAGTGGTAACTAGTCAACTATTTCATAGCTGTTGCTATGAACTATTCAATTATTTCATAAGCTGTTAAGGACAACAGTCTGTCACTAAGGAGTGAGGAAATCACTTTTTATTTTAAATAGTTTTTTTCATCCTCAGCCATGTCAACAACATTTGTACATAGAGAAGTATCATTCAAAATACAATACAATACAATAATAAAATGTATGTGGTATATACAAAAGGTATCCTTCCGTTCTATGTATTGAATACTTTTTCAGTGCTTGATATTTTAACACTTTTTTGAATGCTTATCCTATTTCTTTTCGTAAAGGTTTGTTTGAAAGTATATATTGTTTATCAAAACTCTTCCTCTACCTTTTGTGTAATGTCTGTATTTTTCCTGATCGTAAAAATTCCTCACATCATTCTTGACATTGCACATATGTGGTCTTTGTTCTTTTTTCATCCCTGCGTATATAACTTTTTTGTAATTAAGACAATGGTGTTAATTGCTAAAGCATTTTCTAGATCCCCAACAATAAGTGGGGAAAATATGACGATTAATACATGGCCCTTGACCAACCAGAATCAAGAACCTTCAGGTGAGATATAATAATGATAGATAGACCCCAAAATGATGTGGTGTATGTCATTTGACCGAGGTGTTTAACGTGGCATCACATACACCACAGCTTCCGAGGGGTCTATGTAGCTTGTACCATTGTACCGCCTTCCACCAATCACAGGCGAGGTATTGCAATGTATTGATCTATTGCTATTGCTAAATACACATTTTGAATTGAATCATGCCAAAGACATGGCAACAGGTTGACTGGACGCGAGGTTCCGGAACCCGCCGATAGGCGTCTTCAAACACGTCGAATGCCTTTGTGGAACGCCTTGGATTGTTTCATTAGAGAAAACTTGGTTCTTCCAGTTATGCACGATAGCGTCCACTCTGTTTTGGTCAAACAGCATGGATACATTCAATGGACCAATTGTACGAAGAATACACTTTTAGGAAATTAAATAACCTTTTTTAAATCAGTGAAATTAGCGATTTTACAGTTTTGATGACGCCACAAGTAATTGGAAGCTAATTATAATACACGACGGTGGTGACGCGTAGCGGCGTTCATTTACACTACAGACATGTAGTGTAAATGAACGCCGAACACGAACACGTTACAGTCAACCTCCCCCACCCCCCCCCCCCCCCCCCCCTTACTACACCCATTCTACTGCCGACACATGGCATCCAACCCTAGTTCCTAAAAACTCTGGATTAATATCAGGATGATGTCTGATTGAATATTTAGATGAGACCATGTATATAAGCTGCGATGGCCGAGTGGTTAAGGCGTTGGACTCGAAATCCAATGGGAACTTCCCGCGCAGGTTCGAATCCTGTTCGCAGCGAAAAGCTTTTGTTGAGCAGAACCATTATTTCTTGAACTAAGAATCATCCTTTTCGCAGCGAAAACATTTGGTTGGACCGTAGAAAATTATTATTTTAACTATAAAGCACAAACCTACTTGTGTAAGTTTCGAGATTACAATAGATAACAAAATTTACGAAAGATCGAGGATCTCCTGTTTACTAGACAGGCGCTTTAACCAACCAAGCCATGGAGCCATGTTGTACTCTCGACATACCAGATAACCGCCAGACAGTACAAGAACGGTTGTAGATGCAAAGCATCAATAGTCAAAAGGCGGGGCCAAGTTATTTATGAACTTGTGAGGGAACCGGATGTATAAAGAACATTAACATTATAGAGAAAAATAATTTATAATGACTAGATTTGTATCATTTTTGTAGAAATGAAACAAATATCGGAATTCTAGGCGCAAGCTGGAGACTTCGAAATCTCTTGGGTGCGAAGCTACTTGGGTACGCATCAGTTTGGTTACGAACCAGTTTGGTTACGAAGTCTCCTGATTTCATTCTATACACATAGTAGACTACTGGCAGTCCTATAAGCCGCTTCACGCCAACAATAGATGGTGGGCGATACCAGTCCCTAATCCGTTACGTGATTGTGAGACTGGCGCTAGTCTATACACACAGTAATTTTCCTTCCTATACTAAAAAATATACTTTATGTCCGCTTAAAATATTTTATATATTTGAAAACTTCATGCTAAATTAAAATAAGGAAGGCACGATTTTCCGCGGCAAAGGCAACATTTATATTATAACCAATCAGAATAGAGAATTATATTCAGTCCGGCCTCAGGATTTAGATCACGTGACGTCTGCCTATGTACATCTCAAAACAGCTTCCCAGATAGGCGGGCCTGATGGCCCCGCCAATAATATGATTTCCTATGATCAATTTGTTGATATTTTGTATTTATTCAGCACTGCCCTATTGATTTGACCAGATTACATTTTCCTATATCTGGGAAGAGGCACATGGAGTGATATCGTCGCTGGTCAATATCTCACACATGTCAGTATTAAGGTGGCTTGTGGAGTTAATCTTGAATATAGGGTTTTCCCATCTGTTAACCCATCAACACTCACAGCAGCCAAAACAGGCCTGACGTTTTTGGAAATTTTTTACTTACAAAAGCATCATCTTGAAAACATTTGATTAATCAGGAGCCAAATAACAACCCTCTATATCAAAATCAAAGCGGGTAACTACAGCCTGAATGTTAAATAAGGATCTTGAAAAAGAGTTTTGTGTGAAATTTTAAGTAGCACTGAAGCTGCGATGGCCGAGTGGTTAAGGCGTTGGACTCGAAATGCAATGGGATATTCCCGCGCAGGTTCAAATCCTGTTCGCAGCGGAAACTTTTTGTTGGACCTTAAGACATATTTAACATCACTAAAATGCGTAAGAAAATGTATGGATACAGAATTACTCTTTTAGAGTAATGTTGCTGATGACAATTTTTTCGGTTAGATTGATCGGAATAATGGCAAGGGGTTGACTCAATTTCACATCTCTTTAATCTTGTCCACAATGTTATATGTCTCAGCAACCCCACGTGGCATTTGAATAAACGAGGAATACTTGAAAGACAAAAGTATTAACCCTTCCAATGCTAGGCTACTTTTGTGCAAAGCACAAGAATGCAAAGATTTATGAAAAACATCAAAACCTTGTCATATTGGTATTCATTAGATAGCTCTGATTGAGTACTCTCCGATAAGTACCCATATGCCAGGGTTTCAATCATTCTTATGCTTTATGACATGGTGTATAATATAGCCCTCTATAAGCTTAATATCTATGAAGCCAACTTTCCCACATTTGTCAAAATGATATCTATTGTATCTGAAAATGTAATTAATTCAAAATACAAAAAGCCCTGTTTACTAGACAGGCGCTTTTACCAACTAAGCCATGGAGCCAGATATAAGCTATCTCTCTCTCTCTCTGGGGTAAATGCACCCATTTCCCCGGGGGGGGGGGGGGGCACTCAGGTACAGAGGGGGTGCGCACCTGCGTTACGTATTTCGCGGAACATGGGGTCTTTTTTTAAGACATCCGCATGTCCGCGATTTTGTAAAAGAAGGGTACTTTTTGTACCCAGGTACGAAGTATGGGGGTCAAAATCCCCTTACAATCCACGAAATATACACGGCTCTGACGCCGAGTAACTCCCGGTGTGACTGGGCCTCCGAGTTTTCTGCCGCCACTTGCTGCCGCTAAACAAAGAGAGGATTATAACATCTTAAGTTAAAATACGTGTTCCCGTTCATCCAATGTCAGTGTTTTGATAAAAGAAGGGGTGTTTATTTAATGGAAAAAATCAGCGTTTTATTAAAATAAGGGTGCTTTTTTGGCCAGAAATCAGTGCTTTAGGGATATTTTTTAATTTTGATAACGAACGTATGCAACTCCCTAAATACCCAAGTGCCCCCCCCCCCCGGGGATCAAGGTAATATTATTGTATTTGTATATGCTTGGATGATTTTGTAAACAGAATTCACACCAAATAAACAAATTTATACTACTACTTACCTGCAATAAGCAATGTATTGACCTATTTCCTTTGTTCGATATACATGTCTTGAATATATGCACAACAAAGGTTTTGCAACAGGTTGCCTAGATTGATGTTAGAAATTAACTCGTAACATATATTTCGAGTCAATTCCGTATCAGCTGCGATGGTCTAGAGGTTAAGGCGATGGACTTGAAATCCATTGGGATCTTCCCGCGCAGGTTCGAATCCTGGTTGCAGCGAATTTCTTTGAAATACATTTAAAAAAATTGGTGCTTGCATCTTTTACTTGTTTGGATAATCGATTTTTCACCACTAAATATCTGTGAATAATGTATTAGTATACAAATATGACGTCCCTGTGGGCTTTCCACCAGGAATAACTTCCCCGAGAGAGGATTGTCGCTCGAGGGCGTAGCCCGTGGCCGACAATCCTCTCGATGGGAAGTTGTTCCTGGTGGAAACCCCACAGGGATGTCATATCTGTTTTATTATACCGAACAAAATACAAAACACAAAAACTGAAACATTAGAAACACCAGTGATTTTAGATAATTAGTCGTCGTCTACCTTGTTGAACTAGTTTCACCGGTAGGTCACTCGGCAAACTCTATGGGTGTACGAGGTATTCTTCGGGCTAGCGGTAACTAGTCAACTATTTCATAGCTGTTGCTATGAACTATTCAATTATTTCATAAGCTGTTAAGGACAACAGCCTGTCACTAAGGAGTGAGGAATTCATTTTTAATTTCAAAATAGTTTTTTTTCATCCTCAGACATGTCAACAACATTTGCACATAGAGAAGTATCATTCAAAATACAATACAATACAATAATAATCAGTGCTTGATATTTTAACACTTTTTTGAATGTTTATCCTATTTCTTTTCGTATAGGTTTGTTTAAAAGTATATATTGTTTATCAAAAACTCTTCCTCTACCCTTTGTGTAATGTCTGTATTTTTCCTGATCGTAAAAATTCTTCACATCATTCCTGACATTGCACATATGTGGTCTTTGTTCTTTTTTCATCCCTGCGTATATAACTTTTTTGTAATTAAGACGATGGTGTTAATTGCTGAAGCATTTTCTAGAAAATATGACGATTAATCCATGGCCCTTGACCAACCAGAATCAAGAACCTTCACGTGAGATATAATAATGATAGATAGACCCCAAAATGCTGTGGTGTATGTCATTTGACCGAGGTGTTACGTGGCATCACATATATTTTATATAGACATGTTCGAACCCTTACTTGACAACATGGATATATACATCTCTCTACCTGTGTTTTGGGAATGCTATTTGTTAATCCTGTTGTTTCACATGTAATATTACTCTTATATTGTATACTATATTTTTCTACTCCCTAAAGTTGTATGTATATGTATAATTTTGTAATCTCATTTACAGTCAATAAATATACTATACAATACACCACAGCTTCCGAGGGGGTCTATGTAGCTTGTACCATTGTACCGCCTTCCACCAATCACAGGCGAGGTATTGCAATGTATTGATCTATTGCTATTGCTATATACACATTTTGAATTGAATCATGCCAAAGGCATGGCAACAGGTTGACTGGATTAATATCAGGATGATGTCTGATTGAATACTTAGATGAGTACTTTTATATAAGCTGCGATGGCCGAGTGGTTAAGGCGTTGGACTCGAAATCCAATGGGAACTTCCCGCGCAGGTTCGAATCCTGTTCGCAGCGAAAACCTTTTGTTGAGTAGGACCATTATTTCTTGAACTGAAAATCATTCTTTTTGCAGCGATAACCTTTGGTTGGACCGTAGAAAATTATTATTTTGACTATAAAGCACAAACCTACTCGATACCCAGGTAATTTCATACCTTTCAAGATAAGATACTATTGCTATGACTTAGTGTAAGCTTCGGTGTAAGTTTCGAGATTACGATAGATAACAAAATTTACGGAAGATCGAAGAAAAAATCATTAGACTGTAAAAAACTCACACATTTTCTTTAAAATCTAGTCGTAAAAATGATATTTTTTTAAAGCTCTCTCTCTCTCTCAGAAAGTGGAGGCCGACTCATTAATCAAAATCAAAATCAAAATAGACGAAAAGAATAGTAGCATACAGTGAAAACGTCAGTTTCCTTTTACTTTACTAGAATTTTCTACGTAGAGAAAACATTTTGGAAAACGATACTGTCCCCGGGATTCGAAACCGGGCAGTGGTAAGTACAAATGGTGGAGAGTGTTTCAAATTAATACCTACAGTACCGATGTTTTATTCCTGTACCCATTACATGGTCAACTGATTGGTCATCTGAATCAACTGATATGCCAGGAATCTCCGGTCAACCGGACACCTGGTACTCTTGTTCGACCGGTTCTTTTAGAAATGACATTCATATAAATTTGTCGATCAAATGACATAAATGTTCAACATATTTACACTTATGAACTGGTCTGCCGATTTCTGAAAGCAAGATTAGTGTATTAGTGTAAATAAGACACAGAGTGTAAACAAGTTCATATCCAGCAGTAGTATTGGATAAGTGAGGCCCGTTGGATATTTCTTCAGAGAGGAATGCAAATTCTAGTTTTAAACCTAGAAAGAAAATTTGAAATTATAAGGCAGCTTAAGGTGATAGTCTAGTACACCAAGATTATCACCACTAGGTGGTGTCCTTGACTGGCCCCTGAGAATGGATATCAAAGCAAAAGATTACACATGAGCGGTGTTCACTCCCCCACGGACCTCGACCTAGCGACTTCCAATTGTGGTACGGTCAAGAGTGACCACAAATGAAAGGTCCTAACAAAGGGTAGGTCCCGTAGGGCCTTCCGTGTTAAATTTGTCCCAAACGACATGGCTGTCTGTTTTAACCACACTGATTCATTCAGCCTAGACCATTTTGACCAACATTTTCATCTAATTTTTTGGCTGAAACTGAATAACGATACAGTCTTCGAAGCCAGTATTTTAGAATATAACTAGATGCAAGGTCATGTCACATGTACCTTGAATTCTGACAGGACCTGAAAATCAGCATTTACTGTGTAAACCACGTGCTATTAGAAATTTTGAGGCTTATGGGAACATTCAAAATCTTTTTTTCAAAATACTCATCGTGCAGATTCCCAGTTGAGGTAAGACCTTGCACCTCACCAAAGATATGAATAATCATATGGTAGACTCTCATTTTCAAGTACAGGGTAAGTCTTGACATTTTGCCAAAAAAAGAAACACATCCAGATATGTTCTTTAAGGGTGCCGCATTACCTCAAAATAGTCACTTATTGATAAGTTTACCATTATTCGGCAACTATGAGATGTAACCTTTACAATAGCATAAGTGCCGTTGGCTTAATTAAACTCAGTTTTCAGATATTTAAGTTTTAAAAATGACCCGTGTATTGGGTAGGGTTCTACCTTAACTGGTCAGCATAAAACTTCTTTGCTGAAACACTACAGTTCAGCCATTTAATTCCTGCACCAGTCGACCGGACGTCTGCCAGCGCAAGGTTGTACAAATACCCATGGATAACATGTCAAAAAATAGGCCAAACACATGAATGACCCAAGTAGCCTGCGAATCAAAGCTACGTTCAGTTGTGAGGTCATCAATGCATCCATGCCCAGGAAACTAGGTGTCAATCGGGCATGTGGTCGTGTATTATGACCAGGCTGCCCAGGTATTTAGTGCAGGAAGTAAATGTCGGCACTGTACGTCGTGTATGTTTTTAAGAAGAATATTTACCTTGGAACATCCCATTGGCTAAGTACTGGTTCTGGTCCCCGGGTTTTCATTTGCACTTAGAACAAAACATTTCCACACGTAGGAGCACAGTACACAGAACGCACATAATCCTAGTGAATCATAGGCATTGCGTTGTCTCTCTTTTGACCTAAAAGTCATGTTGCATTAAATATTTTTTACATATGGAAGCTGCGATGGCCGAGTGTTTAAGGCGTTGGACTCGAAATCAAATGGGATACTCCCGCGCAGGTTCAGAAACATTTTGTTGAATCATAAGATTCACAATCATTAAAATGCTAAAACACATCCATAGATACAAAATAACAAATATTATAATAAAGCAGTTTAGCCTCTTTTTTGGTGTGTACTCTGCCATTGAGAATATGTGAAAATAATTGCAAACAAAATGGATTTCTCTATAGTTTACAGTCATACCATTATATGTAACGTTAATCGTATAGCACATGTTATGAGTGAAATCCATTTTAAACTAAAAACAACATTCGAATTGCAAAAAAGGCCGCAACGTGATTCGAACTTCGGATTAACATAATCGGCAGTGAAATTATTGTATTTGTTATAATGTGACGTCACAAGATGGCGGGAGTGGATGTTACGGAAAATGGCTCTGATAAGTTATCGAAAATGACTGGCATGATCGATTATCATACGGAAAGCTTCCTAGAGAGATTGAGGGATGAACCTATGAAGGATGTATTGGAGGATATGATAGTGTTATGCAGCACCGATGATCTTCAGGAAGCCCGATCGAAACTTTTCGAGGATGCGAAAAAGAAGGTACACGCTGACCTAGATCGAGGCCCTAGCGGGGCCGCGACAAAGCAAGGCAATGATCAAGCTTTTGAGATGCGGATAACTGACCCATGGCGTCTTATTGCGAGGCGGTCGAAGAAAAAGCTCAATGAGGATACATGTAGGCTGTATTTATTTGTGATCGGGAAAGATTTCAAATTTCCATGTAACCTGCTAAAAAGGGGAACGTTTAAGGGTCAGGCCACACAAAGGGACATGAGATCGATGTTACGACCCATCCCTAGGGACAATGAAGGGAATCAAGCAACTGAATCCCTTAGCGACGGCCCCGATGGTGAACCCCCTGTGGACATGCCAAGTCAGGAAGCGACAGATGGAACAGGAGACATGCAAAATGATGCGTCATCTGATGATGACTCCAGTGTGTGTAGCGATCACCATGGTGATACAACCGAGGAGGAACGTGCGAGCGACGAGGTACCTATTCAAGATGACCAGAACGAGGTGAACGTTACTGATACCCCCGAATCAGACGTGGACTTAGGTGCACATGCTGAAACCCCTACGGTGTCTGAATGTGGTGATGCGCGCGCAAGGGTAGCGCCCGACTTAAATGACATTGCATCTTGCTGCGACTTCAGTGTCCAGTGTATGCTGATACTAGCACCGCCGCTGATACTTCTGAGGAAATTAGACGAGAGTATTGAGCAATACAGAGAACGGGTTGGTACGAGTTGCGATATGGCAGAGGGGCGCAACGTGTCGTGGGACGATCTGATCGAACCAGAACAGGTGGTCAACAACGAGCACAACGATGACGACGAGGCTAGTGCAGTGAGTGACGGCGGAAATGGCGATGACGACGCGATCGTCCTGGTGGAACACCGGGACTTCGAACACCACGTGGAGCTGACCGTGAATACGTTTGCAGACCACGACCAGAGGCTGACTACTCTTGACAATTGGAATTGTCATTTCGAGCATAGGATCGATGTCATCGACGCAGTAGTACACGAAAAGATGCGGATGATGAAAGAGCGCCAGGAGGAGGCGGATGATGAGATTCGTCGGATGAGGTCTCGTATCAATGACTTTTTCCCCTTTTTGAACGTGAACAATGATAACCCTAGACAAGGGGCACGCGCACCGGAAGGTGCCGTCCCTGCTCGGGGTGTTGACAATGCGAATGCAAAACCGTTACCACAGAGGGTGAATAACGGTAGGGGCGGTAGAGGCAGGCCCGGCGGCGGTAGGGGGAACGCGGCGAGAGCGGGTGCTGCAGACGGTGGACGACCTTCCCAACAGCCGGCGGCCAGCGGCAATGCGAAGTCAACATACGGCAGAGGGAACCCCACTATGGATGGTGATCGTACTACTCGACCCGAGGCATCTGGCAGTAAGCAGGGAAGCAACGCTAGACGACCAAACGTCGACACGTCAACATCGGGGAGCAGAGCTGCCGGTCCCCCAGTAGGCACTGGGGCTCGACCAAAGGCAGCCTCAACAGGTAACAATTATTGTTCTTCTCAAGTCAATAGTGCGACCAATGGTAGAGACGGGAACAAGGCCAACAATGGCGGCCATACCAACCAATCGAAGAGGCCTGGTACGTATGCTGCGGCAGCAGCAGCTGATACTGAGCCTTGGAACATTGCTATGAACAAGAAGAGGAAGAGAGAGCGTACAGGGTCAGGTAGCAACAAACCCAGGCAGCCACTGAAGGGTTTCTCGAACAAAACAACGAGGGAGTTGTCAGTTCAAGGGCTGTGTTTAGAAGGTTTTGGTAGCCTAGAAGAGATAGAGGATGGTGTTATTGCTCATTGTCGTGAGAGGAAGATAGACCTAATCTTTGCGCGTGTCTTCCGTAAGAAACACGAATTCAAGACAGTAGGATGTAAAATAGCTCTTAACGAGTGTGATGCAACAACAGTGATGGGGGATGACTTCTGGCCGGAGAATGTGTCGGCCCGGAAGTGGCACCCCAACACTAAGGGTAAAGGCGATGTAATCCACCTGTAGCTTTCACGCCGTCAATGATGTACCACTGTGGCAAGTGGCTGAGTGAGTGCGCTCTAAGGCATGAGTGTACTGTATATATTAGTGTATTAAAACTAATCCTGATATTTGTTCTGTACTTTCAGACTGGTGACGAGACAAACGATGGGCGGACCTGGACCCCTGCCGAGGCGTCGTCTGTGATCGTGGGTAGAGCATTTGACTTCTCTCGTCCAGAACAAGCAGCCGCCATGCTTCTGAGATTCGTGATGCCTGCCTACCTCATCGAGCGGCGACCGACGCGGAGGGCCAGTCTGTGCATTTATACCGTCTTTTTCTCCGAGTTAAGTACCACTGATGATGTATATATAGATATAGATATGTGTATGACCACTATTATTGATAAATATGTTGTGATGAATACCAGTTGCGCGATATACTGTGCACATACTGGGATTGTCTATAAATGTTCTACCCCTATGCGTAGGGATGCGACTGTGTATGCTCTAGCTTACTGCTTTATTGTTCATCGTTACAGATATTGGCGTATGATTGGCGAATCGAGACTTCACATAGGCGTAACTAAACCAATGGATTGTCGGCATCAGTATGCATCGGCCAAGTCATCCTTAAGTCGACGTACCGGATATCACAACGCAAACCCAAAAGTGACATGGTGCCTGACCCGAGGAATGGACCGAACAAGCAGCTGTGACGGCCACGCTCCTTTAGTTATGTTCTTGATGTCGAATGGATTTTGTGAGTATGTGGGTGATACTGACCATGTAAGCCACACATTGGTAGGCTTGCCGTATGCTATTGCTAGAAGGGACGAATGCCCTTCCATAATCCCATATGGAGTGCATACCCTACCGTTGGGTGCGATGTGTCAGATGGCTCACATGCAGATCCCGATTCGCTATGTTATGTTTTTGTATATACTATCCACACTAAATGAAAGAGAGTACAATAGATAAAATATCAATTTGTGCATGGAACATGCGAGGGTTTGATATTGCCATCCCTTATCTACGATCCTTAATAAGCGATTTTCAGATAGTGTGTGTCAGCGAACACTGGTTGTTTAATAACCAACTTAATCGGTTTGACGAGGTATCAGATGGTGTTGAATACATCTGCCACGCTAGTAAACATTCTCCCTCTGAGTCATATGGGTGTGGTCGAGGTCAGGGAGGTGTTGGTATATTATGGGATAAGAGGTTGACAGGGGTTACGCCCCTTAGTGATATAACACATGATAGGTTCTGCGCCATTAGCCTCCAGAACGCGCATGGAGTGACATATAATATTTTTTCTGTATACTTACCCGCAGCAGGATCTGCTGACGATCTGTCCTCAACTCTGGACGAACTTAGTGCCGTGCTCGAATCCAGAGACCCTGAGTGTCAGAATATTATCTGTGGCGATTGTAATGGGGATATTGGGGATATCGTAAATGGGAGAGGTCGGAACGTAGATACAATGGCGGGTCGGCAGGTTCAGACCTTTTGTGAGAGACATCAGTACTGGGCGTCTAACTTATCAAGCACTGCTGTGGGACCTCTATTTACATACCAAGGTCCTACGGGGCAGTCAGTGATTGATTATATTTTGGTCCCAACACTTGTGAGACGTAGTATACTGGGATGCGGGGTTATCGCTGACCACGTGCTTAACACATCTGATCATAATCCGGTTTTCATCAAGTGTAGCTTTGAGCGGATACCTAGATTATCAAATGATTGTAAGCAAAAGAAAACACTAAGATGGGGTAAGATCAGTTCCGATACCATTAACAATGTGTACACAAGGGGCGTTGACCAGCTGGTTGGGGACTTAGTAGATAGATATGCCTTAATCAACCCATGTGAGAGTGATATAGACGAAGGTTTCTGTGACCTGATTAGAGGGTTACATGCCTGTGCAGATAAGTTACCGAAAACAAAGTTTAAACGACACCTTAAACCTTATTGGTGTGAAGAGCTAGGCAAACTCAAATTCGAGAAGGTTGAAACATATCACCGGTGGGTTGAACAAGGTAGATCTAGAGATAAACTTGATCCAGTGAGGTGCGAGTACATTCAGGCAAAGAAAGCTTTTAATAGGAGGCTGCACCGACTGGCCAGGGAATATGAAAATGAACAGATGAGACGCACAATGACATCTGCGGAAGTTAACAGCACTGAGTTCTGGAAAATCCTTAAGAAGAATAGGGGTAAAACTTCCAATAAAATCTATTCTGTAGAGAATAAAGATGGAGTGATTGTTCATGATATAGACGAAGTGTTAGATGTGTGGCGTGAACATTTTGGGAATCTGTGCACTCCATCAGATAACCCGGAGTATGATCAAAATCACTTTAACCAAGTTAACAGTAAAGTTGAAGAATGGTTTAAATTAGAAGATAAAGATGAATTTTTAAATACAGATTTCTCTATACGAGAAATTAATGAGGCTATTGTTAAACTAAATATAGGTAAGGCGCCAGGCTCTGATAGGATCACCTCAGAACATCTCAAACATGGAGGGGAGATGCTTGTTGACTTACTTGTGATACTATACAACTGGGTTATAAAGATAGAGTACATACCAAGGTCATTTAGGGAAGGGATACAGGTGCCTTTACACAAAGGAAAAAACACCCCGACTACCAACCCCGATAACTTCCGCGGTATAAACTTAATTAGTACTTTTTGTAAACTATTTGAAATCTTGGTATGGGCACGTATAGAAGAATGGTGGATGTCGAAGATTAACCCACTTCAGGGTGCTAGTAGGAAAGGTGTTTCATGTCTACACTCCGCCATGCTTCTCCAGGAGACAATCTCGGATAAGTTAGAAAAGGGGGGTAAAGTTTTCATTACTTACTTCGATGTATCAAAAGCATTTGATTCGGTATGGGTAAATGGCCTCTTCTTCCAGCTGAGGAACATGGGGATTGTAGGGACATTATGGAGGATTCTGTATAGAATGTACTGTGACTTTAAATGTAGAGTGCGCATCGGTGATAAATTATCAGCGTGGTACAATATGAGGTGTGGTATCCACCAGGGTGGATACCTATCGTTAGTGAAATATATCTCATTTATCAATACCTTAATTGTAGATCTAGAAGAATCTAATCTGTGCTGTGTCGTCAGTAGTATACCAACGACCCCTGTTGGATACGCTGACGACCTGGCAACAGCTAGTGTGGCCAAATGTAATGTCGATATGGTGATGCGGACAGCCCACACCCATTCATGTAAATGGAGATACCGATTTAATGCACGTAAGAGTGCTGTAATGGTGCATGGTGAAACCCCCCATGAATCAAAGAAGTACAGTAAACTCAGACAATATTGCATAAGGGGTGATAGAGTAAAAGAACTCAATAGTTACGATCATGTTGGGGTTAAATCCTGTCTCAATGGCAAATTTAGTGAACGGTTGAGAAAGTTAAGAAAGGCCGAAGGGCTTTATTCTCGGTGCTTGGAGTTGGAATCAGGAAATGTGGACTTAACATGAGTACATGTAATCTGATTTACTGGTCACTGATAATCCCCATAACACTGTTCGGGTCTGAGTTGTGGATTCTACATGAACAGGATATTTATGAGTTAGATCTCTTTCAGAGACAGGTAGCCAGGAGAATGCAGAGATTACATTCTAGATCACCTGTACATACTAGTGTAAGAGGTCTAGGGTGGATGCGACCCGAAACTTTCATTTATGCGAAAAAGGTTTTATTTATAAGGTCTATTTTATGCATGAAGGATTCCTCTGTGTACAGAAAGGTATTTTTATGCAGGCTGGATAAATTTATAAATGATATTGTAATTGCCAGTGATGATGCGTACTATAGCCCAATTTTTGACTTGCTGCGGGTCTCAATGATGTTCGGCATGTTAGAGATGGTTCTAAGAATGGCTTATGGTACACATTATTACAGCAAAAAGATGTGGAAGGTAGAAGTGTGGAAAAATGCGTGGAGAATTGAAAACAATGAGTGGAGGTATACATCAGCTTTATTCTCGGACACACATTATTTGAGTAGAGTGGTAGGAGATACCGACCAATACCTAATATGGTGGGAATTGTCTAACCTTGACATAGAGTTAATCAATGTAGCGGAAAACATGGCAAAATTGATTTGTAGGGCAAGTAGCCTGAAATCAGATAGTGTGATGTATAAAGGAACGAATTACAGTAGTCGGGTATGCGACAACTGCGACATGTTTGTAGTGGAGGATTTGAGGCATCTGATATTACAATGTCCATTCTATAATGATATCAGAGAGAAACTGTTAAAAGATATACATTCTATCGAACGTATTTATGGTGTGGTACTTATAAATGATGACCTGATTTACAGCCTCATGGGAATGAGGATTGCTATGATACCAGATGACATTATGGTGGCTTTCTGGCATATATCAAGCAATGCTATTAACAAGATGTATCTCAGGTCAGAGGAGGTTAAGACAGGTATTGGATAAATATAGATATTTATCTTACACTCACCTAAGTGAGTTTATTACGCCAGAGTAGAATTAAAGTATTGTTCTCCTGTTAGAACTTATCTATATGATGAATATCTGAATGTATAACTGTCTAATTTAAAGTTTGAATATGTATAATTGCAACATGCAACATTTACTAATAACAGTTAATTTAATCACGTTCGATAATTGTTCCTTTAGTTTATAATTCTCACCACTAGGTGGCTGATCATGCGGCGAGAGTACAGCGCCAGCGCATTTATATTAATTTACTTGGTCCCACATCCCTAAATGGATGTATTTTTGTTTGGACATTTTGTGTTTAGTTTACTTCTTGTACTTTACGGTGATATGTGAGTTCTAAATTCTTATTTATATTACTATGTTATAACTTGGAGTTAAATCCTTTTTGGCACGTCATGGACATGCTATTTTGTATTTTGCATAGATTTATTTATATATTTGTGAATTTGTGATGAGAAAATGAAGCTTATATATGTTTGTATCTTTGAATACAGCCAATAAACTATATATATAATTGTACCATTTTTTTAGTGAGAATTAACAGCAATTGACCAAAATGCTACTAATACTGCTGCTTACTTGCAATAGAAAATTAATTGATTTATCTCCCTTTTCTATACAAAACTCTTGAATATATACACAACAAAGGTTTTGCAACAGGTTGCCTGTATTGATGATTGGGATTAACTCGTAACAAATATTTCGACTCAATTTCGTATCAGCTGCGATGGCCGAGTGGTTAAGGCGATGGACTTGAAATCCATTGGGATCTTCCCGCGCAGGTTCGAATCCTGTTCGCAGCGAATCTTTTAGAAATGCATTTTTATTAATTGGTGCTTGCATCTTTGCGTTGTTTGGGAAAACAATTTTTCAACACCTAAATATTTCTGAAAAAGTGCATTGCTGAAACTTAACAAAATACGTTCGTAGAAATTATATTTATTTAAAGCAAGAAAAATTCAACAATTGTCATCCTTCTTTCATAATTATAAAATTACAAATTACAAAAGGCCCCACCGAGATTCGAACTCGGGATCTCCTGTTTACTAGACAGGCGCTTTAACCAACTAAGCCATGGAGCCATGTTGTACTCTGACCGTACCAGATAACCCTTAAAGAGTATAATATGATTTCCTAGGATCAATTTGTTGATATTTTGTATTTATTCAACCTGCTCTATTGATTTGACCAGATTACATTTTTCATATCTGGGGAGAGACACATGCAGTGATATCGTCGCTGGTCAGTATCTCACATATGTCAGTATTAAGGTGGCTTGTGAAGTTAATTTGTGAATATAGGGTCAATTTGAGATTTTCCCATCTGTTAAAGCCTACATCTCACATAGACACACAAGCAAGAAATGTTTTTAGGCACTTTTCGCCGTATTAAATTACACCAAAACATGGCCGATTCAAGCATGTATTTTGGATATCAAATGTTAAACTATTTGCTTTCAATTTGGCATAGTTACAGCTTAGACCCCAAGAAAGCTGTGGTGTATGTCATTTGACCAAGGTGTTACGAGGCAAAGCCGAGTAACCACATCCTGTTCGCAGCGAACACTTTTTCTTCTGCAGGACCATTATTTCTTGAACTGAGAATCATCCTTTCCGCAGCGAAAACTTTTGGTTGGACCAGAGAGCTTTTATCTTAGTCCCTGGTTGGACCGTAGAAAATTATTATTTTAACTCTAAAGCACAAACGTACTTGTGTAAGTTTCGAGATTACAATAGATAACAAAAAAAATATTTTCATATAAATCTCTTGAACATATGAACAACAAAGGTTTTGCAAAAGGTTTCCTAGATTGATGTTAGCAATTACCTCGTAACAAATATTTCGAGATATAGCCATATTAGCTGCGATGGCCGAGTGGTTAAGGCGATGGACTTGAAATCCATTGGGAACTTCCCGCGCAGGTTCGAATCCTGTTCGCAGCGAATTTTTTCAACTGCATTTTCAGAAATTGGGGCTTGGAACTTGGCGTTCTTTAGGAAATCAATTTTTCAACTCCTAGATATTTCTGAAAAAAATGCATTGCTGACACTACAAAATCTAGTCGTAAAAAGGATAAGAAAAGCAAGAAAAATTCCTTCGTCTATAATTATAAAATTACAAATGACAAAAGGCCCCACCGAGATTCGAACTCGGGATCTCCTGTTTACGAGACAGGCGCTTTAACCAACTAAGCCATGGAGCCAGATATAAGCTTTATTTCTCTCTCGCTCTAGGGTAAAATGCACCCATTTCAGATCAAGGTAATATTATTGTATTTGTGTATGCTTGGATGATTTTGTAAAAAGAATTCACTTTTCGATATACATCTCTTGAATATACGCACAACAAAGGTTTTGCAACAGGTTGCCTAGATTGATGTTAGAAAATAACTCGTAACATATATTTCATGATGATTCCGAATCAGCTGCAATGGCCGAGTGGTTAAGGCGATGGACTTGAAATCCGTTAGGATCTTTCCGCGCAGGTTCGAATCCTGTTCGCAGCGAGTTTACTTTTAATTGCATTTTTGAAGATTGGTTTTTGGATCTTTGCGTTTTTTAGGAAATCGATTTTTCACCACCTAAATAGCTTTGAATAATGTATTACTAACAAAAAAGCGTAATTTCATTAATTGTAAGTGGGGATGATGTGCAATTTAGAAGAGTGTCAATATGATGAAAAAATATCAACAAACTGCTATCTGGGTTTGATCTTGGACCAATATAACTAAGATTGTTGCTCATCTAAGGTTTGATGAAAAACTTAAGACACTTCAATCATTATGTAGTGCCCTTTCCCGAGAAATGATCGAAACCAAATGGTGCATGAATTAAACAAGATCACACCAGAATTTTGAAGCATTGTACATTAAAAAAATCATGTTAGGAAAAACACCAGATGTAGAATTAGAAGTGACGGAGAATCTCTGGACACATACGTGCAGACACGTGCCAACATCTACTACAAGGCAATTAAAGTAACAGATGGCGTCTGGTAGTAGTGTGAAGGGGGAAACTGATATAAATAACACTGTGAATAAGTACTTAATATTCATTGCGGTCAGGAGTAAGACAATATGATCAAATATGTGCACAAACTGCGATCTGGGGGCGATGGAAAACTTAGGACACTTACTTATGGAGTGCCTTTTCCAGAGAAACGATCAGAAACAAATGGTGCACTAATTGAACCAGATCGTACCAGAATTTAAGAAGCCTGGTACATTAAGAGTGGTCATGGGAGGAGAAATAACAGATGTATACTAGTATGTATAGTATGTAGAAGTGATGGAAAATCTCTGGACACATGCGTGCTAAGTTGAGACATGTGCACAAAATGTACTACAAGGCAAAATATTAACTTCATATAATTTGATACATTTAGCCAATACCTGAATGATTTACGGGGTTTCTTACCTTTCAGTTAAACTATATGTTATTTGTAATTTAAACTCTGATTTTAGTATCAAGCATATTGCATCAAATACAATACAATACAGTTATCTTTTCCCAAGCGTGAGGTCGCAGGCTCCACTCTTGACTGAATCCCCATTAGCAGGTTATCATGGTCGCTATGTAAATGTGTGGCATTGTGGATGGCTGTCTATTGTCCTTCTGCAACTGAAGGTCCTGGCTTGGAACTATTCGTGAAGAGAAGGGAATTTCTTCTCGGTTCTGGGTTTCTATCTCGTGGCGATATGACCTAAGCTGTTGAAAGCGACGTAAAACCATTCCTTCTTTCTTGTGAGCAGCTGATTAAGATAAAAAAGATAACATAAAGGTTAAATGGATCAAACTTTGCTCTGAAAAATGTGGGCACTTGGGTATTTAGGGGGGCGCATACGTTCGTTATCAAAATTAAACAATACCCCTGAAGCACTGATTTCTGGCCAAAAAAGCACCCTTATTTTAATAAAACGCTGATTTTTTCCACTAAATAAACACCCCTTCTTTTATCAAAACACTGACATTGGATGAACGGGAACACGTATTTTAACTTAAGATTTTATAATCCTCTGCTTGTTTAGCGGCAGCAAACTTGGAAGCCCAGTCACTTCGGGAGTCACTCGGCGTCAGAGCCGCGTATATTTCGTGGATTGTAGGGGGATTTTGACCCCCATACTTCGTACCTGAGTACAAAAAAGTACCCTTCTTTTACAAAATCGCGGACATGCGGAGGTCTTAAAAAAAGACCCCTTCTTCCGCGAAATACGTAACGCAGGTGCGGCCCCCTAAGTGCCCCCCCCCCCCCGGGAAGTGTTTATAAAACCCAACACAGGGATACAATCTTTGCAAACAGGTTGAAAACGAGGATGCCATGTCAACTATCTACACTCGAAAAACAGGTTTTTTGGTGTGCATGGAGGAAGAAATAAAATGTTCATAGGCGTGAAAAGTTGGGACGTGCATTTAAATCTCGTCACGACTCACCATTGTGCGATGCCTGCGCTTTGACTCGTGCTTCAGCCACGTGATAGGGATAGTGAATTATACATATTCACTGACGTATACGTATATAGCAAACTTAATCCATAAGTTGTTCCTTATATAATTAAAGGAAAACTAAAGGCTCATATGAAAGTAATACACTGTTTTTTGTCTGAATTTACCAACAGGAAATATATGAAAAATAACTCTACCACCCTGTCTTTTTGTACAGCCAATTGCTGCTCATTATTTTACCATTTACCTGTTTGATACTCATACAAGTTTTTATGCAACTTTCGAAGAGAGTTGGTGTGTAGAGCACTGCAGTCTTATGATGCACTGCTCAGAGGAGGGGACAGGAAGTGGGCTGCCACTCGTTGAGTCAAAGCTGATAGCAGTTGAAGAACATGGCTGCTACCAGGGGCTGCTAGGGGCTGGCTGAGGCTGGTGGCAATACGCAAAATTCTCCCCTCATGGGACCACTAAGAGATAAAGTGTATTACTTTCATATAAGCTAATATATATGTGAGCCTTAAGTTCCCCTTTAAAACAAGATAAAACCATCTAATCAATCTGAACAGGCTGGCTGCGGCGAATATCCCAAAAGTCGCATTATGCACATGTTGGCGCGCAAGTTTCTTTGAAGCTACGCTTGAACTGAGGCCAATACTAACATCAATTATTGTTGAATATCCCTCCCATAAAAGCTTATTGGCGGGGCCATCAGGCCCGCCTATCTAGGAAGCTGTTTTGAGATGTACATGGGCAGACGTCACGTGCTCTAAATCCTGAGGCCGGACTGAATATAATTCTCTATTCTGATTGGTTATAATATAAATGTTGCCTTTGCCGCGGAAAATCGTGCCTTCCTTATTTTAATTAAGCATGAAGTTTTCAAATATATTAAATATTTTAAGCGGATATAAAGTATATTTTTCAGTATAGGAAGGAAAATTACTAAGAAAAAAAGTACTCTGTGTATAGACTAGCGCCAGTCCTACGAGCCGCTCCGCGCCAGAAGTAGGACTGGTATCGGGTAATACAAAATGGCGGCAGTTTCGAGGTCTCTAAGGACGCGGTTCCAACAACTATGGATATTTTAACATGTTTTTAGATCGACTCCAGCAAAGAAATGTATTACCGTTTTTTAATTAGGGTTTAGTTTAGCATTAAGTCAATTTTGGTGGGATTTCATTGTGTAGTTTAAGAATTATACCATACGAGATATGAGACACTGGTTTGTGAAGGCCGAAAAATAAAACTGACAGTCTCGCCAAAGTTCCCCTTTTTTAAGAAATAAAATTAAGATGGCACTAAACGAAGCATTACCGTTTCTTCCTTTGATACTAGAGAATAACTGTGCCAAATTTCGTTACATGGGATAAAACAGGAGGAAAATTATGCCATTTCTTATTTCAGTTATTGCTCTAAATCTTGGGTAGGCGTGTATGGGCCACGGCGTGTACTGTACATAGCAGTTCGAGCAACTGTAACACTGATACGGCCGGTGTTTACTATAAATAAGGGGGTGGCCAAATGTCAGAATTATACTTTTGATGGTGTTTTTCGTTACAAGTTGTCATCAATGCTTATTTATCTCAACATGTCTAGTGGATGAAACGTCTGATTTTGTTTTTTAAGGTAATTCTGGGGCAATTTATGCTAAAAATCACCAAAAAGACATGTTTTTGGGGATTTCCTTCTAGAAAATTTATTTTTTGAGATAGAAACTCAAAACTTGCTACAATTGTGTTCAAGAGGATGCCATTGATCTTAGGACTTGTTGCGTAAGCGTGACTTAAAATGAACCCCCCGCTCTGAGTGATTTTGGGGGAAAAATCATCAAAAATGAGTGGTTTTTGTAATTTCCCATAACTTGAATGTCATCCTGTGGACTATTCAAAACTCTCAACCAAATAGTTTTGGTTTAGTGAACTAACCAAGAAGGTGTCAATACAGAAAGTGAGTTAAGTTTCAATATTTTCATATGCTACATTCTGGGCCATTTGGGGCATTTTACAGAAAAAATAGCATTAAAACTAAGGATTTTAGGGATTTACTTCTGGAAGGTGCAATTTTCATAGTAGGAACTCAAAACTTGACACAAACGATTTTTATAGGGATGTCTATGATAATCAAATGTTTTGTGTTAGTATGAAATGTATTTGCTGTGAGTGATTTGGGGGTAAAAACCTATAAAATAGTAGGATTTTTGTAATTTCCAACAACTTGAATGTCATCCTGTGGACTATTCCTAACTCTTAACTAAATAGTTCTGGTTTAGAAAACTACCCAAGAAGGTAGATAGAAAGAGTGAGTCATGTTTGCATATTTTCTTGACATGCTATGTTTGGGGCAATTTGCATAAAACAGGTGATTTTAGGGATTTGGTTCTGGAAGGTGCAATTTTTATAGTAGAAACTCAAAACTTGCCATATATGATTTTATAAGGATGTCTATGATAATCAAATGTTTTGTGTTAGTATGAAATGTATCTGACCCCTGGTGTGAGTGATTTTGGGGTAAAAACCTTAGATATGGTAGGATTTTTGTAATTTCTCATTTATTTGATCAAAGGTATATTATATCTTATACCAAGATTCTAGCCTTATATTGTTGTTACAGAAAATTAACAAAGAATAGACATATAAGGGAAATAAGTTATATTTGCCAACCTATGACTTGCTAGATTTGGGGGTATTTTACTGAAAAATCATCAAAAGAATGCTTCTGGAAATTGCAGCCTCTAATATAGATGTATAAAACTTGCCACAAATATGTTCACTGCAGTCCTTCCCTAAATTAGTAAAAACAGTTTTTGAAGGTGTAACTGCCCTTTCTTATATGAGATTATGACTTTTAGGGGGTAATACCCTAACAAACCATCTTTTAAACCATGGCTGAAGTGTAAATTGCCCTTAATGGCATGGTAGGCTATTTATTGAAGTTGATATAATGATTTGAAGTAGATGAGTTGCTATATCTAGACTTTTGTGATTGCTGCAGACAGGCATTTTCAAAATCCTGGCTAAGACCCTAGCTCATTAGGTTTTTCTTGTAGAACTAGAGCTTGATCATCCTGCATTATGCATAAGTTGCTCATATTTTGTCCATTCAACAGACTGTACATACTATATACAGTCAATTTTGGATGTTTTTGGTTATCATCAATTTATATGATAATAGAAAAACTAATCGTGAATTTCAATATTAATCATTAAGTTAGTTTTATGTTGATTTAAAATTATATTTTTGAGTAAAATTTTTATGGAAAAAATAAGAATTTCATAAGAATTTGACTTAATAAAATTCCATAGGTATGTCTCAAAATATTCAATGAACTTCAAATGGATTATTTGTATCTGTGTTCTAAAGATGTCTGGAATTTCATGACCGTGCCCCCTTTGTCTATTTAAAATTTGCTTTGTGCTACACTAAAGTTAATCTGTCTATATCTCAAATTTCTTATTGTATTTATTGTCTTATCTTCATTCACTGAAAATTTGATGTATTCATGCATTTTTTGCATTTATTTCTCAGGCTATGAAAATATGGCAATGTAATTGGTTTTTTATATCATAAGGGACAGGTACACAATTATTCCATACATTTTTCCCTTTTTTACCTGTTGAAATGTATGGAAATAATAATGACTCTTTTTTTTACTGGTTGAAATCTATTGAAAAAAGTGTAGACTGTAGATTGATAATTAAAATATACCAAAACACTTGAAACATGATTTGGTATACACTCATCAAGTGGAAAAGAAGTTGATAAGTTAGAATAGAAATATTTGACATTTTTATTTTATTTTCCTTCTTTTTACTTTTGATCATAGTCTTAGCCAGCAGGGCGTCTGGGTGTATTTTTGGACACCCAAACCCTCAAAAAGCACCCCTCAGGACACCCAAATATTTTTGTGAGGATTTTTTAAAACTATCAGTTTCAACCATATCATTGATATTTTTCATCTACATATAATTCCCATGACATTGTATATGGATATGATTACTTATCTTGATGAATTTATACATGTTAATGGTGGAAATCTGAGTATATTGTAGTTCACCTTAAAAATTTAAAATGTTATTGCTCCTTTGTATATTCACTTGTAGTTAGCCTTAACAATTGTTCTTTTAAGGATATCTGTTACAACATGTGTTGTTCAGTAGAACCTATGAACCTATGATCCAGTCCTATGAAAATAAACATCTTCAAGTATTGATTTTTGTTTTTACTTTTTCTTGCCAGTTGTGCCAAAAATGTCTAGCTAAGTAATAGCTATAGCATGTGATTGCTTGCCTAAGGTTTAAAGTTAGGGGTTCCACAATTAATTGGATTCTGCAATGAAATTGACATATAAGGCAATGAATGGGGCAGGTGAATTGGAATACTCCATCATTCATGTTGGTTCAGGAACTAATACAACTGCGTACACAACATCAAACCGGCATACCTGGCACCCCCTCTTACCCCCTGCCATGTCGAATCTGGATTTATGATACAGGTAATCAATATCATTTTCTGGTATTTACATTGGTCTCTAAGACTCTCTATATTGAAAGATATTTGAGATGAAAATATTAGATATTCAACATGTTTTTTTCATCGCACAATGCGCTGTTTTGTTTTTGACTTTCTATTGCTGTAGGGAACAAAGAAGCATTTTTGATGGCTGGAGAGAGACCCATCAAATCACTCACATGTTTGGTGGGATGGGAGTGGGTGGATGGGGGATAACTTAAGTATAGCAGGGCTCAACATTAAGGAAACACTTCATTAGCACAACAGGGCTAGTTGCCGTAACTTTTACTAGCCCTGAAATATTTTTGCTAGCCCTGATAGGACAATTTTCTTCAAATAGTGACCTTTGTTGATAACATGAAAAGAATATGTGAGTATTGTGTTAAATTAAACTATATTATCATCCAGGTATGCAGAGTCAAAGGAGGGCTTCATACTTTTTTTAAACGCTGATATTCTAATTCTTTCTAGCCCCTCAGGGCTACTTACAAGTAGAATTTACTAGCCCTGACTTTAAATAACTAGCCCGGGGCTACAGGGCTACTAGCCTTAATGTCGAGCCCTGTATAGCAAATAAAACATTATATTGCAGGAAAAGAAAAATGCAGGATGTTACTCAAAAAACATTAACCCCTTTCAGATCAAAGTGGCTTGTTGGGTTATCAATTAAGTGATTGGACTGGCGATATTTATTGGGATACAAAGAGTAAGGATGTTACTCACTAAATCCTTACACATATATGGCTTAAAATGGCTAGTTAAATTAACAATAAAGTAATTGATTGCAAATTATTCATCTTACTGTGGAATAAGGAGAGTAAGGATGCTACTCTATAGGCCCATAATACCATTACATATCAGTGTGGCTGAAAATGGAAAGCATTCATTTCATAGTGGAATATAGTGTGGCTTATTGGCCAGGTATTATATTTATTGCAAATCAATTAAGAACTGTTAACACCTTACACAGCAAAATATGGCTAAAATGACTTCTTACGTCATAACTCAAGAAATCAGACAACTTTGCATTTTACTCCCAAAACAGTGAAATTTGAAAAATATTTGAAGCGTGGTTGTTAAACCTACAAAGAACAAATACCTTCCCTAAAATATCTATCACGATGAACATGTAGCTGGGTAATTGAGATGGAATGTTCAGATGTTTGCGATGGTGTTAGGCCCCAGACGAGAGTGGGCTTAAGTACTATCTTGATGGGGAAAGGAGAAAAGATAACTCCATGTACTAACAATTATTATCTTGATGATAAAAAACTTGCTGTTGTTGAAGTGGATAGAAAAGGTTTGAGTTTAATATAGAAGTTCTAATCCAACAGGTAGAAGTGGCTGCCTGCCTGGTATATGCATACATTGAAACTGAATTAAATAGTTCAGTTCAGTACTTTGAAAGTGTGCTTGAAAAGATATATATAAAGCATGTTTTTTAATATATGATACAATGCCGCCCCCTGAGGCCTGAACTAATGAGGCAAGGTTCATGCATTCCACATATTTGGTAAAGTCACCCTTGCTCATAACTTCACATACATCTGGATCTTTATTTATCTAAGTTTGAATGTACTATCAATTGTAGTATTGATTATCTAGAAAACAATAATTCTTATCATTAACATTTAGGTTTTCTTCATCTAAGATTTCGGGCATAATGACATAGACGCATTGAGTTTTTAAACATGATCCTCAACGAAGCGAAAATACGCCAGTGGATAATAAATACACATGTTTTATCATTCAACGTATTTGCCTAAGGCCCAAGAACATAACTAACCGGCAGACGGCACTTTCTGTATACACGTTCTAAACAAAGACGTAACAACACAGGGCCCGGTACCGTGGATACGGATGACGCGTTTTTCCAAAATGGTGGGCGATACCAGTCTCTAATCCGTGACGTGATTGTGAGACTGGCGCTAGTCTACTCTGTGTATAGACTAGCGCCAGTCTCACAATCACGTCACGGATTAGGGACTGGTATCGCCCACCATCTATTGTTGGCGTGAAGCGGCTTATAGAACTGCCACTCGTCTACTATGTGTATAGAATGAAATCAGGAGACTTCGTAACGAAACTGGTTCGTACCCTAGTAGCTTCGCACCCAAGAGATTTCGAAGTCTCCAGCTTGCGCCTAGAATTCCGATATCTGTTTCATTTCTACAAAAATGATACAAATCTAGTCATTATAAATTATTTTCCTCTATAATGTTAATGTTCTTTATACATCCGGTTCCCTCACAAGTTCATAAATAACTTGGCCCCGCCTTTTGACTATTGATGCTTTGCATCTACAACCGTACTTGTTATGTTTACACATTTTGTTGGAACGTAAGACAAGTTTAAAATCACTAAACTGTTATAGTAAATTTATAGATACAGACTTACTATTTTAGAGTAGTGTTGCTGGTGACGATCTGTTTCGGTTAAGTTAATCCGAATTATAACAAGGGCTTAATTAAATTTTACATTTCCTCTGTAATCTTGCCCACAATGTTATACGTCTCAACAGCCCCAAATGACATTTGAATTGTCGAGGAATATTTCAAAGAAGAAAGTATTAAGCAGGTTAGAAATTGTTTACCCAGAAGTGGAATTTCATATTTTCTATAGATTCCGATGGAAATATATGAAAGGTGTGCTGGCAAATAACCATCGACCTTTCATCATGGCTCTGAAAATCCAACTTTTCCACAGTCATCAAAATGGTATATTCTGTATCTGAAACGGAATAGCAGTAAAACACTAATCGTCTCTAAATCAAAGGTCGTTTTACGTATTTGGCAAGAACCTCATTATATTAAATACGGTCAGAGGTAAAACGGACCCATCTCTGATTAACGTACATGTACATGTACTATTATTGTATTTGTTATGTTTGTACTATTATGTAAAGATTTGATTTGATTTGATTTGATTTGATTCGGTCTAGTAAGGTATGTATTACATAGCATTTGGCACACAAAAAATCATATATAACGGTGACTATATAGATGGAGAGTCATTGACTGCTATGCAACAGAATTCTAACCATACACAGGATATATACACTAAAAGTTAGAAACGTATTTCCATAGTGGTCCCAGTCTGCGAAGAGTCCAATGGCATCACATGTAATGATCAACTCCACTGCTCAAGATTGACATACCGGTAACAACAATATCATATCAGAGCAAATGAACACATTGCTATTTTTACTGCTACTCACTTGCGTTAGGCAATTTATTGATCTATTTCCTTTTTCTATACAAATTTCTTGAAAACATGCACATCAAAAGTTTTGCAACAGGTTGCCTAGATTGATTTTTGGGATTGACTCCCAACAAATATTTCTCAATGCACATACCACAGCTGCGATGGCCGAGTGGTTAAGGCGATGGACTTGAAATCCATTGAGATATTCCCGCGCAGGTTCGAATCCTGTTCGCAGCGAATTATATTTTATTTGCATTTTTGAAAAAAGGTGCTTGGATCTTTTACTTGTTTGGGAAATAGATTATTCACCACCTAAATATTCACGAATAATGTACGTATTAATGACAAAAAACACAATCGCATTTATTTTATGGAGGGGGATAATCGGTAATTTTGAACAGTTTAAATAATCAAATATGTGTGCAAACTGCGATCTGGTGGCGATGGAAAACTTAAGACACTTAGTTGTGGAGTGCCCTCTCCTGAGAGACGATCGGAACCAAATGGTGCAGGAATTGAACAAGATCACACCAGAAGTTGAGAAGCATGGTACATTTAAAGGACAAATTCCACAAGGAATATATATATTTTTAAATCCGACTAACACCAGGCCAACATCCCTCTTTGTCTTAGTTTAGGTAAAGCAATGTTGAACGGGATAAGTAGAGTAACTAACTCACTCACTGATATATTGCTGAGATTATATACTGTATAACTGGTTAATTTGGCGTGTACTTAAAGGGCAAATGCACCATCATAATGATTTAGGTTCAAAATGTGCCTATACGTGTCACCTTTCTAATAAGACCACCCGCAAGTCTGTCCTCCTCAGCACTCCTCAGATATGGCTTATGAAAGTTAGTAAAAAACTAGCCTGAGTCTGGGCATGGAGGCTGACATTGCAGGCCAATTAAGCCCAATTAAGCACAATCAGTGGTATGAAGTGACTGCCAGTGCTGCTTCTGATTGGTTGAGAGATATCAGTGGCTGGTTGTGACTGCCACTGATATCTCTCAACCAATCAGAAGCAGGGCTGGCAGTCACTTCATAAGCACCACTTCAGATAATGGCAGCCTCTATACCCAGACTCAGGCTAGTTTTTTACTAACTTTCATAAGCCATATCTGAGGAGTGCTGAGGAGGACAGACTTGCGGGTGGTCTTATTTGAAAGGTGACACATATAGGCACATTTTGAACCTAAATCATCATGATGGTGCATTTGCCCTTTAAGTTGGCGTTTTTTTCAAAAAGGTATTTTCCCTGTATTTATTTTGGTGTCTGGAACAGTCAGAACAACGCCATCTTTATGTAGACATATTTTTATGCGATCTTTAATTTGGCGTTGATGGGCATTCGCCAAAAAACGCCAAATTAAAAACCACGCCAAATTAACCAGTTATACAATAATCGATAAGTTAATACTGACATGTATGAGATATTGACCAGCAACGATAGTACTCCATAAATGTATCTTCAAACAGAAATTGAGGACAATCTGGTCAAATAGTCAATAGAGCATTGCAGAATAAATACAAAATATCAACGAATCTCGGTGGGGCCTTTTGAAATGTGTAGCTTTTGATAGGGGCAGGCCAACATACTTTTAGACGACTGGCTTTGATATTAAATTCAATTTTTTTCGACTATATTTGAAATGAAATGCGTTGGTTTTGGTACTGCGGAGTCTACGTTCTTTGAAGTTTATTATCTGTTTACCCCTCTTTTTCTTACCCTGGTCACATATGACAAAGACCTCCGTGCGGCTAATTGATCGCATGCGTCCAAAGTGCCGTGACCAGGTCGCATGCGGCTAAATAGAGTTCTTTCATTTGTGGTCACAAAAGAATTGGCCTAGCGGCCAGTCGTGACAAGTTTTACAATCACGGGAATTTTTAATGCACTATCCTCTTTGCGCGGAGGATGCACGGTCACCTTGAAGAGGCCTTGAGGAGGCATTCCTGTAGCCCGGGCTGTAGCCTCACGGTCTTTATAGAATAAAATTAACATTGAGTGCCGTGAGACGGACGAATGCCTTATGTGACCAGGGCTTAGCCAAGGTCTTTGACTATGTAGATTTCTTCGGGCTAGAACATTCTGACCATTTTTTTCAATGAATCAAAGAAAGTAACCCCCAAGCTACCTTAACCTATCGAGTATGCAATCTCAGCAATATGCCAGTGAGTCGCTGTACATTTCACTATCGGCCTAAACACATGTGAAAAAAATCAAAATGACCCAAATTGACCCCATAAGCCTCCTTGAATCCTGAATTGTGTTAGATTGTGCCGCCTCGACGTAGGATAGGTAATAATAATAATAATAATAATAATAATAATAATAATAATAATAATATTGTCATTTGATATATATTTGACTGAAATAATTCTATTCGGCTCTAAGAAACACCTAGCTGAACTGAACATTAAGTCACTCTCTGTAGCAGGTACTGATGTGTCTGTTGCATCTGAGCCTGTGCGGAATCTGGGAGCTATGTTTGACTCTCTACTGATCATGGCACCCCATGTCAAGAGTGTTGTCAAAAAATCTAGCTTTCACCTGAGAAATATTGGAAAAGCGAGACGTGTGTTAACAGAAGATGCCACAAAAACAGTGATGCAGTCACTGGTGATGTCTCGCGTGGATTACTGCAATGCTCTCCTAATTGGAATACAACAGGATTTGATTGCAAAGCTGCAGCGACTACAAAACAGTGCAGCAAGCATAGTATCGAGAACCAGGAAGTATGAACATATCACACCTGTTCTCATCAAGCTTCACTGGCTACCAATCAAATTCCGCATCCAATTTAAGGTCCTACTGCTGGTATACAAGGCACTAAACGGACTTGCACCTAAGTACATCAAGGAGCTGCTCGTGCCTTATAAACCCAGACGCCATCTACGATCAGAAGCAAAGGGCCTTCTGGATGAGCCTCGGACTAGACTCAAATTTGGAGATCGCGCTTTCTCCATTAGTGCACAGAGATTATGGAATGCGCTACCACAACACCTGAAGGATTCTACATCGTGTCAGGCCTTCAAGAAGTGTCTCAAAACACACCTTTTCAGGCTCGCCCATTGAGGCGTTGTGGACTATGACTAAAACTATGCCAATGTGCAGCGCTTTTGAACATTTTATGAATGGAAAAGGCGCTATATAAATTCCAATTATTATTATTATTATTATATTGCGCCCTTTCCATATGAACATGCTAAGGCGCATTACATTCCATTGTCAAATAGGTCCAGGGATTTAAACATCTTCCAAATATGTGATCAAATGTGTAATATGCAATGTATCGGTCTGTTGCCTTTGCTATATGAACATTTTGAATTGAAGCTCAACAAAAGTATGGCAACATGTTATTTGGAATTATTGCATATTGAATACTTCTGTTCGATGCACAACAGCTGCGATGGCCGAGTGGTTAAGGCGTTGGACTCGAAATCCAATGGGAAATTCCCGCGCAGGTTCGAATCCTGTTCGCAGCGATCTTTTTTGTTGAGACATTGAAGTTTTTCTTTAACGGAATATCCTTTTAGCCACGGAAATATTTTGATAGAGCATAGAACATTATTATTTCACCTAAAAGTGGAAAGTACAAACCTGAAATAGTCTAACCTTCCCTTATCTAAAAAGTTACAAATGACAAAAGGCCCCACCGAGATTCGAACTCGGGATCTCCTGTTTACTAGACAGGCGCTTTAACCAACTAAGCCATGGAGCCATGTTATACCTCAAATGAGCCAGGTACACGCGAGAGAGTAAAATATGATCCCTTATGATCAATGCGTTGATATTCTGTATTTATTCAGCACTGCTCTATTGATTTGAGCAGGTTACCTTTTTAATTTCTGGTTGAGGATACATGGGATTGCAATCGTCATTAGTCAATATCTCATACATGTCAGTATCAACATTATATCAATTAAAATATTATGCAATCTCAGCAATACGTTATTGAGTGAGTGAGTAGCGGTATTCACCACGATCAACATAGCTTTCCCTAAACTAAGAACAAGTGGGATATTGGCCTCATCTCAGCCGGCGTTTTCCCCGGATCTGCTGATGATATTCATCATAATAAACTACTAGCTTTAGACATAAGCCTTGTCAGAAAGTTAGAGTAATCCAATTACATGGCCTAAAAAAATAAAAAAAAAATAAAAAAATAGAAATATTAAAATTAAAAAAATTAAAAATAAAACAAAAATAAAACAAAAATGAAGGACACTGGTGATTATGACAGCTGGCAATTACTTAGATACTTGAAGTTTTGAATTTTGAATTTGAAGACAACCTCCTACTTGGCAACCGTGCCCCAGGTCGATTGAAAGGGTAGAACACGAGGCTTTGTGCAGAGGTGAGAGAGAGACAATAAGCTTAAAGGAGAACAAGCAGCTTCTTCGAGGAACATGGAAATGATCCAGCCTTACTGATTAGCCGTTTTTGGGGCATTCAGAGAGATGGAATCTTGATGGAATCCATATGAATTCTTTGCATGCCATCTCTTCCAGCAGTAAGAAAAGTCCAAAAACTCATTTGCATTTGGAATTCTCGAAGATCTGATATATTGGAATATATTTTATCAAATAAAGTAAAATTGACATATGTTTATGTAAGTTAGCTCTGGATGTGGTCAAGTTAAGATAGATTACAAACTTTACGGATGATCAAAGAACCTGTTATTACTCAAAGAACATATACCAGTAAATACTGTACTCTGTACCAAAACCAATTTCTTTCGGTCAATTCCCCTCGTAAACCACACAGACAAATAATTCCAAATGTCGTCACACAGTCTATCCGTTCCTACCCTATCTAAAAGTTACAAATGACAAAAGAGATTCGAACTCGGGATCTCCTGTTTACTAGACAGGCGCTTTAACCAACTAAGCCATGGAGCCAGGCTTGCTACTCTCTCTCTCTCTCTCTCTCTCTCTCTCTCTCTCTCTCTCTCTCTCTCTCTGCGTAAAGTCTTGATAATATATACGATAATGGGTAAAATGCACCCATTTCTGATCAAGGCAATATCATTGTATTTGTATATGCTTGAAATGTGTTTGTATTTCAAGATAATTTACAGCAGATTAACAGATTACTGCTGCTACTATTTACCTGCGATAGGCCATTTATTGATTTATTTCCTTTTTTCTCTACAACTCTCTTTGGCAAGGTTTGGCAACAGGTTGCCTATATATTGATGTTAGGAATTAACACCGAACAAATATTCAAATATGATAGTATATCAGCTGCGATGGCCGAGTGGTTAAGGCGATGGACTTGAAATCCATTGGGATATTCCCGCGCAGGTTCGAATCCTGTTCGCAGCGAAATTCATTTTAATCATATTTTCAAAAATTGATTTTTATATTATTTTGGAAATCAATCTTTTACCACCAAAATATTTGGAAATACTGTACTGCTGACAAAAAGCGTACTCGGATTAGTAGTGGTTAAGGAGTTTAATACGAAGAGTGGAGATTGCCATGGAAACATTTTAAAAAAAGCATCTAAACCCTGTTATGTTGGTATTCATTGGATAGCTCTCGCTTAGCACTCTCAGATGAGTACCCATGTGACAGAGTTTCAATCATTTTTCAGGTTTTTTGCATCATTCACCATTGGCCAAATTAAACAGCAGCAGCATATGGGTTAAGCAACCTTAACTTATCGCATACTAGTATGCAATCTCTCTTTGGCAAGGTTTGGCAACAGGTTGCCTATATATTGATGTTAGGAATTAACACCGAACAAATATTCAAATATGATAGTATATCAGCTGCGATGGCCGAGTGGTTAAGGCGATGGACTTGAAATCCATTGGGATCTTCCCGCGCAGGTTCGAATCCTGTTCGCAGCGATTATTTTTGTTGAACCATTGCATTTTTTTTTTAATGGTAAATCATTCTCGCTGCAATCTTTTTGATAGACAACAGAACACTTTTTTCGTCACTTAAAAGTGGAAAATACAAACCTAAAATGGTCCGTCCGTCCTTCCCCTATTTAAAACATTACAAATGACAAAAGGCCCCACCGAGATTCGAACTCGGGATCTCCTGTTTACTAGACAGGCGCTTTAACCAACTAAGCCATGGAGCCATGTTATACCAGAGCACTACCAGATACCTCCGAGTGAGTAAAACATGATTCCTTTTGATCAATTCGTTCATAGTTTATATGTATTCAAGCAGCTCTATTGATTTAACCAGATTACATTTTAAATTTCTGCTGAAAGATGTATGGTAGTGCTACCAACGCTGGTCAATATCTCACACATGTCAGTATTAACCTCATATCGATTATGTAATCTCAGTCAGCAATATGTCAGTGAGCAAGTGAGTCGCTGTACTTATCACGGCCGACATTGCTCTCCCTAACATAAGACCAAGTGGGATATCGGTCTAATATTAGCCGCCGATTTTGCCCGGTTCTTCGGATTTTCATCATAACAAACCACTAGCTCATCAGCCTTATCAGAAGGTTGGGGTAGTCCAAGTACCCGTATCACAAAAATAAAGGGACCTTGTTGATTATGACAGGTGGCAGTTCTTTAGGTATCTGACGTTTTGGATCTTGAATTTGATGAAAACTTCAAAGAAAACAAGGCAAGTGGCAATCGTGCCAAAGACCGTTTGGAAGAGTTGAACACTAGACTGTGTGCATAGGTGAGACCCAGCAGTACCTTTAAGGAACACACCAATGATCCAATCCTATCAATTAGCACGCTCTGTTATTAAATTTGAGGCGTGGGGAACATTCAAAAATGTTTTGTAAAATAATCATCGTGCAGATTCCCTGTTGAGGTAGGACCTTGGACCTTGCAAAAGATTTTTAGCTCAGTTTTCAGATTTTTAAATTTAAAAAATAACCCGGGTATAGATTGGGGTTTAACCTTAAGGGTACAATTCTTCACTGCAATAAATTGCTTGTTTATGTCACTATCAATTGGCACGTTCTGTTAGTAAATTTGCGGCTTATGGGAACATTCATTCATAAATGTTTTTAAAATAGTCATCGTGCAGATACCCCATGTTCGAATCCCGGCCATTGCCTGTGAGAAAGTTGCCAGTAACTGGGGTTAGGCTATATTTTTCGCCGGATACACCGGATTCCTCTACCACTCACAACAGGCTATTCTCGAGTTAAACTAATATGGCAGAAAAGATGACGATAATCGAAATTCTAACTTCCAAAGATGGACCCCGTGTATGCTAATTTAGAGAAATCTCTGACCATTATGTTATCAAAACGCCAGGGTAAATGTTCAAAGCGCTTTTGAACATTATAGGTGGAAAGGGTGCTATATCAAATATCAATTATTATTATTATTATTATTATTGTTATTATTATAACCATTATTATTATTATTATTATTATTATTATTATTATTATTATTATTATTATTATTATTGCTAAATTAATGTATCTGTAATGGCCTACTGTTACCTAAGGGCTTGACCCACTAGATTGGAACTATGACACGAACTATGTTTGGAAATGACATGAAAAGACATGGAATCCTCTGATATTGTGTGATTGAATAATGACAGGTGCAGGGATTTACACATCTTCCAAACATTTGATCTAATGTGCAATACACAATGTATTGATCTTTTGCTTTTGCTATATAAACATTTTGAATTGGAGCTCAACAAAGACATGGCAGCAGGTTGACTGGATTGATATCATGATGATTCCCGATTAAATACTCAAATATAGTGACATGTCAGCTGCGATGGCCGAGTGGTTAAGGCGATGGACTTGAAATCCATTGGGATATTCCCGCGCAGGTTCGAATCCTGTTCGCAGCGAATATTTTTTTAATTGCATTTTAAACAAATTTAGCTTGATATTTGCGTTATATGGGAATTCCATTTTTCACAACCTAAATATTTTTGAGAAAATGTATTGCTGACAAAAAGTATAATTACATTGACTTTAAGGGAGGATGATTAGAAAATTAAACGAATGTCAACAGGATAAAATTGTGCACAAACAGCGATTCGGGGCGACGAAAAACTTAAGAGACTTAATTGTGGGATGGTTTCCCTTGGGAACGATCGGAACCAAATTGTGCACGAATTGAACAAGACCTTTCAAGCTATATTGTCAAATACTGTATTAGGAGCATGTCTCTATGCTTATCATTTGAATAGGCTTTAACTGCCACGATAGTCTTTTTTTAAATTTCAAATTACACGTGTGTAACAGGATCTTTTCATCTTTGTACATGTGTATTTGTGTATTTTATCGCAAAGTGCACGATTCCACCCAAAATTGTCCCTTATCCGCTGGACTACTGGTGAAGGCGACATAAAAAACCTTCCTTGTTTCTGGGACATGTGGATAATTTAGGTTAGATGAACAAACTGACATTTCTTGATTATCTCGGTATATGTGTAGGGATCGCGTCCAAAACAGGAATCAAGTATTGTTTTATGAATTGGTATTTTGACTTCTGGTCAGATTACACATACTTATCGAGTATGGCAGGGAAACACAGGAGACAGGGATAATTATCATATCGCTATTGTTTAATTATGTAACCGGTTGTTTTTGCTGTGGTAAGGAAATTACGGTCCTGATAAATTCCACTCTACATATCAGTTGTCAAGCGTTAGGCTTGCTCACTTTAATCGGGTATGTGAAAAGTTGGTAGTTCCACATTTGATTAAAAGAGAGAGAGCAGCTGTTACATCAGCCCCGAGCCGCTAGGGCTACAGATCTAGTGACCGCAATGTGATGTTACAAATACATACATGTATTAACAGTTAATATGTATTTTTAACAATTCATATTCTTTATTTCTTATTTATATTTAAGTGTCTCGTAGGTCAGAGTTGGCCGTATATTGTGCTTGTTGTGTCATTAATGTATAATTCTATAATGGGTGAGACTTTGAGAAAATGTTCCGATCTTATCTTATCTAGTCTTATTTTGCATGCTTGCTTGAGGTTAAGATATAGTTCTCAGCTCTCGATTTTAACTTTTACATATATTGAAATGAGTAAGACAATGCAGAAATGACCTCTTTTATCAAGTTAACGTGATAATCTAAAGGAGAAGTGCCAACTAATGTTGAATGCGTCGGATTCAGGCTATCAAAGAACCGTTTGCTCAGCGGGGTTTGAAAATAACGTTTTAAAGAGCATTAATTAAGCAAATATGTACTTGAGATATGTTGTTTATTGGATTGCAGTTCGATCTTGTACTATTCCTCCCAATTTGCTATCCATTGAAAGATAGAAGATAGCCTTATCTGTTGTAAGCCATGTGTTTTATTCAATAGTCAACACATTGACCTTTCAGTAAATGTTGCCTCATGTCATGAACTACATATGCCGTCAAAATTTGAATGTTGTTAATCCATGATCTTTTGTGTATTATTTTGTTGTTTGCTTAACCTAAATAATAAGCAAACATTTTTGTCTTGTAGTACTGGTACCTAGATCAAAAGAACAATGGTTCTAAGACAAAGAAGGGAGAACCAACCAAGGTATAGAAAGGAGGAGACTGGAAATCCGTGATCGACTTTGACACTGAGGCGTCCGGAAGTGGTGTGATAAAACGAATTGTCGGGGAAGATTTTGATGTGGTTATCGAGGACTTAATCGGTGCAGATGTCAACGAAAAGATTCTGAGCGTGGAGACCTACAAAACACCGCTCACCAAACACCAAATGACACAGCTTATTCTGCATCACGAATTTGTGGTCTTTAAAACAGAGACATTCTACTAGTAGAACCTGGGTAGAGGAAAAACGGAGTCAAAGGAATTAACCTCTCAAGCTATCTTAACTTATCGAATATGCAATCTTAGCAATATGCCATAAAGTGAGTCGCTGTTCATTTAACTATTGACCTAAAAAGGCACAGTTACTCTGATCTTGGATAAAGGGTGGAGGCTTTAACATATGAAAAAATCAATGTGCAATATATAATGTATTGATCTATTGCTTTTGCTTTATAAACATTTTAAATTGAAGCTCACCAAAGGCTTGGCGACAGGTTGACTGAATTGATATTAGGAATTATTGCGGATTGAAAACTACTTTGTTTCCATAAC
>OZ012697.1:36380981-36415375 GCA_963942565.1 Maea johnstoni
GAGGCTTGGGGAACATTAACAAATATTTTTAGAATAGTCATCGTGCAGATTCCCTGTTGAGGTAGGACCTTGGACTTTACGAAATATTTTTAGCTCAGTTTTCAGATATTTAAGTTTTAAAAATGATCCGGGTATAGATTGGGGTTTAACCTTAAGGGTACAATTCCTCACTGCAATAAATTGCTTGTTTATGTCACTATCAATTGGCACGTTTTGTTGGTAAATTTGAGGCTTATGGGAACATTAAAAAAAATGCTTTTGAAATACTCATCGTGCATATGCCCCAGGTTCAAACCCTGGCCAGGGCCTGTGAGAAAGTTGCCAGTGACTGGGGTTAGGCAGTATTTTTCGCCGGATACACCGGATTCCTACACCACTCTCAACAGGCTATTCTCGAGTTAAACTAATATGGCAGAAACGATGAAGATAATCAAATTTCTAACTTCCAAAGATGGACCCCGTGTATGCTAACTGAGAGAAATCTCGGACCATTATGTTTTCAAAACGCCAGGGTAAATGTTCAAAGCGCTTTTGAACATTATAGGTGGAAAGGGCACTATATCAAATAGCAATTATTATTATTAGTGTTATTATTTTTTTATTGTTATCATTATTATCATTATTATTATCATTATTATTATTATTATTATTATTATTATTATTATTATTATTTATTATTATTAAATCAATGTATCTCTAATGGCCTACTGTTACCTAAAGGCTTGACCCACTAGATTGGAACTATGACACGAACTATGTTTGGAAATGACATGGAATCTTCTGATATTGGGTGATTGAATGTTGACAGGTTAGGTTTTTACTTTATCATTACCAACAATTTGATTCATCAACCAATTTACATTCAAATGGCTTCAACATCCTTTATCTAATTCCAAGACATCTAAAGAAACAACGATTTCAAACTATTTGAAGAGGACACTTTAATCATGCATAAGATGGATATCTATTAAATGTCATGATATATCACATTACCGTTCCCATACAGGATCTGCCTACTAAAATACAGCTGTCATTTATCAATCCTATTCAAACAGATTGAATTTCTGGATGTCAAAGTGGTCAGCAACTGGCTCCATGGCTTAGTTGGTTAAAGCGCCTGTCTAGTAAACAGGAGATCCCGAGTTCGAATCTCGGTGGGGCCTTGGCTTTTTGAATGAGGAGAAACATAAGCATAAAATTACGAAAATATGCATTTGTCAAATTTCAGATTCGATAACTTATGAACAATGTCAAAATTTGGAGAAATCTCATACCCTTCCCTCAAAATTTCTCCTATTTACTAGTATAACTATCCAAAATTTCAATCAAATCTGTTGATATTCGATACCCAAAATTCATGTTTGAAGCTACTATGTTCTGGTGAAATTTCATATAGAGAAAAGGGCCAAAAAAATCCTGCTTGTGTGCAAGCCTATGGGAGTTAACGTTGGTTTCTTACTCTGTGATTGCCTGGACAGTCACAGTTGCTCTGATTGTGGGTAAAGATTGCAGATTTTAACATATATAAAAACTCAAGATGACCCAAATTAACGCCATATAAGCCTCATGAGAAGATTTTTTTTGTATTGTCCAATATATAATTTATGTCAGCTGCGATGGCCGAGTGGTTAAGGCGTTGGACTCGAAATCCAATGGGATATTCCCGCGCAGGTTCGAATCCTGTTCGCAGCGAAAACCTTTTGTTGGAACATAAAACATTTTCAGTTTCTATAGAATGCTTTGGTCAAAGGTTGAATCTGTGTTAGCTCTAGATGTGGACAAGTTTTGTTAGATAACAAACTTCCCGAATGATCAGAGAAAAAATAAGTGCACAGTACCAAAATCTGCCATTTTCCCGTCAATTCTAGTCTTGAAACAATGATCATATTTTCAAAGACAATTACCGGTTATTGCAAGATAAGTCTGTCCTTCCCCTTTCTAAAAATTGCAGATCACCCGCGCAGGTTCGAATCCTGTTCGCTGCGGAAACCTTTTGTACATCATTTTTTTTATTCGATATGAGCATTTCTTGATACATATATTTATTCCTTCTTTGAATACTGTTAAAAGGCTACTCACGATCCCATGCCTATTAGCCTTGCGATTTACCACCAGCAGATCACATGGGGCCCTCTTGATTGCAATATAATGCACTTGATGATACGCATTAGTTGATATGAATATCATATCATATGATATCATATGACTACGTGAACAAGAGACGCATGAATCCGAGATAGGATGTCTGGCAGCCTTGCGTATTACCAACAGCAGGCCACATGTGACCCTCTTGATTGCAGTGTATTGACCTGATCAAGCGGACTGGTTGACATAAACATCCCTTGAAGTGTAATAAATATTATCCCAAAACAAATAAGACTGTTTAGGTGTTTAGTGAAGGGAATAAAAAAGGAAAAGTGACTCATTAGTTGATATGAATATCATATCATATGGCATGACTACGTGAACATGAAATGCATGAATCCGAGATCGCATGTGTGTTAGCCTTGCGCATTACCACTAGCAGGCCACATGTGACCCTCTTGATTGCAATGTATTGTACGGATCATATGTACTGATATATATCAACATCACTTGTATAAAAAACAATAGATGTTTGATAACTATTGTCCGAAAGAAAGGAGACTGCTTAAGTGCACTTTGACAGGAATAAACAAAGGAAAAGTGATTTGAAATGCATGATGGAATCAAACTGAAGGAATTAGACTGGGCGACGCCTCGATGCAGGACTAGTGTATGGATTTAACATCTTCCAAATACTGAGTATTTCATCTAATGTGCAATATACAATATATTGATCGATTGCCTTTTCTATATAAACATTTTGAATTGAAGCTCAACAAAGGCATGGCAACATGTTGACTGGATTTATAGTATGATGATTCCCGATTGAATACTTAGTATAGTGAACACATCAGCTGCGATGGCCGAGTGGTTAAGGCGATGGACTTGAAATCCATTGGGATCTTCCCGCGCAGGTTCGAATCCTGTTCGCAGCGAATTTTTTTTGAAATGAAAAGGCATTGATATTGGGTGATTAAATGTTGACAGCTAAGGTATTTATTTTATCATTGCCAGCAATTTGATTCATCAGCCAATTTACATTCAAAGGGCTCCTAATTCCAAGACATCTAAAAAAAAAACGATTTCAAAATATTTGAAGAAGAAACTTAATTGAGATGAATATCTATTAAAAGTCATGATAGTATTAGTGACGCCCTGTTAACCAACCGAAGTCATCCAGATCCCACGAGGCGGAGCCTCATGGGTTTTGGATGACTGAGGGGGATAGCAGGCCGGATTGCACTTTCCAACAGGGCGTAACGACGAATTTATCACCTGCTATTTTATGCTAAGAAAAGATAACAAATACATCTCATTTTTTAAGAATATCTTTGGAAGTCAGGACGAGGCTGGTGGCCAAGTGGTAATATTGAATTATGCCGTTCGATTTTGAAGTGTGAACAGCTCCAGATCTAACACCTATTGACCAATCAGCATAGAGAATTACAGCAGAGTAGGTGATATATCACATTACAGTTTGCATAAGTACCATCGCCTCCAGGATCTGCCTACTAAAATACAGCTGTCATTTATTCTGTCCTATGCAACCAGTTTGAATTTTTGGATGTCCATGTAGTCAGCAACTGGCTCCATGGCTTAGTTGGTTAAAGCGCCTGTCTAGTAAACAGGAGATCCCGAGTTCGAATCTCGGTGGGGCCTTTTTGTGTCCTTAAGGCTTTTTTGAATGAGGAGAAACATAAGCATAAAATTACGAAAATATGCATTTGTCAAATTTCAGATTCGATAACTTATGAACAATGTCAAAATTTGGAGAAATCTCATACCCTTCCCTCAAAATTTCTCCTATTTACTAGTATAACTATCCAAAATTTCAATCAATTAGAAATCTGTTGATATTCGATACCCAACATTCATGTTTGAAGCAACTATGTTCTGGTGAAATTTCATATAGAGAAAAGGGCCAAAAAATTCCTGCTTGTGTGCAAGACTATGGGAGTTAACGTTGGTTTCTTACTATGTGATCGCCTGGACAGTCACAGTTGCTCTGATTGTGGGTAAAGATTGCAGATTTTAACATATATAAAAACTCAAGAGGACCCAAATAAACCCCATATTGTGTATTTTGTATTGTCCAATATATAATATATGTCAGCTGCGATGGCCGAGTGGTTAAGGCGTTGGACTCGAAATCCAATGGGATATTCCCGCGCAGGTTCGAATCCTGTTCGCAGCGAAAACCTTTTGTTGGAACATAAAACATTTTCAGTTTCTATAGAATGCTTTGGTCAAAGGTTGAATCTGTGTTAGCTCTAGATGTGGACAAGTTTTGTTAGATAACAAACTTCCCGAATGATCAATGAAAAAATAAGTGCACAGTACCAAAATCTGCCATTTTCCCGTCATTTCTAGTCTTGAAACAATTATCTTATTTTCTAAGACAATTACCGGTTATTGTAAGATAAGTCTGTCCTTCCCCTATCTAAAAATTGCGGATCACCCGCACAGGTTCGAATCCTGTTCGCTGCGGACACCTTTTGTACATCATTATTTTTTTATTCGATATGAGTATTTCTTGATACATATATGTATTCCTTCTTTGAATACTGTTAAAATGCTACTCACGATCCCATGCCTGTTAGCCTTGCGATTTACCACCAGCAGACCACATGGGGCCCTCTTGATTGCAATATATTGCATTTGATGATACTCATTAGTTGACATGAATATCATATCATATGATATGACAACGTGAACAAGAGACGCATGAATCCGAAATAGGATGTCTGGTAGCCCTGCGTATTACCATCAGCCGGCCACATGGGGCCCTCTTGATTGCAATGTATTGACCTGATCAAGCGGACTGGTTGATATAAACATCGCTTGAAGTGTAATAAATATTATCCCAAAACAAATAAGACTGTTTAGATGTTTAGTGAACGGAGTAAAAAAGAAAAAGTGACTCATTAGTTGATATGAATATCATATTATATGGTATGACTACGTGGTCAAGAGACGCATGATTCCGAGATCATATGTGTGTTAGCCTTGCGCATCAATGTATTGATCTATTACCTTTGCTATATACACATTTTGAATTGGAGCTCAACATGGGCATGGCAACAGGTTGACTGGATTGATATCACCATGATTCCCCATTTAATAGTCGAGTATAGTGACATGTCAGCTGCGATGGCCGAGTGGTTAAGGCGATGGACTTGAAATCCATTGGGATCTTCCCGCGCAGGTTCGAATTCTGTTCGCAGCGAATATTTTTTGCGAAAGTTTATAAAATTGAAGAATCTCTGCTATTTAAGAAAATGATTCTTCACTGACATAAATTGCGCGGTCGTGTTACTATAAATTAGCACGTTCTGTGGGTAATTTTGAGGCTTATGGGAACATTCAAAAAATGATTTTTAAAATAGTCATCGTGTAGATTCCCTGTTGAGATAGGACCTTGGACCTTACAAAAGATTTTTTGCTCAGTTTTCAGATATTTAAGTTTTAAAAATGACCCGGGTATAGATTGGGGTCTAACCTTAAGGGTACAATTCTTCACTGCAATAAATTGCTTGTTTATGTCACTATCAATTGGCACGTTTTGTTGGTATATTTGAGGCTTATGGGAACATTAAAAAAATGCTTTTGAAATACTCATCGTGCATATGCCCCAGGTTCAAACCCTGGCCATGGCCTGTGAGAAAGTTGCCAGTGACTGGGGTTAGACAATATTTTTCGCCGGATACACCGGATTCCTACACCACTCACAGCATGGTATTTTCGAATTAGACTAATATGGCAGAAAAGATGGCGATAATCGAAATTATAAATTCCAAAGAATTGCCTTGTATGCTAACATAGAAAAATCTCTGACCATTATGTTCAAAGCACTTTTGCACATTATAGGTGGAAATGGCGCTATATCAAATTTCAATTATTATTATAATAATTGTTATTATTATTGTTATCATTATCATTATTATTATTATTATTAGTAGTAGTAGTATTAGTATTAGTATTATCATTATCAATAATCCAAAATCCTCTAATTCCAAGACATCTTAAAGTGAAAAGGGATTTCAAAATATGTGAAGAGGAAACTTTAATCATGCATAAGATGAATATATGTTAAATGTCCTGATATATCACATAACGCTTATACGTATCTAGCTTACGTATCATCGCGTACAGGATCTGCCTACTAAAATACAGCTGTCAAGAAAATATCCTATAGAATCAGTTTGAATTTTGGATGTCCAAATCGACCCTCATCACCTGGCTCCATGGCTTAGTTGGTTAAAGCGCCTGTCTAGTAAACAGGAGATCCCGAGTTCGAATCTCGGTGGGGCCTTTTTGTGTTCTTAAGCCTTTTGAATGAGGAAAAACATCAGCACAAAAAACGACATCGCCCTAGATATCAAATGCATCTTAGGATGTCGATAGTTGCAAGTTCACAGTCCGCCATTTATGACGTTATTAATATGACTACTTGTATCCTGTTTATACTAAAGGGATACTAGTAATCGAATTATATGGGAAAACTAAAGCATAGGCTTTATTTCTCCTAATGAATTAAACATCCGTCTATTTGTACATGTGAATGTTGAAATTTGGATTATTCGTTTATTGTCACTTTTGTCTTCTTCTTCCCCAGCCTATCATTTCCCTTGTCCCCTTTCCTGTCACTTCTATTACTGATTTTATGATTCGCGATACAAAACAACTCAAGGAGAACTAGATATAAACCGGCTAAGATTTGCTCTCAAATGCAGCTGTTTCATATTGATTCTATAACATTATCTTCCATCCTTGGATGACTTTTTCAACAGATGGCTCCATGGCTTAGTTGGTTAAAGCGCCTGTCTAGTAAACAGGAGATCCCGAGTTCGAATCTCGGTGGGGCCTTTTGTCAATTGTAATTTTTTAGATAGGGGAAGGACAGACAGACTATGTTAGGTTTGTATTTTCCACTTTTAAGTAACAAAAATAGTGTTCTGTTGTCTATCAAAAATGATTTACCACTAAAAAAAATGCAATGGCTCAACAACAAAACTCGCTGCGAACAGGATTCGAACCTGCGCGGGAATATCCCATTGGATTTCGAGTCCAACGCCTTAACCTCAATAGCCTTAATATCACTTTCCAACACTGAATCAGAGCTGTCAGGTTCATGTGCTCAATTCTCAACTTTTCCTTCTTGAAAAGGAAGCCAACAGAAGTGAAATGAGAAAAGGAACTCAGGAGAGTTTGGGCTTCTTGTAAAATCATGATTAGGAAGGGAATTAGTAAATCACATTTTTAAATTAGATAGATAAATCATTACATTTTTAATACTAATGCATGTGACTTTTTTGGGTATTTATAGTATTTTGATTGCGATATTACTGAATTGACACAAGAATATATTACAGCTTAGAAATTTACAATAACCCAATGGTTTGCCGTAAAACCCGGAAATGAAAAAGCATATTAACAATATTTACATTTTCATTATTCTTTAAATTAGTAAATCATTCTATTTGAATAAGCAGTAGGCATATAATAAGACAAATATGGCACTTTGGTTTCGTGCAATATCAATTTTTATTGCACTCTGAAAAATGATATTGGACTCGAAGCATGCGCCTCGTGCAATATCATTTGTCAGAGTGCAATAAAAATTGATATTGCACTCACCCAAGTGCCATATTTGTATATTATTAATCCAGTCAACCTGTTGCCATGCCTTTGATGTGCTTCAATTCAAAATATTTATACAGCAAAGGCATCGCGGATTAAACTTTAGATCAAATGTTTGGAAGGTGTTTGAGTCCCTGGACCTGTCATACATCGAGGCGTCTCAATCTAACACAATTCAGGATTTAAGGAGGCTTATGGGGTTATTTTGGGTCATTTCGATTGTGTATATATATTGAAGCTTACACCCTTTACCCACAATCAGAGCAACGGTGTCTGTCTCGGCCAACAGTTAAATGAACGGCTAACATATTGTTGAGATTGCATATGCGATAAGTTAAGGTAGCTTAAGGTGATGAGTACCATTGCAAACGAGTTAAAAGCCCCATCCCAAAACACACCTCACAGCAGCATAATCATATAACAAGGTGTATCTACAGGTTCCTGAGTGTTATCAAAAAGAGAATATCAAAGTCAGCCGTCTTTAGTCAACCCATATTCTAATTCATTTCAATATTTACAACTTTTCACTCAAATGACATATTCTCATTACTTACGCAGGTGATGGTCACTACAGGTTCACAGTTACCTTAGGGATATCATTGACTATGCCCAATAAGAAGTAATTTTTTAATATTTTATATTTAATATTCTGCTAAAGATTTTTACAGGCCATAACATTGAAATTTTTAGTGAGATATCTCGTGTGTGGAGGCATGGGAACCCCTTTGATAGTAGTGGACATACCTCGCTGATCACTCTGAGCACTTGAAACAAAAGAAAGTTGCACAAAGATACACCTCGACGATCTCAAGACAATGGCTTGTGGTCAGATTGCTATAAATATGTGCTAGCTATGAGCATACGAGGTTACCTTTTTGTTCTACTCTATCATTATCTTTGTATTTTGATATATATATTTTTGTAGTAACCCTACAGTCAATAAAACACACACATATATATATATATATATATATATATATATATATATATATATATATATATATATATATATATATATATATATATATATATATATATATATATATATATATATATATATATAATGGTACTCATCACCTTAAGCTACCTTAACTTATCGCATATATATATATATATATATATATATATATATATATATATATATATATATATATATATATATATATATATATATATATATGTATATATATATATATATATATATATATATATATATATATATATATATATATATATATATATATATATATATAATAGCCGAAGATAGTGATAGACAATCTATTACAAAGGCCCCCATGATTTGTGATAGGAGTTTCGTTTGAAAACACTGCATTTTACCCCAAAAATCTTACAACCTGCTGTGAGGATACTTATGTGATGTGTAATGTATTCCTTCTCAGAAGACCTTTCAGTCAACATATACTTTCTATCAGCTAAATTGCCAAATAAAATCTGAGTAGAGGAAAAACTGAGGCAAAGAAATTATTCCCACAAGCTACCCTAAGTTTGTAAGTCAATGGAGATGCACCCTGGGACATGTATCACGTGCCTCAAGAACATGTGGAATCCCAGGCACCGTACAATAGTGAGACGCGACGAGTCAGAAAATCTCTAGTGCACATCCCCAACCTTTCACGCCTATGAACATTTTAATTCTACCTCCACGCACACGGCCAAAAACCTGTTTTACGAGTGTGGATAGTTGACATGTCATCCTCGTTTTCAAACTTTTTGCAAAGATTTTATCCCTGTGTTTACTCTACAAAACGTTCTCCTTGCCTCTGATCTGTCACTTCCTGAACATTTCTCTATCCTTCAGTGGCTTGAACATTCTTGATTCATTACCAAGACAATAACAACATCAATACAATAGTATGTTACTTATTCATATTTCTATATATTCATTCTGTTTTGATAATTCCCGCTCTAGCATCAATTGGCTCCATGGCTTAGTTGGTTAAAGCGCCTGTCTAGTAAACAGGAGATCCCGAGTTCGAATCTCGGTGGGGCCTTTTTGTCAATTCTAAATTCCTTTCCATACATATTAATACATTTTTTTAAAACGATAATGAAATTAGTTGATTGTTTGAGTCACTGCTTTCTACGTTATTTTTTATATGCACATTTATCAATCTCTTTTATTCTCCACATTCTATTCTTCTTTATTCATTTCTTTCTTATTTCATATTCTTCCTTTCGTTCCTTCTTTTGTTCTTCTTCGCCTTCATCGTCATTACCATCATCATTATCATCTTCTTCAATATCGTCTTTCATTTTCACCACCATTATTATATTCTCATTTTCCATCTTCTTCTTCTTTTCTTCTTCATCTTCTTTTTCTTCTTCTTCTACATCTAAATGCTCAGAACACTGTGTGATTTCAATAAAACACTATTTTTCATGTCTATCCTTTATACATAAAACACATGGCGGCAAATTCAATATGGAGCAAACTGGTCAAATACCGAATACAATTCTTCCCTCATTTATATAGCTATTGCTCTTTATTTTCTCTGTTTGATTTACTTTATTTTCGTTTTTTTTCTGTTATGTTCTTGCATTTGATGTATGAATATGTTTTGTCCTTGGACGAACAGTCAATAAATGTAGTACTACTACTACTACTACTACTACTACTACTGATGAGAACAAAATACGAGTTTCTTATGAAATACTTGCACAATGCACCCTATTTTGGTACAGGTACCCTATCTAATACGTTGACCTTACTGACCTCGTGTCATCCATCAGAATTGACGTATAGGGTACCACTACCCTAAACAGTACGACCCCTGGATCGCTCTGGGCAATTACAATGTTTCTCTCCGAACCCAAATTGGGTATTCTTGGCACGAGCCGTGTAAGGGGTGCGTACCCGTTACACACCCCTTTCCGCTACCCCTTTTATTAAGGGGTGCTGCAACCCAGTAGGCACGCACTCCCCCAATAATCCCCATGTGATTACGCTGACATATTTGCATAACATGGTAACAATACGAACGTGGCCCTCAATCTTAAGGTCAATACCTGTCTATTGTTAAGCCTACCTTGTTATTCTTGCTATGAAGAAGGGGGATTGTCACAAATGATATCCCCCTAGCGACAAACACATGTAATTGGTCAATATAACGAGTGCGTCTGGGGGGTAATTTATGTCCGTGGTGTAATCGACAATTTCCGCATGTGCCACTGTCTTCCTAATTTGAAGCCGTGATGTGTCCTTAAGTAAAGGTTACATCCGAATACGAAGGGGGTCGCATTCCTTCTTAGCTGAGTAATTGGGATTTGTGGTTTTAGGAAAACAAGTATTTTACCAGCAACTATGCTTTTGCCGGAAATATTTCACCGAAATAATCGAGACATTTTAGCCACTGTGAGCATCAACGTACTTTAACATACGTTATGAAAAGGGTTAAGAAATCGCACACCATGAACACTTTCACAGTCATGCAGGTGTTCAATGTATGCAGGTTTCGTTGTACATGTAGTTTCATTTCCAACTTTTAAACTGGATAATGTGCTAAATATTATCAATCATAATATTGATTTAGATGAAAAGGTATTTTGAATAAAGTATGAATACGTAATATTTTTTCGTGTTTTATCTATTTTATGACTAAACGAATACAGCATTTCCTTGATATCCTGTAGCTGCAAGAAAAAATTCCCTACGAGTTTGTACCTGTAATTATCCTATATTACCTGTGTGAGGGTGACCCCAGGCGCCCCCTGGATTGCGTAAGACACACTGACCTCAGGTGAGGTCATGCGCTGGCAGGTGTCATGAGACAAGGAACCTGTCACTCTGTCTCAATGGGGCACGTGCAGAGAAACAGGAAATCCGCTACCGTGTTACGTGTCTATGAACAGTGACCTTTTCGCGCACCTGTCACAGTGAATTCTCAGGTATTATCCCCTTGGTAACTAGGAGCTACACATATACACAACTAGCCTGGTACTAGGCCAAGCAGTCGTCAACTTCTATTAACCTTTTCAATGCTGAGACTACTTTCGTCTAAGGCACAAAAACTCAAAAATCTTGAAAATCATCTCAACCCTGTTATGTTGGTATGCATTGGAAAGCTCTTTATGAATACTTTCAAATGAGTACCCATTTGTCAGGGTTTCGGTCATTTTCCAACTCTTTTCACATTATTTAGTATTGACCAAATTAGCCACCAGCAACTTAAGGGTTAATGACGAGTCGCTCACGACCCAGTATTCTTTGATTGGAAACCGGAAGTCTTCAAGGAGATAGTTTTGTATGTGTATGTACTGTATCTGTTTGTTTATTGTCTGTACCTTATAATAATAATAATAATAATACATACATACTTTATGAATTTACGTACAGAATCATACAAAATCACCAATATTCTTTGTTTGGAAACCGGAAGTCTTCAAAGTGGTTATGTAGCCATGTTGACTGAAGAATTATTGTTTCACCACAGTATCATTTGAAAAGAAACAGTATATCACTGAATTACGAAGAGATTCTAACATACGAGTACTAGAAAAGAAATAGTTCAATGCTTTCCCTCTCAATTCTTCGCCTGCTTCTTTTCCGAATATCATCTGCAGATCTTGACAATTGGTCTTGCTTCTGTGTGTACGATCGTTACAAAAAGTGGTATCGTAAGCTAAGTAGAAACCTGATATGCTTGAAGTAACATATCCTATTATAACTAAAATTCCCAAAATATTTATGCTCGGTCGCTCACTACCCAGTATAATAGCGAGCGCGCCAGCGCTGCTGCACGAAGTGCAGCTAGCGCAAGCGAGCATTCATGTAACGTGTGTGTACGTATGTAGATACAATGTATATTTCCAATCTGTATATGTACCAGAAAAGTTTTGAGGTGCCAACAATGAGGTCCCGCGCGCGTAAACGGAAGTACCTTTTTGGTACATCCGGTGACGCATGCGTGATTTTCAGGGAAGTCTGGGAAATTAACATCATTTTTTACCTTCAGAGCACATTTTGCCGCCAGATCTGTTCATGTTTTGAGCATTGCTTTGTCACGTAATAAGCATGGACTGTTCCCTTTAGATTGTATCCTAATAGCGTTTTGACCAGCAACACGCGAAACTCCGCAACAAAGTAACAAATGCTCACGCGACGTCGGGGAAAGCTGACACGGTGGTCACGGTGGACTGTATATTCACAGTAGAAATTAGTTTATAATACTCTCCTTTCCGTGGGTCAATTCTATTGCGGATTGGATCATTAGAATTGCAAAACTCACCCCTACTTGTCGTTTAATGCTCTCAAAATTTGGTTGCGAAATGAAGATTTTGCTCAAGGTTGAAATCGTAATATTTATGCTATTATTTTTCGCCCAATCTAGATGCCTTTCCGTGGGTCTATTTTAATGCAGTTTAGATGGTTGTTATCGCCACAATTTCTTCTACATGCCTTTCGATTCGCATATAAATCTGTTGCGAAATGACGATTTTGTGAAAGGTTGAAATCGTAATATTCATGCTATTATGTTTCGGTGAATCTATTTTAATGTGGTTTATAGTCTGTCTGACTCGAGTTTGGCAATCACTTTTGCCACTTTTTTGTGACAAAACGTTCGAGTTTTCCATCCAAACTTGACAAACATGTTAGGAGCACTACTACGTGTATTTATAAACATTTTTTTTGTCTCAACTCCGCAAAATGTTGATTTTGCTCATTAGCTCCCATTGTAAAATGTGTCCATTGCCAACAATACAATCTCGCGTGTTTGTATTGTTCGCAACAGACAAACACGCGAGATCGTAGTGTCGGCAATGTGCACATTTTACAATAGGAACTAATGAGCAAAATCAACATTTTGCGGAGCTGAGACAAAAGGTATGTTTGTACATACACGTAGTAGTGCTCCAAAGACGTTTGCCAAGTTTGGATGGCAAACTCGAACGTTTTGTCACAAAAAAGTGGCAAAAGTGATTGCCAAACTTGAGTCAGACAGACTATAGATGGTTGGAATTGCCACAATTTCTTTTACATGCCTTCTAATTCGCTTACAAATCTGTTGCGAAATGATGATTTTGTGAAAGGTTGAAATGTATATTTTGCGACAGGTTGAGATCGTAATATTCATGCTATTATTTTTTTGGGTCAAGTCAATCTAGATGCATTTCCGTGGGTCTATTTTAACGCGGTTTAGATGGTTGGAATTTCCACATTTTTTCTACATGCCTTTCAATTCGCTTACAAACCTGTTGCGAAATATTCACGATGAAAGAGAATTTCTCGCTTTCTGTGGGTCAATTTTAATGCGATTTAAAACGTTAGAACCGCCATAATTCATTCTACATGCCATGTAATTTGCTTTTAAATCTCTCTCGAAATGAAGATTCTGCGAAAGATTGAAGTCTTAGTAAATTTTATGCCATCTTTGCATTGCAAACGGGAAAAGTTGCCCCACTGTTGGACTACATGTTTACGGTAAAAATAAATTACTCGCCCTTCCTAGGGTCAACTTTAATGCGATCTAAAATGTTAAAACTTCGCAATTTATTCTACTTGCCTTTTACTACTCTTACAAACCTATTACAAAATGGCGATTTTGCGACAGGTTGAAATCGTCATATTTTTATGCCATTAATCTTCGGTCAATTTATGCTATATTTTGGTCAGAACAAAATAAATTCCATCATCCGAAGCTTCGCGCTCGCTTCCTGGCCGTGCCAGCATCATATTAGCGAGCGCGCCAGCGCTGCTGCACGAAGTGCAGCTAGCGCAAGCGAGCATTCATGTAACGTGTGTGTGTACGTATGTAGATACAATGTATACATTCAATCTGTATATGTACCAGAAAAGTTTTGAGGTGCCAACAATGTGGTCTTACGTGCGTAAACGGAAGTATTATTTAGTACATCCGGTCACGCAGGCGCAAGTTTCTGAAGTCTGAAGGGAAGTCTGGGAAATGAACATCACCTTTTGCTTTAAGGGCACATTTTGCCGTCAGATCTTTTCATGCTTTAAACATTGCTTTGTCACGTAATACGTATGGACTGTTCCCTTTAAATTGTATCAAAAGAGCGTTTTGATTAGACATCACGCGAAACTACGCAACAAAGTAACAATGCTCACGCGACGTCGGGGAAAGCCGACACGGTGAAGGTGTTCAGGACGATATGTTGAACAGTAAAACTAGATTTATGAATACTCGCTTTTCCGTGGCTCAATTTTAATGCGGTTTAGAGCATTAAAACCGCCACAACTTATTCTACATGCCGTTTAATTCTCTCTCAAATCTGTTTCGAAATGAGGATCTTGCGACAGGTTGAAATCGTTGTGGTTTTAATGCCAATTCTTTTTGCTAATTCTATGCTATCTTTTAGTCAGTATGAACTGAAATCATCCGAGGCTACGCGTTTCCGTGGCTCAATTCCAATGCGGTTAAAATCGTTAGAACCGCCACAATTCCGTCTACATGCTTCTCAATTTGTTTTTAAATCTGTTGAGAAATAAAGATTTTGCGACAGGTTGAAATCGTTGTAGTGTCAGTGCCAATTTTCTTTCGCTCAATCTATGTTAGCTTTTGGTCAGTATGAAATGAAATCATCCAAATCTAGTCGCCTTTCCGTTGGTCAATTTTAATGCAGTTTAAATTGTTAAAACCGCCACAATTTCCTCTACATGCTTCTAAATTGGCTTTCAAATCGTTGCAATTGTGATGCCAATTTTTTTGTTCAATCTATGCTATCTTTTGGTCAGTATGAAATGAAATCACCTGAAACTACGCCTTTCCGTTGGTCAATTATAATGCGGTTTAAATTGTTAGAACTGCCATAATTTCTTCTAAGTGCATCTCAATTTGCTCTTAAATTTGTTGAGAAATGAAGATTACGGGACAGGTTGAAATTGTAAATTTTATGCCAATTTTCTTTGCTTAGTTTATGCTCTTTTGGTCAGTACGAAATGAAATCATCCGAAGCTACGCCTTTCCCTGGGCCAATTTTAATGCCATTTAAATCGTTAGAACCACCACAATCTCCTCTACATGCTTCTTAATTGGCTTACAAATCTGTTGAGAATTAAAGATTTTGCGACAGGTTGAAATCGTTGTAATCTTAATGCCATTTTTTTGGCTGAATCTATGCTATCTTTTGGTAAGTATGAAATAAAATTATCCGAAGCTTCTCCTTTCCGTGGGTATTTTTTTTTTTGCGGTTTGAATTGTTAGAACCACCACAATTTCCTCCACATGCTTTTCAATCTGCTTTCAAATCTGTTGAGAAATGAAGATTTTGAAACAGGTTGAAATCGTTGTAATTTTTATGCCAATTTTTTTCGCTCAATCTATGCTCTTTTGGTCAGTATGAAATGAAATCATCCGAAGCTACACCTTTCTGTTGGTCAATTTTAATGCGGTATTAATCGTTAAAACCGCCACAATATATTCTATATGCTTCTAAATTTGCTTTGAAATCTGTTGAGAAATAAAGATATTGCGACAGGTTTAAATCGTTGTAAATTTTATGCCATTTTTTTCGCTCAATCTAAGCTATCTTTTGGTCAGGATGTAACAAAAAATCATCCGTAGCTTCGCGCTCGCTTCCTGGCCATGCCAGCATCATATTAAGAAACCAGAATTCTTCAAAGAGATAACGGATTGATATGGCCATCTTAACATATCACTGAATTTGCCTAGATCTTCTTAATTTCATGGGCGTATCAGCGCCCATGACTATGAGTCGCTCCTCAGAGGGCGAGCTAAATCTCGTAGGCCGCTTCCGGTCTCGCTCAGAATCGCGAGATCAGATGACGCTCCCACGCAATGTGATTGTTGCGTGTTTCTGAACGTGCAACAATCACATCACGTGAACTAGTCACAGCTTGCCGTAATTGGGTCACGGATCACAAAGTGCAGTATTACTTTGACTGTGACCCTGAGCGGCAATAATTTGATGCTGGCATGGCTAAGAAGCGAGCGCATAGCTTTGGATGATTTAATTTTTTCCGTTCTGGCCAAGAGATAGCATAGATTGACGTAAAATAAATGGCATACACATTATTACGATTTCAAGCTGTCGCAAAATCTACATTTTGCGACCGAATATAAAGCGAATTAATGGCCAAATGGAATAGATTGTGGTGGTTCTAACGACTTAAATTGCATTGAAATTAACCCACGGAATAGCGAGCAATTTATTTTTTATTGTGAACGTACATTGCCGTCTGTATGCGTATCTGAGAAAGATCGCTCAGTAGAGCCTATCAACTCATCAGCTTTTCCTGGGACAAAACTAAGTATCTGTTTTCGCGTTATGGTCTTGTGAAATTTGAAAATGAAAGAGGAAAGATACTTGAAATAGAAAAAAAAAAGAAAAAAAAAGTGAAATGAAATTGGAAAAAATAAAACTAATGAAAGATCAGCTACCATAGGCAAAAAGCAAACTTAGATTTAGTCTGGACATATGCATTTAAAAAACTTCCCGCCCATGACTTTGCCCCTTTTCGAAAGGGCAAATTATTTCAATTTTATATCTACCCTGAAAAGTATAGCAACTCAAAGATGTCTCCTCTGGTTTAGGTATTTCTCACCAGGTGGCTACAATGAGGCCAAGGTGACCACACTTGACGCCCTCAAAACCATTCTATCAAATATATATATATATATATATATATATATATATATATATATATATATATATATATATATATATATATATATATATATATATATATATATATATATATATATATATATATATGATAGCGATAATATATAATGATAGAACTTGGTAACATGTATCTATCTATCTATATGAGATCTATGATCCATTGGTTGAATGTGATAGGGAAATTCGTATACGACTGCTTCGATGAGTTAAGTTTAAATAAATTTTATTGTGCTATCCAGATGAAATATACACATTTCATAGCTACAAATATATGCAGATAAAATAAAATTCTGGCCAGCATTTCGGCTTATATTAGACCAAATCCGTACAATACAATGAACAGTTTATACAACAATTTGATTGTTATGAAGATCCAGATTATTGGCAACTCCCTCTGACAACTGTTCTAAACTAATTAGAGCACTTGCTAATATGTTGACAACAAAGAGGTAAGACGATGGGTTCAGAATACCAATTGCTTCCAGCTGGAATACAAATGATGATCCATACCCAGTATGCAACGACGATAAGGATTTTATCCGTTAAAGGGGAATTCTGTAACAACTGGCCAGTGGGTCTATTAAGCGTCCTTAACCCATTAACACTCAGAGCAGCCAAAACAGGCCAGACGATTTTTGAATTATTTTACTTGCAAACACATTTTCTGGAAAACATTTGAAGGAGAAGTGTTGAACAGAAGCCAACCAACAGCTCTCTTTCAAATATTTTTTGAAATTTCCCTTTATTCCCAAGTTATTTCCAAAAGTATGAGGGTAGCAGACGATACTTTCTAGAGTAACTCTGAGTGTGAATGGGTTAAAGTATGACAAAAAAATGTGTCAAAAAACACGTATAAGCTTTGTAAAGGGCGTAAAAATCCGATTATGCCTAAATCCAAGTTTTCAAGACGTGGAGTGCTGTATAAATTGCTCACTAAATCTTGGATGAAGAAAAGAATGGATATGTAGCGAGAGACCAATTACTATATGCCCTATAGTTACATGCTCGACTCGTGCCAGGAGTACCAGATAAGACATCAGCGCGAGGTCACGTGGGAACACGGACCAACCAGGGCTCTCGCATCGATTACATTACAGAGAAACCTTATCTCCACCACCAGCTGGGGTGTCTATTAGCGGCTATTAGTTGACACTGGTTGAGGCTAGCATGTTCAGGTTGACTGGCTGGTTTGGTCATCTAAGACTAAATAGACCAGAAGCGTGTTTACATGAAGGTGTGTCTACATCTTATATATGCTGCTGGTGGCTAACTTGGCCGTTACAAAATAATGCAAAAAAACAACTGAAAAATGTCTGAAACCCTGGCTCATGGTACTCATCTGAGAGTTCTCGGCGAGAGCTATCCAATGAGTACCAACATGGCAGTGTTTAAATGATTCAAAAAAATCTTTGAGTCCGTGTGCTTTGGACAAAATTAGCCTCAGAATTGGAACGGTTAAGGTTTATGACTAGTCTACCTGTGTACTCGTTTTGTACTAACTCCCTGGTAGAAAATCGGTTAACTGTCATTTTCTGACAATGGTTTCAAAGTGTGCTACAGACACTTTGACCAATGATAGCTCTGTTGAAATATCCTCCTATAGATGACGCATTAAAACTTCCTCGCCACCTAACGTCAACATAATAAACTAAATCTGATCTCCTGCGTTTACCTCTGTGTTAGACTTACAGTGATGTAGCGCATCACCTTGTTATAAATTATGGGTTTATCCATAGAAGGTTGCTCGTCCTCTTACAAATATTTAATGCAACATAACAGTAACATTTTAGCAGATATTCAGAGGAATTAATGAAAAAATAATTTTACAACGTTGGTTAATATTAATGCCATTGATAATCTTCAAAAATACCTGTCAGTATGTATACTAAGTATAATATATTCAAAATGCTTTACAACCGTTTAGTTACTAATGAAAATGGTGGACATGGGTATAAAATCAGAAGCAACATGTTAACCTATCAATACTCACATTAGCCAAAAGCAGCCAGACAATTTTGATGAAATCTTGCAGGCAAAAGTTAGGTAAATATTTGATGGAGAAATGTTGATGAAAACATAACGAACAACTCTCCTTCAAATATTTCATAAAATCATTCTCAATTGCAAAGATATTGTCAAAAATGCCAAAGTTCCAGACGACAATTTCTGGAGGAACTCATGAGCATTAATGGGTTAATGTTGCAACGCACCCTGTGAAACCCGATGCCATGCCTTTATTGAATTTCCACTAGCGCCTGCCAGTGCATTGTAGAAAAAATATCAAGGAATGGTTTCAAAAGTCAATTGATCCGAATGTTAAAATTGGAGATACTAAGAATTTTTGGACTAACTTCGGTATAAAGCACTATTGATATAACTATATTTTCCACCAAAATTGTAATTCCCTGTTCATTGGCACATCTATTCATTGCTTTCCGACCAGGAAGTGCTGCCATCTAGCGAGTGACAGAAGAGTTACTATTTTTGTTAGAAGGACATGTAAAACATATCATTCTACTGCTGTCCGACCAGGAAGTGCTACCACCTGGCGAGTGATAGAAGAGTTACTTTATTAATTTGTTGGGTAAGTAAAGCACCAGGAAGTGCTGCCATCTGTCGAGTGGTAAAATAACCACTGTTTAAGTTTGCAGGAAAAGTAGAACATCTTGTCATTTGGGGACAAAGTAGCTCAGTTGGTTAGGTGTCGGACTAGTAATCAGAGGGTCGCTGGCTCAATTCCTGGCTGGGGCACTTTGGTCTGTCCTTGGGCAGGAGAGTTTAGTCCATATTGCTTCAGTCTACCCAGCTGCAAAATGGGTACCTAGCATAAATAAGGCAGTGCTTAGAGCGTGTGCGCTATATGATGCCAGTTGCTCTGGAATATCCCCGAGGGGATTGACATGGTGTCCGTGTGTACAGTGCCTGCTAGGGGAGGAAGGTCGTGTGAGCACTTCGGTGGATACAAGATTATAAACCGAATACTTTACCTTTACCTTTACCTTTATTACTTTCCGACCAGGAAGTGCTGCCACCCAGCGAGTGATAGAAGAACTATTCTTTTTTGTTAGCAGGATAAGTAAAACTTCGTCATTCTACTGCTTTCCTTCAAGTAAGTGCTGCCACCTGGCTAGTCAGAAAAGAATTACTGTTTAAGTTCGCAGGAAAAATAGAACATAATTCAATAGCTTTCGACCAGGAAGTGCTGCCATCTGTGTTAGAGTAGTGGTCGAAGAGTTACTGTTTGCCGGAGAATTGAACATAATTTCATTGCTTTCCAACCAGAAGGCGGTAACATTTAACGAGTGATAGATGCATATATGATTGATTTTCTTCGTGAAAAGTTGTCAACGTAGTACTCGTCTTCGAACCAAGAGATGCTGCCATGCAGTCAGTGACCTAAGGGGAAATTTCTTAACTACTTTCAGTCCAAGTAGTGCTGCCATCTGACGAGAAAAAACTCAATTAGAGACGACAAACGCCACTTCTGCAAGCTTAATATATAACCAGAGGTTCCGGTGTTTAGGTAATGACTTGAATTGGCTGAATGATCTGAGAAGGCTATATCTTAGTTCTCAACAAAGCACTATTAAATATATATATATATATTATATATATATATATATATATATATATATATATATATATATATATATATATTCGGAATCGGTATAAGATACCTTCTTTGTGAATAACCATAGTATGTATTAATAGATACAATACACCTCATCTCAGAATGTTCATCCCTATAGCTGGCGCATTAGGGAACCCCGTTTGTCCATACTTGTTACAACCAATGACCACACTGACAACATCTTTTTGAACTTCTTTGGGCTTACATAGCAGATCATTTGTGATAATTTCAGAAAATTACATTAAAATGTTCAAGACATGAGCTTCTATGAAGACTCGTACAATCTTACTCACTATCCTTATTCTGCAAATATTTTTTTAAGATAATAATTTGCAAAATAGATATTGTTTGCACCAAAAACGTCTTTGTCAAAAAGAGACAAAATTAAACGGTTTATGGAAACACTATTTTGCACGAAGTTAACAGTACCCCATATCCCACATTTGTCAAATCCATAAGCATGAGTTTTTTATTCTGAATTTGGATTCACAACTTCGATTATTGCCACTTTTCTGAAGTTATAGGATAAATCGCGACTAGCCAGTTGTAAGGTAGAGGAAACCGTAGTACCCGCCGGCCGAAAACCACCACCTAACCCCAAGTCAAATGACCTGGTCTTTTTTCTGAGGTATGCACATATACACGTAGAAGAGAGGCAATCTAGCACTCTACCACCCCTATGTCAACTCAAAACTGATTGACAGATATACTGTAAATCACTTAAACATGGCGTGAACATTAAACAGCGCAATTACGGTACTGCCCTTAATAGCGTGATCTAAGTATAGCGGTGAACGGGAACAGCAGCAGCAAGTTCAATTAAGAATTTGATAAAGACGGGGTTTTTACAATAGCGCATATGGGCAGAGCCCTATTATCGCTATCTTATTGTTCCCGCTATACTTAAGTGATTTACAGTAATAGAGATGAAAATCTGTGTACCATCTGCGTTTCTAGGAGCCATACAGTCATCTGAAGGGTAGAAGAGAGGAAGAGAGAGTAACAGAATTTACGCTGTTTTCAAACGCTTTGGTTACATCACAATGTAAAAGGGGGCCTGCCAAGTGATAGCCAAATGGACTAATATGCTGCCTTGTCTCTATCGTTCACCACTAGATGCATATACATATCTATATATAGCAATAAAGGGAAGGTAGGTTTTCAAGACCTCAGTGTGTTATAAGGCTTGGCTTTGTCAGCAGAGCAGTCACTGCAGATGGTGTCATAGACTCGTATGATATATCTATATATCTGTATATCTATCTTTATCTATATATCTAGCTACAGTGTAGCTATCCCTCCATCCATCCACCCACCTCTCTGCCCCTCTCTCTCTCTCTCTCTCTCTCTCTCTCTCTCTCTCTCTCTCTCTCTCTCACACACACACACATATATATATATATATATATATATATTTATATATATATATATATATATATATATATATATATATAAATATATATATATAAATATATATATATATATATATATATATATATATATATATATGTATATGTGTGTGAGTGTATATATGTATATATATATAAATATATATATATATATATATATATATATATATATATATATATATATATATATATGTATATATATATATATATATATATATATATATATATATATATATATATATATATATATATATATATGTGTGTGTGTATATGTATGCATATATATATATGCATATATATATATATATATATATATATATATATATATATATATATATATATATATATATATATATATATATAAATATATATATATATATGGAAGCAAGGGGCCAAGTGGTCTGATACGCTGCTACTGGTTGATCTTTATCTTTCATCGGGTTCCAATATAGTTTGGAGAAATAGCTGACACGGGTAGAGTTCGGGTTAGGCGGTGGTTTTGAAAGATTGCTCAACTTTCCTCAATCATTAACCCATTCACACTCAGAGTTCCTCTTAGAGGTATCGTCTTCTACTTTCATACTTTTGAAAATAACTGGGGAATAAAGCAAAAGTTCACAAAATATTTGTATAAGAGTTGTTGTTTGGCTTCTGATTCACATTTCTCCTTCAAATATTTTTCAAAAAATGCTTTTGTTAGAAAAATATATTGAAGATTGTCAGGCCTGTCTTGGCCTCTCTGAGTGTGCATGGGTTAACAACTGCATACCATGGATAGAAATGACACAATAAGTGAAATTCTGAGAAAAATGTGTGTGTGCTTGGTTTTCCGTTTAATATTCAAGTAGGTAATTCAAGTCTATAAAGTTTTTGGTCCATATTATATTCCATGCCTCTTATATTGTAGTATCTATTAATATCCAGATGACTTCGGCTAAAATAGGCACGCCGTGTGCTAATTATCTATATTGATACCGGATGTTATCAATTTTTTCTTTGGGAACTCTGACTAAACGGGGAACCAGATCTTGCGTTGAACGGTACGCTGGTAGCAAAAAACAAAAAAGTTTTTTTTTGTAGAAAAAGAAGCCATGTTTTTTCTTAAATGGCTTTTCAGTCTTTCCCACACTCAGTAATTATGTGGTAATAATATGCTGATTGACTGACTGTGAGAACATTTCTTTACTTCCACTTCTCTGATCTAGAAATTCCCTAGGGATAGTGGAACCAGTCTCTCTCAATAGTCTCTAGGGGTTCATCCGTTTACTGTTTTTCAATTTCTCTATGCATAATGCATCTACAAATACTGTCAACCAAATACATGTACATGCATGTATATATACCGTTGTAAGCATATCGATAGTAATGTTAAAATGGTCAGATAGATCAGCTGCCATGGGTTCTCTTGTCATTGACCTAGTAATTAGTGATCGAATCGTAGAAATTGTGAAACACTACCGCTACGACGGCTACCACCAACGGTAGCGATGACAATGATAATGATGATGATGATGTTGATATTGGGCTATGATGATAAGCACTCCTTCTCCTCCCCTTCATCCTCCTCCTACCAGTACTACTACTTCCATACCTACATATATAATACTACTAATACAACAACAACAGCAACTACTACTACTACTTCCATACCTATACATATTTAATACTACTAATACAACAACAACAGCAACTACTACTACTACTACTACTACTACTACTACTACTACTACTACTACTACTACTACTACTACTACTACTACTTGCATACTTATGTTAGATACTACTGCTGCTACGATTAGCAAGTGTTCCTTTACTCATTTAGGTCTCCGTCTTATTACTGTAGAACACAATGCAAATAGAATAAAAAATATGCGAGCTGGACCTATGGAAGCCTTTCACGTTACCCCCATATTTATCACTAAAATAACGATTGAAAAATGCCAAACTCTCACATGTAGGTACCATGCTTAAGGTGTGTGCTTCTACACACATTCTAAAAGGGGCCTTTATTTTCAGTCCAGTTTGCAGTATGTAGTTCCACATGATGAGCCACCCATTTCTCATGCTCTAGCATGCTATTAGAACGCATACCGCATATAGTGTCACGCTTCCAATATATACGGTTAGGTCAAATATCTGATTTCCATTTCTAAACCTGTTAATCCTTGGGTACTACTGAGACCGAAGCAAATGACCTAAGAGAATTGTGATTGGTTTTCGTTTTAGCAAAAAAATATATTCATTTTCAGTAGTTTTAACTTTTCCATAAATTGTGTTCATTGGACACTCCGTAAAAAACAGACTGGTGTTCGATATACATTATATGGATGGTCAAGATAGGTTAGTATTCATTTGGATATGATTCCCTAATTTCAGCTTTTTGTTTCGGCATCATTTTAGGTATTTATCCTATTCCTGATCTTGCACGGCGAAATAAAACTAGGTTTCATTCATTAACTCTTTCCTGTCCCAGTTTAATTGTCCACATTATCGTGGCTTTCTGGATCATTCTTTTACCTCACTGGCAATGATTTTACATTTGAATGCCACACAGGCTGTGTAAATTACTGTGCTGAGCGGAATCAAATATATGTGCACACACACATAAACATACATACAAACACACATACACTAGTTATTCATAGATACATATTCTATTATTCTTTGAATTTCAAATTGCACATATGTGCAACAGGAATATTTTTCTCCATAAACACGTCAAACAATTTGTTATTTACAACAATGATAGTATATATGTTTGTCTTGTCAGATTAAGAAGCATTCAACTTTCATCGTATACAATCATTCAATGATATGGTAATATATTCTATAGGATATTCTTGCATAACATTTATCAATTGGGTTTCTTAAAAGAAGAAAAAATGTTTGTCAAAGTAGTTATGATTTGTACCAATAATTTTTCTTTGCATATCAAACCTTAGTTCAGTAATGAAGGGTTTCCAGTTCTCTTCAAATGAGTCAATGTTGTTGGTTGTTATTTCTCGAGCTTTAATGATATTTAAGTTTTTAAGAAGGCATATAAATACACACATATACTAGTTATAGCTACATGTACTGCCACAACCTAACACATTTGATTTTAGAAACGCAACAAAACACTTCTTTCTTTATGCTAAGTTATCTCACTCACAAAAACGCTAATCGTCGAAAACCTACTGCGCATGATAAAAAATACTTTTAGTTCAATACTGCAATTAATTCGCATGATAGATCTTCTAAAATATATTTGAACAACGAAAACAGTTCATAACATAGAATTTTGTTTCGAGTTGGGATTCGTTTTAACTTTTAAATGTAAAAGTAAACAGTGGCAATGAGGTTCCCAACCGTCACCTGCATACAAATTAGTACATTTCATTTTACGTTTTTCGAATACTGTAGGTAATACATACCACATTAAGTATATTAAAGCTAATTGAAGGCAATCGTATCAAATTGTCATTTTTGTTAAAAACTGCCTAAATGGATCATTTTAAAGAGAGGCAAATCGTGTAAAATTCCAACAATGTGCTATAACGATCGTATCATGTCGTTTACCAAATAACCCACACAAAGACACAACTACCTTTTTGTTCGGGCCAAAGATGGCCGAGCAGTTTTTCGATGGTCAGTCAATTGTGCTGGGTGGACGGCTGTCAGGCCTTTTTCCACGCTGAAAAGATGACCACGAGACGAGCTGACCAGTGTCCGAAGAACACCACGATGAAAAGGTTCGTCGAACAATGGCGGGAGATCTTCGCGCCAAAAATGGCGCGTGCGGAGCGTGGAGGGCTGTGTGTAAAAAAGAGGTCACGTGTCGTTTTAACAAACACCAAAACATATTTGCGGAGAGGGTGTATAATGGAGAGGGGCTGATTGAAAACGTGTGAGCGGCACGCGGACAAAACTGACCACGGTGACCACCCATACGGCTAATAGGCAACCATGTCTCGGCTTCGCTACGGGAGGATTGGGGCATAGTGATAAATATATGTACTTAAGAAGAATTTGTACAAAACACATAATTGAATTTATTCTCCATTTCTTTTAGAAAATTCAATTTTGTAACAATAATAACGATTGTACATGTATTTGAATAAAGGAAATACATATATAAACTTATGTATCCAATTACGTTTTAGAATGATAAATGTTTTCAAACCAAGGGGCCATAGTGATAAATATATGTGCTTAAGAAAATGAGGTACAAAACACGTATTTGAATTTCATTTTCAAATTTTGTTTAGAAAATTCAATTTTGTAACAATAATAAAAGATCGTAGATGTATTTTGAAGAAATTAGTTGCATATATGAACTTGAGCATCCAATAACGTTGTAAAATGGTAAATGTTTTTAACCCCAGGTAAAGCCACAAGTAAATATATGATGAAAAAAGATACTTTACAATCATGACTTTATTTTTGATTATTTCCTTAAGTTAAATTATATATATATATATATATATGAAGTCTAAAAAAAGGTAGCCACTTTAATTGTAGTTGGTGTATCACTCAATATATTTGCCAATTCAACACTTTTAAATCCATTTTTTAAAAATTGAAATAAAACGTTTTTTTTTCATTACTAAAAGTAAAGTCCGGTTGAATTAATCAAATAATCAAAAAGAATATTAGATGTTTCATTTTATTTGTGTAGAGAGAGAGAACTCGGCAGCGACCACCAAAAATACTCAAAAATTACATAATACCATCCCTCAACTAGGTCGTGGGTCATCTCATTGGGTAAAGAATAGCTAACACACCTAACAAGCTAACAAACAAGTGTCAGCCGAGTGGTGGACGGCAGATGTGGTCAAACCTCTCCGGCCACGGCCACGTAAGCCGCGTGAAAAGATTAGCCTGTGGTCAGTCGCGTGTTTTAGAAGCTTCGTTACTCGGACGAAACAGCCGGACAATAGCAACTGACCATTGCTGCTCGCCGAAAGAAGATACTTAGTGATCTTTGGGGGAAGTGATTGTTCTTTGTGGCAGAGGAATTTTCTTGCTCTTTGCCGAGTGGTCATCCGATCTGTATGGGTCAGCCGCGAGTCGCAAGACAGCGATGACCAGTCCATTGTTGTCCGGACTGATGGCCTTTCGAGTCTTAACAAACCATTAGGGAAGTGTTTTGTCATCCCCCGACCCCTCCACAACCAGATGTACGAGTGCGTGAGACAGTTTTTCTCTCCAAAGAAATACTCTAATTGCAAACCTGGCGGAAGATGGCGTCTTTTGTGACGAGTGACAGATATTTTCTATGGCCTTTGGCCTCCCATGTAAAAATTATGTAAGGCCCTCGGACGTTCTTAATGGTCACTCCAGAAAAGTTGCCCAATGTCCATCGAGTGGCCGGACTGCAAAACCCGCGACAGATGGATTGACCATTGGTGGCGTACCGCCAACGTGAAATAGGATAGTGCCACGGCTTTTTGATATAAAAATTATGTAAGAAGTTCCCCCTCCCCTTCTCTTTGTCCGGACGTCACAAGTGGATGACCAAATAGACCAACTGGTAACAAACCATGGTTCCCTGTTTTATGCGTTCGGTCTTCCTCCCAAAACAGATGGACACTGATGCCGTGAATGGCGGGAAAAGGTTCGTCTATTAGAAACCTTATTAACACCCCAGACCAGATGGGTGAATTCCCGTCCCTCAGACAATGTAGCACTTTACCAACAAAAAGAAGGCCCCGGTGACATTCAGTGGGCGAAATCTAACAATTGTCACAACTTAATGGCCCTTCCGCATGTGTCCACAGAAACTGCCCACCGAATGTTCAAATCGTGAAATGAAATAATAATCGGAATTTAATGAAGCCTGAACAGCTATTTACTGTGCCTTAATGTGACAGATTCCAGTCTCCACATGATAAATGTGGCCAAAATGTTGCTCAATCGGCGTTAGCACCTCTCCAGAATACGCACGTGTGAAATGCTTAATGCGAGAAGTAGTTTCCTTTTTATAAGAGAAAAGAATATGGCGATTTTATGTAATAATGGAATAAAATATTTTAGTGATATCCTAAAATTAGCAAAATTAAGTGTTTTTTTTCAATTTCGCAAAACAAGCTGATTTTTATTTTCCATATTTGTAAGACAAAACAGTTTACAAACATAAGTGTGATTCTTCAGTTAAGTTACATACCTCGTGTACAAAGTCAGAAATAAAACAAAAAAACAAGCAGTTTCAAAAAACCTAAACCAAGCAAATACATTGACACTATGGAGTCTATGTATAGAGAGTGCATTTTAGATTCCCTAGTCTACAAGCAGGAAGCGTTTAGCTTTTTATTTTATATATCTATATATTGTTTCCCACGTTTATAAGAAACTTTCATCATTTCCCTCCAAACCAGCACGATATTCTTCCAACAGCATTTGTGATCTCAGTACCGACTGTACCTCTTTTATGTGATTTTATGTGATTTCTGCCTATTTGTCTGTTTTCATATATTACCCTTTTCGTGGCTATGATCGTTTTATCAACTATGCTATCAATGTTTCCTGTACCCATGATTTTCTCTAGGTTGGAAATTTTGATCGTGCCCCCTATGTACATTCGTAACCAGTGTTCTATGTCCTTCCATAATTTAACTACCGTAGCACAGTTTAAAAATGCATGTTCAATAGTTTCTTCTGGTTCATCACAATATGGGCACTTACTGCAATCTGAGATTACCATGTTAATCATTTTTTTATTAGTGACGATCCGTCTTTGTAGCATTTGAATTGTATGTACTTCGTGTATGGCCCCTCCTTCATTTTTCTCATATCCATGAACGAATCTTTGACTGTTTGATATGGTATATCTTCTGCTAAGTTTTCTTCCCAAAAATTAAGGTTAATGATAATGAAAAGAGTCATGTTTATATTTCAATAAATCATACCTACTACATTCATTGCTTTCCTAATGAATTGAAATCACATTCAAAAGATCACAATTAATCAATACGAAATTGCTACATGTAGTTACTACATGTACCAATACAATTGGTGGTTACTATATAGAAACTCTTTTTTGGCATACTAAATCTCGAAATTTATTTTATTGAACATTGCTCAAATAAAACGCTAGTGACAAAGGTCGGAACAAGAAGGTTATTTTGATTTGGAATGCCACCTTGGCATAACCCTTATTCTGTTGGTGACTATTTTCGCTAATACAAAATGATGAAAAATGATTGGAACCTGGGCAAATAGGTACTCATCTGAGAGTACTCAGCAAGAGCTATCCAATGAATACCAACATGACAGTGTTTGAATGGTTTTCAAACGACTTTGCGTCCTTCTGCTTTGGGCGAAAGTACCATGAGAATTGGAAGAGAAAATGTGTGCACCCTAACGTGTCTAACGCTGAAATGTTAAACTATTGGATTTACAACTACTTTATTGCCATGAGTTACCCAACATAATTAAAACTACTATCAAATGGATGCCGAGAATTGAAGGCATGATTTAGGGACGTAATTGGCAATTAGTAGCTTGAAAATTCAGGTGATACATTAAATTCTATTGAATGAAATTGCGTGTTTAGCTTTTTAACCTATCAGTTACAGGTATCAAATATAACACACAATTAAAAAAAATAAAAAATAGTTAGATCAACCTTTCTTGCATGGTTTTAGATTTACAGCTAATTTATTGTCATGAGTTATCCAACATAATTAGAACTACTATCAAATGGATGTTGAGAATTGAATGCATGGTTTAGGAACGTAATTGCCAATTAGTAGTTTGAAAGTGCAGGTGGTACCAATAAGTTTTATTAAATGAAAATTACGTGTTTAGCTTTTTAACCTATCAATTACAGGATCAAATTTAACACACCAATTTAAAGCTAGAAATAGAATAGTTGGAGTAACCTTTCGTGAATGCTAATGAGGTTTATTTATGTGATATCCTTTCTTGCCTGTAAATGGAAAATATTGATGGAACCTCCGTGATAGCACAAAGTGAGTCTTCCTGTGTGAATCAATCAGGTGTCTGTAATTAATCTTTCTCCCACTCTGAGGTGTATTTTACAGTTAAGGATTTGTGGTCTCCAATGGGTGTTCTTCAACGGGGTCAAAAGGTCAAACTAATGTAATTGTCCAATCAGATCCCTCAATTTCAATCAATGGGTCACTGCTGCTGGGTCAAAGGTAGACCCAACAATAGCGCGCGCGGATTTGAACAAGCGTCACGTACGTGATCTTGCGCCAGTTTCTGGGGTAACAAACGGTGCACGTCACAACAAACGCGTATTACCATTGTTGAACTAGTGCGCGGGGGACCTTTGGCTGACCTAGTTTAGCTAGCTGCCTTCACGGTAAAACGAGTAAATTTCTCCTTTTTATCGTGGGAGAAACAGGTTCTATCACTCGTGGATGGAAAGAGGAGGAATCTTGCACTCGTGAGTGATTTTGTGTCTTGGGACTCGGCAAGCCTCGTCCCAAGACACAAAATCACTCACTCGTGCAAGATTCCTCCTCTTTCCATCCACTCGTTATGGAACCTCTATCTCTCTCTCTCTCTCTCTCTCTCTCTCTCTCTCTCTCTGTACATCGCGCGCCCTCTCTCTCTCTCTCTCTCTCTCTCTCTCTCTCTCCTCTCTCTCTCTCTCTCTCTCTGAGCATATCTCTCTCTCTCTCTCTCTCTCTCTCTCTCTCTCTCTCTCTCCTCTCTCTCTCTCTCTCTCTCTCCTCTCTGTAACATCTCTCTCTCTCTCTCTCTCTACTCTCTCTCTCTCTCTCTCTCTCTTCTCTCTCTCCCTGTACATCTCTCTCTCTCTCTCTCTCTCTCTCTCTCTCATCTCTCTCTCTCTCTCTCTCTTCTGTGGGTCTTGTGGTAGGTGGTCCACTGCACTGCTCAGTTGTGGCATAGACAGTCAAAACACAGTTGATCTGAATATGTGGCAAAGCGTATAGGCTCTTCAATATGTAAAGTTCTCAAAATTACCATACATTTATAAATCAACCCCATATGCCACCCTTAGCTATTTTTACCAAATTAATTAGTGAGATGTAGGATGTACTTAATAGTCAAATGAACTATTACAAATTATTCGTATTAGTAGAATATTCACAAATAGCCCTCGAGCGTCATTTTTCCCAGACAGGTTTATAGTGAAATGGTATTAGCGAAAATAATTAAAACATCCAGGTGAGTACACTTATATGTACGAAGGAATTCACTATAGTTTCCTATTTTGCAATCACTATTGCAATTTCTATTGCAATTGCAAGTACAGAGCTTGGATAAAATATCCAACGATTCCAGTACTCTTTTGAGTATATCAAAATAAATGCAGACGCCCTAAAAGATCAGACACAACTATAAAGGAATATAACGAATTTGCCAAATCATTTATGAACTAGGGGAGTAAATTAAATGGATCCAGTCCCCTATTTGAAATTGGTTGTCTCTAAGCCGAGTTAACAGTGAAAGCAGACTCCTTAAAGATCAGATACATCTATGAAGAAATATAATGGATTTGCTTAACCAGTATATGGACTTGGGGGAGTAAATTAAATGCATCCAGTGCTATTTGAAATTTGTTCTCTCTAAGTTGAGTTAACAGTATGTCCACCCGTTACTTAGTATCGCTAGGCAAACCAGAAAAATTGATTTCCATAGTACATTAGTCTATTTCTTTAAGCTGAGGGGGAACGGGTATCGGATGACCAGATTTTTCCAATGCTATCTTTGACATCGCGAGACCACATGAGTGGTTTCCCTAATAAGGGTGTTCCACATAATGGCTTACAAACTCTTGCTATTTCTCGCCGCACAAAAACCCCCTACTCAAGCAGTGGCATTAAGGGGAGGCCTCTTGTATAAAAAGCAAATTAGTAGTGAAAGAAGGTATCGAATTCTTGGGTAGGCTCATTCGGTATTGTGATAAGGGTTTTAATGATAGGGTTTAGTTTCGCACCTTCTGTGCCGGACTTCGACAACCCTGCCGTTCCAAATTAACGTACTAAAAACCTACAAAAAAGTGACAAGAAAAGAATGCCTGTTTAAGGTCCCCTGATCTATAGTGCATCGACAAAACACCCTAAAAAGGGGTTGATAAAGGGGGGAAAATTGACTCTTTTGAGGGGTATCAGTTGGCCACTTTGCTTAAAACACCCTTTTTAGGGTGTTCTTTTAGAGAGGTTGTCACCTGTCCCACAAACTAACGAGATAAAACAGCGCTTGACAACGTAGATTAGAACGTTGGGACTCTAGAGTAGACCCACCACAAAGTCCCATCTAAGGCCTATATATTCCTAGAATATCGGTGTGTTTCGCTTCTTTCTGGTCTGAGATATTGGGTAGGGATCTATTTGTCTTAATGGGGGATTATTTCCAACAAATGATTGGCATCTTCGATATATATTCAAAACACCTTCATGTATACGATTCCGTAAACCGAACACTTTAACATTTTTTCAAAACAAAGACCATGGAAAGAATAAGTCAATCGGCTTATTTCCATGATCCTTGATACTCTTGAAACATAATATTACATAAATGGACTATGCTTTATTAAGAGCGGAGCTCTCTTTCTAGAATTGTCAAGTTTTGATATGGTATTTTCCCAGCAATACTTTTATAGAACGTTACTAATATAACTTTTCTTGAAAATCATTCGTATCAAAATACTATCCAAATTGTTCTTCTCGAAGTACATGTAAGTACATTTTTCTACAGTTTGTCCAGTTTAAATATGAACTTTTTTCCATGTAATACTTTTGTAGAAACGTTACTAATATAGATTGTGTTTTAAAATCATTCGTATCAAAATACTATCAAAACTGTTCTTCTCGAAGTAGCGAAGAAGATTTCAATTGTTAATAGGATCATTTCCACTGCAACACTTTTATAGAATATGCTAATCTAAATTTTCTTAAAAATCATTCGTATCAAAATGCTATCAATATTTTCCATTTCGAGGTACATATAAGTATCCATGAAACTAACACTTGTTTCTATGCCGGTTACATTCCTGCAGTAAACCCACACAGGAATGCTGGGAAATGTGGACCAACCCGTGGGAAACATACTCGTCTTTCCTGCTGGCCCATAGAATAAAGAAAACACATGCCAGGGTCCTTAATTGCATCAGCGTCATTGACAATGCGTTGGGATGTTCACGACTCCAGAACATGTTATTTACTACAATTTTCACGTATAGAGGTGATATCAGTTACCGAAAATGCCATTAGTTAAAAGATACAGTTGCCTTTTAACTCATTGCGTCTCGGACCACCCGTGTCATCGTGGACTATTACACAACACAACTTGGATATAAAACAATTTTCACATAAGAGGTTTTTATTTTTAAAACATATTCTTGGTGATTTTTTCTTCGTCAAAAGAAATAGTTCATTATGTATTGCTTTTTTTCTTTTGTTTCTCTCAATGAATTGATAAATATGCAATAGCATGAATATCTATAGTGCCCATCACTAAGTTGTTAATTCAGTAGTGTTAATTTCGATTATCTTGAAATTTACTTCATTTATCATAATCGGTAATATATGTTTTCTTTTTGAACATTTGAGACACACACACCTGTCATAAAGTCAATTCATGATGACCAGCATGATGTCGTTAAGGGGAATATTTATTGGAATCTTACATGATATTTTACACCAACTTACTTTTTGATATACATGTAGCTACCTATGAAGACACATTTTTTCCACATTTATAGTAAACTGCCTGAGTGGTATTTATTCAATGTTGTATCACACAATGCAGCAACTAGGAGTATATGAAAAATATTGTCGATGTACAATATTCTTCACAATTTTGTAAAGAATCTCGAGGGACCAATCTTTTCGAGGGTCCACCCCCTAGTCTGAGCGGTCTAATGCACGCACCAATGTTTGGCTGTGTCTCACATCTGTAGATCGCATAGGGGACGGGGGCGAGATCCGCTTTTGGTATGTGAGATAGCTAACAATGACTTGAGGTAGGCCTACAGTTTTCAACATTAAATATGGTTTCTAAATCAACATCAGCACAATTAATTTTAG
>OZ012697.1:36415575-36450575 GCA_963942565.1 Maea johnstoni
TCAATCAGTTACAGGTATCACACAATTAAAAATAGAAATAGTTAGAGCAACCTTTCTTGCATGGTTTCAGATTTACAGCTAATTTATTGCCATGAGTTCCCAACCATAATTAGAACTACTATCAAATGGATGTAAAGAATTAGAGGCATGGCTTAGGAACGTAATTGCCAAATAGTAGTTTGAAAGTGCAGGTGGTACCAATAAGTTTTATTAAATGAAATTACGTGTTAACTTTTTAACCTATCAATTACAAGTATCAAATTTAACACACCATTTAAAAAATACAGAAATAGTTGGAGCAACCTTTCTTGAATGGTTTTTAGATTTACAACTAATTTATTGTCAAGAGTTATCCAACATAATTAGAACTACTATCAAATGGATGTTGAGAATTGAATGCATGGTTTAGGAACGTAATTGCCAATTAGTAGTTTGAAAGTGCAGGTGGGTACCAATAAGTTTTATTAAATGAAATCACGTGTTTAGCTTTTTTAACCTATCAATTACAGGATCAAATTTAACACACCAATTTAAAGCTAGAAATAGAAAAGTTGGAGTAACCTTTCGTGAATGCTAATGAGGTTTATTTATGTGATATCCTTTCTTGCGTGTAAATGGAAATATTGCTGGAACCTCCGTGATAGCACAAAGTGGGTCTACCTGTGTTAATCAATCAGGTGTTTGTAATTAATCTCTCCCCCCCCCCCCTCTCTCTCTCTTCTGTGGGCTTGTGGTAGGTGGTCCACTGTACTGCTCAGTTGTGGCATAGACAGTCAAAACACAGTTGATCTGAATATGTGGCAAAGCGTATAGGCTCTTCAATATGTAAAGTTCTCAAAATTACCATATATTTACAAATTAACCCCATACGCCACCCTGAGCCGTTTTACCAAATTACTTAGTGAGATGTAGGATGTACTTAATAGTCCAATGAACTAGTACAAATTATTCGTATTAGTAGAATGTTCAAAAATGTTCACCGAGCGTCATTTTTTCCAGACAGATTTATAATGAAATGGTATTAGCGAAAATATTTAAAACATCCAGGTGGATACACTTATATGTACGAAAGAATTCACTATAGTTTCCTATTTTGCAATCACTATTGCAATTTCTATTGCAATTGCAAGTACAGAGCTTGGATGAAATATCCAACGATTCCAGTACTCTTTTGAGTATATCAAAATAAATGCAGACGCTTAAAAGATCAGACACAACTCTAAAGGAATATAACGAATTTGCCAAATCATTTATGAACTAGGGGAGTAAATTAAATGGATCCAGTCCTATTTAAAATTTGTTGTCTCTAATTCGAGTTAACAGTGAAAGCAGACTCCTTAAAGATCAGATACATCTATGAAGAAATATAATGGATTTGCTTAACCAGTATACGGACTTTGGGAGTAAATTAAATGCATCCAGTGCTATTTGAAATTTGTTCTCTCTAAGTCGAGTTAACAGTATGTCCACCCGTTACTTAGTATCGCTAGCAAACCAGAAAATTGATTTCCATAGTACATTAGTCTATTTCTTTACGCTGAGGGGAAACGGGTATCGGATGACAGATTTTTCCAATGCTATCTTTGACATCGCGAGACCACATGAGTGGTTTCCCTAATAAGGGTGTTCCACACAAAGGCTTACAAACTCTCGCTATTTCTCGTCGCACAAAACCCCCCTACTCAATCCATGGCATTAAGGGGAAGCCTCTTGTATAAAAAGCAAATTAGTTGTGAAAGAAGGTATCGAATTTTTGGGTAGGCTCATTCGGTATTGTGATAAGGGTTTAATGATAGGGTTTAGTTTCGCACCTTCTGGCTCGGGAATCGACAACCCTGCCCGCTCCAAATTAACGTACCAAAAACCCACAAAAAAGTGACAAGAAAAGAATGCCTGTTTAAGGTCCCCTGATCTATAGTGCATCGACAAAACACCCTAAAAAGGGGTTGATAAAGGGGGGAAAATTGACTCTTTTGAGGGTATCAGTTGGCCACTTTGCTTAAAACACCCTTTTTAGGGTGTTCTTTTAGAGAGGTTGTCACCTGTCCCACAAACTAACGAGATATAACAGCGCTTGACAACGTAGATTAGAACGTTGGGACTTTTGAGTAGACCCACCACTAAGTCCCATCTAAGGCCTATATATTCCCAGAATATCAGTGTGTTTCGTTTCTTTCTGGTCTGAGATATTGGGTAGGGATCTATTTGTCCTAATGGGGATTATTTCCAACAAATATTTGGCATCTTCGATATATATTCAAAACACCTTCATGTATAAGAATCCGTAAACCGAACACTTTAACACTTTTCCTAACAAAGACCATGGAAAGAATAAGTCAATCGACTTATTTCCATGATCCTTGATACCCTTGAAACATAATATTACATAAATGGACTATGCTTTATTAAAATCGGAGCTCTCTTTTAGAATTGTCAAGTTTTGATATGGTATTTCCACAGCAATACTTTTATAGAACGTTACTAATATAAATTTTCTTGAAAATCATTCGCATCAAAATATTCAAAGTGTTCTTTTCGAAGAACGTAAGTATTTTCTCACTACAATTGTTCTACAGTTTTAATATGATATTTTCACTGTGATACTTTTGCAGAACGTTACTATCATAAATTTTCCTGAAAATCATTCGTATCAAAATGCTATCAAAATTGTTCTATTGTTCTTTTCAAGGTACATGTACATGTAAGTATTAGTCAAACGAACGGAAATAAACATTTGTTTCCATGGTTGTCACATTTCTAAAGTTAACCCACAATACCTTTATAGACCGGTACTCATATAAATTTTGAAAATCATTCGTATAAAAATGTTATCAATATTGTTCATTTCGAAGTAAATATAAGTATCCATGAAACTTACACTTGTTTCTATGCCGGTCACATTCCTGCAGTAAACCCACACAGGAATGCTGGGAAATGTGACAACCCGTGGGAAAACATACTCGTCTTTCTGCTGCCCATAGAATAAAGAAAACACATGCCAGGGTCCTTAATTGCATCAGCGTCATTGACAATGCGTTGGGATGTTCACAGCTCCAGAACATGTTATTAACTACAATTTTCACGTATAGAGGTGATATCAGTTACGAAAATGCCATTACATCTCGAACCACCCGTGTCATCGTGGACTATTACATAACAGAATTTTGATAAAACTATACATTAACACAGATTTTAGTTTAAAAAAAGATATTTTGATGATTTTTTTCTCCGTTAGAAGAAATAGTTCATTATGTATTGTTTTTTTCTTTTTTCTTTTGTTTCTATCAATGCATTGATAAATATGCAATAGCATGAATATCTATAGTGCCCATCACTAAGTTGTTAATTCAGTAGTGTTAATTTCGATTATCTTGAAATTTACTTCATTTATCATAATCGGTAATATATGTTTTCTTTTGAACATTTGAGACACACACATCTGTCATAAAGTCAATTCATGATGACCAGCATGATGTCGTTAAGGGGAATATTTATTGGAATCTTACATGATATTTTACACCAACTTACTTTTTGATATACATGTAGCTACCTATGAAGACACATTTTTTCCACATTTATAGTAAACTGCCTGAGTGGTATTTATTCAATGTTGTATCACACAATGCAGCAACTTGGAGTATATGAAAAATATTGCCAATGTACAATATTCTTCATAATTTTGTAAAGAATATCGAGGACCAATCTTTTTGAGGGTCCACCCTCTAGTCTGAGCGGTCTAATGCATGCACCAATGTTTGGCTGTGTCTAACTACTGTAGATCGCCTGGGGGACGGGGTTGAGATCCACTTTTGGTATGTGAGATAGCTAACAATGACTTGAGGTAGGGCTACAGTTCACACCATATACTATGGTTTCTAAATCAACATCAGAATTGCTGAAAAAAGTGATGATAGGACAAAAATGCATATTTTAATATTTTCATTTTAATATTAAAATTATGGTGGAAAAGACATTTTTTGATCCCCGTATGCAGTCCACACGTAGAAAATTGTGTGAAGTGTGATAGTTAAGAAAGGACCGCAGATTATAATTGAATACGTTTGGTCTCTCCAGGTATCCTGAATTGAAAGCGTCTTTAAGTGTTGCTCACATGTGTTCGGGTGGGAAAATAGTTACCGTAAGAACAGACTGACACATTTACGATCCCCCTACCTTCATTAGAAACGGATGCCTTGGTGCGAATCAATTATCGTGCGAACAAAGAAGACCTTTAACAAACTCATGTCATGATGGACCGGTAAGATAGCGGGGCTATGTAGTGCTTTATGGGAAATTAGCAGGGTTCCTAAACCCATGCCTTGTCTACCTTGGGCAGGTCTGTCTACCCCCTTAAATGAGAGGGGTATCGTTTTACAAGGGGTAAAATAGACTGCCCATCAGCGAAAGAAAAAGAACACGGTGGCCTCTGTCAGAGCTATTTTTAGCCTCAATGAAATGGACACAGTGAATGAATGTCTCGCTTTGTGCGAGATCTTGTGAGTCATTGTACGAGACTTTGTGTCATTCTCGAGCGCTCCACGGTCCGGTGGTTGGGAAGTTGACAAAATCACAAAAGAATTACACAGCCAAAGCCGAACACAGATTTTTACAAGAAGATAACGAATTCTTACTTCTGTGGTGGCATACCATTTAGAATGGTTTAAATTTTATAGTATGCAACTACGAAGAGTGAGTGTTATTTAAGTACCAGAGAGGAAAAAACGAAAGTGCTTTTCAATTTAAAGCGATTGTTATTTCAGTACCTAAGAGTAAAAATGAAATTGGTTTTCAATTTAAAGCAAGCCATTAAGAGTTCCATTGTTGACATAAAGGAGTACTAGTATTATGTTGAAAGAGTGAAATAGAAAAGCAGGTCTAGAGAAAGTGAGTAGAGAAACCGAGTGAAAATTCAGGAAAACAAGTCAGTATTTTTTTTACCATATGGTGTTAGTTTCTTTGTTTAAAGCTTCTTGATGAGCTAGACTTGCTGTATTCGGTAAGAGTTACTGATAATACTTTGTATCTATAAAACTGAAATAAAGCCCTTAAGGGTGATGTCCTTGGTGCTGAATATGAATTCATGATTCTTTCGCACGGATACAAGCGATTATGAGAAATGAAGTTTAATGTGAGGAATTCTTAAAATATGATTATCAAAACCCTCACATTTAATGCAATTGCTTATTACGTATATATACATAATCTTTTATATAAACTGTATGATAATTTATAGAGCGAAATCTTACAATGGACATTATGACCAGCCCTTTGTGTATATATATATATATATATATATATATATATATATATATATATATATATATATATATATATATATATATATATATATATATATATATATATATATATATATATATATATATATATTTCTTAGTACTGTGATTTTACTCAAAAAATATCATTCAACAGAGTAGAATAATTTATAAAGAATAAAATGATAATTCAAACAGTTATTGGTTTTTACACATAGCATGATAGTAGTAATGGGGATAACAACCCCGCCAAAGCATTAAGATATGGTGTGGAAATACCACATACATTGAAAGTGAGTGAAAGTATATATAAAAGAACGTATATAACATAACATATAACAAGGAAATCAGGTAAAGTACATGTGTATTATTTCCTAGTTGCCTCTTATCCAGAAATAAAAAAAGCTCTTTAATGCACGACAAAATAGGTAAGTTTGCCACTCCCGAAAAAGTTTTAGTAAAATAAAGTAACTATGAGTACATGTCTTTATGAGATATGTAGTTAACATGGGTGAGTGTGTCGGTGAATAACCAAAAAGAGGCATGCAGGACTTCAAATGGCCAATCATTCCATGATACATGTTTTTCTGTAACACAATACTATAAACATCGCATGTTCAAACACACACCTTGAGAGAGCTATTGATAGGGACCTTTTTAGTCTGTCAAAACATCACGAGATTGTGGTGGCTGGGGATTTCACTTCTCTAACCATCCTTTTCACACCTCCAATGGTGGAAACATTATACAGGATCAGAGAGAGCAGGTGGAAGGGGTGGTGGAGTTAAATGTTAAGGATGGTCTTCTCATTTTATTGGACAAACTCTATCTTTCTATCCCTCCCTCGCACACACACATACATACATTCATACATGCATGCATGCAGGCATATATACATACATACATACATACATACATACATATATACATAAATATGTACATACATGCACACATACATACATACATAAACACACAAATATATATATAATTATATATATATATATATATATATATATATATATATATATATATATATATATATATATATATATATATAGAGAGAGAGAGAGAGAGAGAGAGAGGAGAGAGAGAGAGAGAGAGAGAGAGAGAGAGAGAGAGAGAGAGAGAGAGAGAGACAGACAGACAGACAGACAGACAGACAGAGAGAGAGCGCGAGAGAGAGAGAGGTGTGTGTGTAGGAGAGAGAGAGAGAGAGAGAGAGAGAGAGAGAGAGAGAGAGAGAGAGAGAGAGAGAGAGAGAGAGTCCATGCAGTAAGATAACCTCCATTAAAACAATGTTTTCGGTTGGATCTTAACTTTGTTATCACTACTAACAGCCTTGTCCTTGCTGTTGCCTATTTGACTAGCAATACCCCCAAGTACGGAGGATTAAAATCTTGTATAAATTGAAAGTCAAAAGCAGAATTGTGAACCTACAAGAAAATCCTGATCAGCAGACCTTACATCTCATTGATGGGGAAGTCCCATTTGTGCTCAAGTCAGGGCGTCCTCTATTGATCACCAGGCGAACGAACATTGATTTGGAACCCAAGCCGCGCCTTTGCAATTCGTGTATCAAGAATTCCTGACCAGTTAAAAAGGGGAAGTATGTAATGTAGGTTCATGTAGAAATTATCATCAAGTTACAGACATTTTAATGATGCAGCATAATGAATAAACATTTTTCTATCGTGGATGAAATAGAGTATATTTCAGACATTACTAACATACTTAGTTCACCCCTAACAATGTAACTCTTTCATAAAGTCCTAATAATATGCGATGAATATATTAACGTCAAAGTGCACTTTATTTCAGATATGAAAGGCTATTGCAATAAATATAAAACTTGTATGCGGTCTATGCATTAGGGTGCCACAGTTATATGAGATGTTCCGCATACTGAGGTCGAGCCATCTAGGGTATCGAGCTCTATTTGTTTGTTACTTTCTTTTGTTTCATATTGTGATTTCTGTATGATGACGTAGTAAATAAAGATACAATACAATACAATTTAACCTTGAATACGACTGGAATTACATGTACGTGCATGTGTTCAGATGTCTAAGTTCTGTATTGTGTTTGTGTTTGATAGTTTGAGATTTATTTTCTTTATGATGTGTATCATATTTTTGTAGTGTATTTTAAATTTCGAATGATGTGGTCATTAAACACATACATACATACATACATACATTCATACATACATACATACATACATACATACATACATACATGCATGCATGCATGCATGCATGCATGCATACATACATACATACATACATACATACATACATACATACATACATACATACATACATACATATATACATACATACATATATACATACATACATACATACGTACGAACGTACATACATACATACGTACGTACGTACGTACGTACATACATACATACATACATAAATACATACATACATACATACATACATACATACATACATACATACATACATACATACATACATACACACATACATACATACATGCATACATACATTCATACATACATACATACATACGTACGAACGTACATACATACATACATACATACATACATAGATATATACATACATACATACATACATACATACATACATACATACATTGGTATAGGACGGGTGGAACAGCATTTATGAATAGAGCACCATGCTGTTGGCCCTTTATACTAATAAATCACGCCCTAGTTTACATCGTCACGGCCTCTTCACATCGAGCCTTCCCCTGCTTCTTTCTCTCTCACCTTTCTGACTAACTATAAAACATCTAAAATCAAATATACACAGTAAAGGACACACACACATGCATAGATACATACATACATACACGTACATATATACATACATACATACATACATACATACATACACACACACATACATACATACATACATACATATATACACACATAAATACATATAAACATTTAACATACATACATACATACATACATACATACATACATGTATATATATATATATATATATATATATATATATATATATATATATATATATATATATATATATATATATATATATATATATATATATATATATATATATATATATATATATATATATATATATATATATATATATATATATATATATATATATAGGGACCAAATCCGTGAGTGAAACAAGAATTTGACAGATTCCCTGAAAGTTTTAGGGATTTGGCTAAATCCCTGGTTTGACACTCTTACTGTAACATATATATATATATATATATATATATATATATATATATATATATATATATATATATATATATATATATATATATATATATATATATATATATATATATATATATATATATATATATATATATATATATATGAATTATACATATAGAATGCATTTTAAAGGGAAATACGTGTAGTCCCCTAAGGGTGTCATAGAGACCCTGAGAGGAGCCGTGTTGATGGTATCTGGGCCGGGGATGACCCTGTACAGAAAAGGGCAATCGTGTGGCGTAAAATGAGTAGGAAGGGCTCGATCCTAAACGGCTAATTAGGGGTTGTGAGGACAAGATGAATGGGTATGACGGGGTAAGGGTACACACAACTAGCACCCTCGGAAAGGGGTACACGAAGGGTGCCCGATTCAATGGGTATGTAGATGGCATGTAATGTAGTTAAATTCACTACATTCACTAAATCTTGTAGTCAATAAGCTACATACTACACACTGTATGGTAAGTTGGTTATAGGAGTTTTAGGTTGAATAATCCTCCCTCATTGATAAACATCTTAGAACAATAATTCAACCTCTCGATATGTTTAATTAAGATTTATGCAATAGAGATAAGTTTCACCAGTCGGTAAAAGGAGTAAAAGCTGTCAATGTAAACAGCCAAATACATTGATATACATGCTCATTAATAACTTTGGGAGAATTACAACATTGGTTATATGGTTTAGTTTAATAAAGCGACCGCAGATGAGCACGATTTTGATAAAAATGATAGAAGTATCGTGATATTTCCATCAAAAAACAACAACAACAATCCGATTAAACAATAACGAGTAAACTTACGAAATAAAAGAAATGATCCTGCGTAGGAGAATTCTACTCTAAAGTAATCATGTAATTTGGAAAGTAAGGGAAGGAGAAAGATCAATCAGAATCCGAAAAAGTATCTTTTTAGTAACTTCTGAAGATCGTGCTTTATTCCGAAAGCACCGTCGTGCCATATCACTCGTGTAAAATAACCCAAGGAGTAATAACTATAAATGGGACAAGATTGCTATCTCATCTACAGCTGTTTTATATTGATTCTATGAAACTCTAATGGATCCATGGTTGATTTCCTTTTTCAGATGGCTCCATGGCTTAGTTGGTTAAAGCGCCTGTCTAGTAAACAGGAGATCCCGAGTTCGAATCTCGGTGAGGCCTTTTGTTTATGGAAATCTTTCAGTTTTGCTGCTGCTTATAATATTCCTGCAACCGGATGCGTCCCACTACTGACGTAAGCTAACAAGCTGTAATGTTACGCTATTGCATGATCTATCACAGACACATCGCCACTGAACACCACTAACACCATTTGAAATAGTCCTATACCTTAGTCGGTTGCCATGCTTATACTTATAAATGTGCGGCGTTGTACAGGGCTGTCTATTGCCCTCCTGTATCTGACAGACCCCTTGGAACTATTCGTGAAAAGTAGGGAGTTTCTTCAAGGATCCGGATTGTACTACTACTACTACTACTACTACTACTATTACTACTACTACTACTACTACTACTACTACTACTACTACTACTACTACTACAACTGCTACTACTATTAATACTTCTGCCACTAATACTACTCTTTCGGCTATTACTACTACTACTACTACTTCTACTACTACTACTACTACTACTACTACTACTACTACTACTACTACTACTACTACTATACTACTACTACTACTACTACTACTACTACTACTACTACTACTACTACTACTTCCTCTTCGTGAGCAAAATAAGTGTGTTAATGTTATTCCTCGAATAACTGCTTGAACTCAATCCCCTTACTGCGCCCCTTCTTTTCATTTTGTCCTCGTCTCACTAGCGGACCACCTTGCGTCCAGACCTGCAGCAGCCCCTCAATAGCACCCTTCATCTTCCCCCTTAACCCACACAGGTGTTATAACGACACACCTGAACCGACCTGCCAACCACAACCACTACTTAAAAACTCATACCCAAAACGGGCACTGTATTTTCCCACGAGCTACCCGGTAGTTACGGGCAATGTGATACCCGGGTTGTCTGCTTTTCGTCTGGTTTGGTTAAGTATGAATCACCCCCATACATGATTATCATGTGGAAGGGGCAAGTTGTCACATCTGTTGCGAGTGTCATTTTTGTCACCCCTTAAAATCACCTGTTTGATTCACGAGGAAATGTATGAGAAATGTCCTTTAACCTTTGCACGGCTATAGGGTACACGTGTACATATGTTGTTACACATATGTTAATGACTTGTTACACGTGTGCAAGTATGTTGTTACACATATGGAAATGTCTTGTTAACAAGACAGAAAGTCATTATTTCTAGTCGGATATGACAATCCTCTTCAAAAATACATTTCAAGGGGATTTCTAGGCATGGATAGATTGAGACAATACACATTCAAGCCAAGCACATTCGTACTCAGGATATACAAAAGACACACCCCATGGGAGTCATAGAATTTGTGAGAGGAATAACATTACAAAGGAAAATATTTGAAGAATAGATTTTATTATTAGTAATGGTGACAAAAGGCCCCACCGAGATTCGAACTCGGGATCTCCTGTTTACTAGACAGGCGCTTTAACCAACTAAGCCATGGAGCCATCTGATGTCAACTTCATGGAGAAAATCAGTGATAGTAAAATCTGAGTTCATAGTTGAATGATCAATATAATACAGCACACTTGAGCAAACATTGTTTAACACATTTATGCCTACTGTATATGTTCCATTCTTTGGCATGACGTGTATGCTAAGCTCTATCGCTTTATATTGCATTGCACTGTACGTACTGGTATTTTATCAACACGAACTATGACAACAGGGGGAAACCAAACATCGTTGGGTGCATCTATGTGTATGTACATGTATGTCTGTCAGTCTGTCTGCAAGTACTGATCTCTCTCTCTCTCTCTCTCTCTCTCTCTCTCTCTCTCTCTCTCTCTCTCTCTATATATATATATATATATATATATATATATATATATATATATATATATATATATATATATATATATATATATATGTATATGTATATACACACACACATATATGTACTGTATACCGTGTTAATATTGCGCATATAAACTAATGCGCTCAGCACATAACTGCCTTTGATGCGCAGTTTAATTATTGCGCATCGATAACCTCCAGCTCAAGCTCTGCGAGGGGGCCAAGGGTATGCAACCTACCCGACTTTAAGGAAGGGTGGCACTGCTTTATTCAAGCTGACCAGCCCCTTAGGAATGCTAGATGCTACCAGTATTGTAGGCAAGTGCAATCTTTATTTCGTCACCAGCCACGAACAGTGTTATCTTGGTTGCAATCAGTAACTCTGATTAGTGCTAACCGGCATGTTTGGCCACTCGCGAGTATGCAAGTTGTCTACATTGTAACTGAACTCCGTACTAGCAGAAGCCGCGAAGGGTCATTATGTTGAATGACAAGCTATCATATCAGTGTGTTAAATGGTACAAGCATAGGGATACAATATCCAAATAATAGTGCGCAGTTTAATAAATGCGGACTCTATGGGTGCGCAAAGTGCGCATTAATTAAACTGCCGCAATATTTACACGGTATACAGTATATATTCTAAAATGCATTACTACCAGTTACATTTCCTTAAAATATAAGGCTACTTACACTTCGCTTGTTTGCTGCATGCATTGTCGAGCTATTTCAGCATGCACTAGCTCAGGGGTACATTATGAACGTGAATGAGTTAAACTTTTCCGAAGTCATTTGAGGTAAGGATTCGTTAAACAATCAACCAGTTTGGCTATCGACTCTTCTGACTTAAGTTTTGTTTGACCAAACTGTATAGACAAAAGTAGCCTTGTAGGCCGGGCTTCGACATGTTTTGACAGTTTTACAAGGTGAGACTTCGGAACAGTTAGCTGTCCTTCGGACACAATCTGAGAATTGAAATCCTCTCTAATCTGATCCTCTCTTGTCTGCCTCAGAAGCCGTCGCCTCCCAACATCTGAGTGGCCTAAGGTACTGACATGCTGCTGATTGATGTCTACTCATCATCACTGCCCGTGATCGAATCTGGCATGAGGCATGTGAGAATATTAATACATCAAGATAAATTCAAATCCTTGATATGTGTAAAATTTGTGTAATTTGGTGCCATTCTCTTAAACAGTAAGTATTGAATTGTTAATGTATTATCGTATCAATACGCTCTCTCTACAAAACACTGGCGAGCTATTTCATTTTGCTTGTTATAATTGCAAGTTACTACGGCAGACTTTGGAAAAGGTCTGTGGATGGATGATTAAGTCAAGATAAGTACAGCTTCATCGCCAACTACTGGAAGGTTGCTCTGCCAAGAACGCCCTCTTTATTCCTTTGACCTAACCAACAGGATCAAAGAAGATGTCTTGCTTTGGGGTCTTTCTCGACATACAAGGCAGTTATAGTAAAACGATTATTACCAACTTTAAATGCTGATAACATACAACGTTTTATACGAAATTAAATATGAAATAGGGGAAAGAGGGGAAGCAGGGGCTTTACTGACTGAGCCCGAAGGCACAAAATTATAGCAAATACTTCATTGTGTCATTGTGTCATTGTGCAATGTGTTAGGTCGCTCAGCCATGGAGGCAGTCCTATTGGCAACTGATTCGCGTGCCGTCATGTTAAGCTTGTGTAACCAGGAGCTGACTTTTCTCTGATTATGTAAAGATTAATATATCATTTTTGGAGCACTGATTAAGTTGTCAATATCTGGAAATTTGTGTGTGGGCCAACTTTTGTTCTTAGCCAAGTTCAGTTTTAAAACCATAGGTCTACACTACATGTATCTTTACTCTGCAAAATCATATGGATGATGCATTTTGCGAGTTGTCAATTTGATTTCCTACCCATATCTATTTTTTTACCTAGTTCATTACGTGGTTGCAATTAATAAAGTACCCTGTATAGTTGCATGGTTATAATTTTGTGGTGAAGTTTAACCAATGTACTCCTTTATCTGAGGTGCATCAATGGTATGACAGATTTAGATATAACTCATCAAATAGTGTCAAATTTGAAAGTATTTGAAAGAATATGCTTGTTGTACTCAACAGGTACAACTTTCAATCAAATGTTTTTCAAAATATTGCTTTATTACCGAGACTGGTCACTATTCGTCAGATTTGGAATATTCTTCAGTCAAATCTTTCTCAAGATATTGCTTATGTGCCGATATTGTCCCATGTTTGTAAGATTTGGAATATTCTTCAATCAAATTTTCCTAAGACATTACTTTATTACCAAGATTGTTCCATATTTGCCAGGTTTGAAATATTCTTCAATCAAATATCCTCAATATATTGCTTAATTATCGAGATTGTTCAATATTTGTCAGATTTGGAACATTCTTCAATCAAATTCGCTCTAGATATCGCTTTACTATTGAAATTGTTCCATATGTGTCAGGTGTGGAAAAGTCTTCAATAAAATCTTCCAAGGACATTGCTTTCTTACCGAGATTGTTCCATATTTGTCAGAATTGGAACATTCTTCAATCAAATTCGCTCTAGATATTGCTTTATTACTGAAATTGTTCCATATGTGTCAGATTTGGAACATTCTTCAATCAAATTCGCTCTAGATACTAGTATTGCTTTACTACTGGAATTGTTCCATATTTGTCAGATGTGGGACATTCTTCAATCAAATCTTTCTCAAAATATTGCTTTAAACCAAGATTCGTCCATATTTGTAAGATTTGGAACATTCTTCAATCTAGTTTTTCTGAAAATATTACTTTATTTCCGAAATTGTTTCATACTACTCAGATTTGGAACAGTCTTATATCTCATTTTTCTCATGATATTGTTTTATTGCTAAGAAATGTCCATAACTGTCAGACTATGTGTAAGCTCTAGAAATGATACCACATGTCAACTATGCCAAGTTCATCACGGTGGTCCTAATCAACATAGGAGTCATCTTCCAACATTTGGTATCTGTCTACTCGGTATCAAAAGGCCAGGTAGGTACCAAAAAGCCAGGTTCTCGAGTCACCTGCACACAAAAAGATAAAACCAGAAAAATGGAAAGAGACTTTTTAATCCCGCTGAGAAAAATTCTTTGGATGTCGCGATAACTCAATATATGCCATGTGTTCAGGTTTGGTCGCATACTTCTCTGATCATCCTTGTAGGGTGGATGAATTGGGTGCTTTTACCGGGTCAATCCCCGCCCCTTTAGGGTTATTGTAGTCCATTGTAGCGAGTCCATATTCTCTGTTTGATTCGACGCCTTAAGGTTAGCCCCTCTAGCGAAACGCGTCTTTAACATGTGGTAAGACGGCCCCCTAAAACGCTTTCCTTTGAGAAACTTTGTGAAACTTTGTGAAACTTTGAGAAAGTAAAACGCCTTCAGCGATCCATCTTCAAGCCCCCTCAAAACCCTGGGCAAGCCTTAGGGCTGGTGTTCTAGTAAAAGGAAGCACTTAGCCACTCGAACTGTTGTCCGGTAACTTGAAATTACTTAGACGGGCCGGATCTACACTAAATCTGTGAGCGACACCGTCAAAACCCCCGGGGGAAATTGTTTTTAAGACTCACCCCCACACTAACGAGTCGGTTTGACAATAGAGGGCGCGTAAGCCCCACTGTGGGGCATAGCCTTCAGCAATGCATACCATTGACTAATATTTTTGCCACCCCTGATGTCAAACGTGGGAAACTGCACGTTATTTGGCCAAACAACGGGTAGCGAGATGCCTAAAAATTTGGGTTGTGTACCCTAACCCTGTCCCTCCAGGGTACGCTGACTCATTTAATTAAGAAGCCCGACTGCTACCCGTTTTAAATATTGGTAAATATTACCCTTGCCGTCGGGTGCTCGGGTATAATTTCAAAGTTTGCGGTGTAAACTTTAAAACGGGTATTCGGGTTTCATCGCTGGAGTCACTAAAGGGATAAAATGTTCGTGTGATTATTAAGTATGCCCACAAGTCATTGGCTACGGGTTTCAGGTTTAATATGCTTTTAAAGGATTACCGATCGAATCACATCATGAGATTACAACAAAAAGCTTGTATAAAAGTAGGTAAAACCTAATATACAAACATTAATCATCCTATATCCAAATTTAAAGACATGGGGTATATGATTTCATTTGAGGGGTGCTGCCCCGATGACCAAGCCGTCTAATGCATTGTGCAGCGATTGCTTACCTTTCTCACCACTGTCAAATATTACATGTTTGATTTTCAAACCAGACACTAAAATACCAGACCAGGGTCAGAAAAATCGGACTCAAAACGTATTATTTTGATAGCCAGATTAATTTCATACAAAATGGACCAAATTATAAGATCTCACAAGTCTAGGGAATTAAAATGCGATTCAGTGCGAAACAAAGTGCAAATATAATGCAATAAGATAATATATTGTTTATCAAGACATGAAATTATCTAAAGATAAATACCGGTAGCATATCATCACTTTAGCATACTATATACATGTAATACTATGCACTTCAAAAAATGGACTCAATGCACATAAAATGATAAAATTAAGAACAATGAAAATGTGTAATAAAATTATAAACAATTATCAAAACAACACATTTCTGCAAATAGAATGCCCGAAATATGACAATAATCAAAATTCCAAATCCAAATCCCATAGTGTAACTTCGCAATTAACAGTGATTCGTCTAGTTTGAGTATTACCACGTGTGGCCATTCTCAAAATAAGCTAGATGAAGGACTATCCATCAGAATGTTTATAATCCATTAAGTCTGCGGATTTCTTACAATAACACCAAATCACTAAATCAAGCATCCTTGAAGAATGTCAGTAAATACTCTCTGAGCATATTGTGTTTTTCTAATGGTCAGCAAAGAATTTGCGGAATGAAGGTCAAGGGAAAAATGACCATTATCCAAACAGTGATATAAAGCTTTCTCCTAGATGTAGATGCTACTATGTGGTCAAATTGCCCTGGTCAAGCAATGGTCGTGTCGTGTTACATACAGGTAAAAGTGACAGCCTTGGCGATTTCGTATACACAAAAAGGGGTATTGTTAAAAGAAGGGGAAGTCCATTGTTCGGGTAAAAAAACTGCCAAAATTCCATTGCTTCCTGAGGGTTCCTGAGGGTCTCAGGTTAATTCAATTAGGTTGGGTACTGCCCTTTCGTTAACACCTCACCCCTGGTTGACCAGGGTGTTCTAAAAAGGGTAGCATTCTTGGATGTCTGCAGCATGCTGTCCTGTCTATTGCCTATAAATCTTGTCGCATTGTCAGCAGACATGGCCGCCATTGGCGTTGGTGTCAGCGGCCATTGGTCAGACAATGGTCAGTATTGTTCTTAGGTGGTCCGCCGGAAGAATTCATTCGGAAAATGCCGAGACATACTGTAACATATGAAATAGCCACATACCGTAGGAGACATAGCAAATGAAACGGCAACATACCATCGGAGACACAACACATGGAATTGACACATACCTTAGAAAACAGCAAATGGAATTGACACATACCAGTCAGGAAGAATTCGAGATTCTGCTCCTGGCGTACAAGTGTTTGCATGGAACTGCACCCTCTTACCTGAGGGAAATGCTGAAAGAGTATGTCCCAACACGGACACTGAGATCCACATCCAAGAACTTACTCTACGAGCCGAGAACCAACATGAAAACCTACGATGACAGATCATTTAGTGCTTGTGCCCCAAAACTATGAAAACACATCTGTTCAAAGTATTTATCAAATAACTATGTGGATATCAACATCTATCCTTTGACGATGAATGTAATGCGCCTTTGAGCATGTTTATATGGAAAGGACGAAATATCAAATGACAATATTATTATTATTATTTTTAACGGGACAGGTGTAAATCTTTTATATATTCAAAATGCAATCAAAATGAAAAATCTTTGCTTTTGTTAGTATTTTATTATTAATTCATTTTAAAGGCATTGACACATCTCTATCCAGCATGCATGTAGGAATGATGATAGAAATATCATAAACAGTTTGAATGAATATTTGGAGGACTATGATATTCCTTGAAAGTGTATCGATAAATTGCACTTGTATATCATAATGAGTTATGACAATGCCTTCAAGTAGGACACATTCATAGGAGTCAAATTCACACAGGCTTGTCTATCAAAATTGTATTTGAATACGTCATGGTTTTGAAGCTGTTTGAAGAATATGATACTCCTTATATTTCATATGCGTATGAATGTGATACTTAATCTCATAAATGTGTGGAGCTCGTCCCTTTTGTCTAGGCGTTAAACACCTCCTCTTTTACCCTGACTGAAGATATTTGGATACCACACGACAAAACCCAACACCCCATCCCGACTTAAAGTAGTACATATAGGTACCACACATCTAACCTACCCCGCTACCACGACCTTAGGTACTTCAGGGTACCAGACGTCAAAACCCTACCACCCCATACCCACCTGTATGGGTACAACATATATAACCCCCCCCCCCTTCCCTCTAGAATTGAGGTACTTGGGTACTAGACGTTAAAAACACCCCTTCTACCCTGGCTTAAAATAATTGGATACCACACGTCAAAACCCTACCACCCCAACCCCACTGTAAGCAGGACATGGGTACCACAAATATACCCCCTACCTCGACTTTACTTTAGGTACTTGGGTTCCAGACGTCAGAACCGTAACACCCCATCCTGACCTAAAGTAGTACATAGGGTACCGCACATTTAACCTCCCCCTCTACTCCGACTTTAGGTACTTGGGTACCAGACGTCAACCCCCCCCCCTCCCCCCTTCCACCCCGACTTAAAATACTTGGATACACGTCGAAACCCTACCACCCCATCCCGACTTAAAGTAGCACATGGCTACCATCTCTATTCCGAATTTACTTAAAGGTACTTGGGTACCAGACGTCAAAACCCTCCCCTTCCACCCCGTCTTAAAGGACATTAAGTAGGCTCCTGAACGCCCCTCCCAGATACCCTCCTCCATCAAACCCACTACTCAGACTTATGACTCCTGAACACCCCGGGTGTTCGTACCCATAATCAGAACCCATTCGGCGCAGCGTCATCTCTGTGAAAATTACCCTACCTGTCAATACCCACCGGGCACGAACACCCGGGTGGCTAGACAGGCGGGTTCTTCTCAAATACATTTTGATTAACTCCCCCATGAACTACCCCTCTTTGGAAAAAGAGGGTGAATAATAGAAAGGGGGTAAATGATTTTTCTAGTTGAGCGCGTCGGTGCTGAGGCTGGTTTATATATTTGACTTCGTGATCGGGCCAGAGAAAGAGTGGAGCGAAGCAGAGAGGAATAGAGGGAACACCCATGTGCTTTCTCTAGAAAGTGTCGTCTGCTACTCTCATACTTTTGAGAATAACTTTTGAATTAAGCGAAAGTTCACAAAATATTTGAAGGAGAGTTCTTGTTTGGCTTCTGATAAACATTTCTCCTTCAGATGTTTTCAAGAAAATGCTTTTCTAAGCAAGATATTTCCAGAGTAGTCAGGCCTCTTTTGGCCACTCTGAGTGTTGGTTTAATAAACCATTTATACCTAGATATCTACTTCATGTATCGTCTGCACCTAGAATATTTAAGAAATTAACTTGATAATAATACAAATAATTGCGATATATTTTCAAGAAAATATTTATATCGAGTTCTGATGAACTCTCCTGCTGCAAATGCATTCCAAAAGATGCTGTTGTCAATATATAAGATGTCGAAATTGTCCAGACATTCTCGACACGATACAGACATAAATGAGTTAACCCATTTTCGTCTTCTTCTCCTTCGTCTTCTCATCATCTTCTTCTTTTTCTTCTTCTTCTTCTTCTTCTTCTTCTTCTTTGTATTCTTTTTCACTGAGACAGAGGGCTTGCTGATGATGGAAATCAAAGTGATTCCTAAGATGTACTATTTTACTAAAAGACACGCCTTCAGGCAGGTGTTGCAGTCTTAATAATTTTAACCTTTTCCACCGCCACGCACCAGGCAGTTTCCTCAGTAGACAATGATACTTGTGACGATACATTTGAAAATATTAGAAAATGGAGCTCTTAATGGGACTTATATTAACATTAGCCTTGGAAATAGTTTTGAATTGATGTTTTCAATTGAAAATGTCATCATCGTCAACAACAACAACAACATCAAACAACAACAACAATAATGAACCGATATAGTCTTAAGTGAAATCAGGAATCATATAGGTGCTGCACGTATGAATCGGTTAACCCATTGCTGTCAATATTGTCCCTTTTTTGAGAGAAAAAAATGTATGTACCCAATGTTTGCAAATCGGCATCTGTTTGAAAAAAAAGTCAGTTAAATGCGGTGGGGTAAGATAAAATACTCCCAGAGACACGTGCTGATAACAGGACTACCACCATTAACAATAACATAGATGATAGCTACAGCAACAACAAAACTAACGACAACAACAAACAAAAACAATAAGAAAATACTACTACTACTACTACTACTACTACTACTACTTCTACTACTACTACTACTACTACTTTTTCTTCTTCTCCTTCTTCTTCTTCTTCTTCTTCTTCTTCTTCTACTTCTAACAACAACAATGATAACAATAATAACAGCAGCAGCATAACACTTTACGATCTTAGATGCAACAGCTTCATCACAACCATCATCAACACAATACTAACAACAACAATAAAAACAACAACAACAACAACAACAAAGAGCATCATCAATCACTACAGGAGTATCATGTCAAACCAGAAGTCCAACCGCGTGAGGAACATTCCTGAGCGATGCTATAAAACATGTTAATTTCAACCGGGAAACCCGAGCCTGGGTAATGACAACTTCTCGCGACATTTGACGAGATTAATGAAAGAATGGATGCTAGGGGGGGGGGGGGGGGGATGCAATGACGAGCGTGAATGCAGCAACAATTGTAGCAATTTACGCGCTGACACCGGATATGCGGCGGCGGCCATCTTGGATAAATTAAAAACAAGGCATGCTGGGAGGATATGTTTACATTTCGTCTGCTCAAGGGAACAATTTAGCTTGATTTAGATGTCAAATACGATACGGTGTTCTCCAGAATGGTAGCTTGGTTGTCAATCAAGTTGAGTAATGGCCAGTTGACAGTGTCCAATCAGAAACACTTGTACACCCGTGAAATCTTTGTACAGTAAAGTGATGCTTTTCAACTACTTAAATTATTATTTAATGCTGTGTATTAAAGGTATTCGGTTTATAGTCTTGTATCCACCGAATAGCTCATACGACCTTCCTCCCCTAGCAGGCACTGTACACACGGAAACCATTTCAATCCCCGGGGGATATTCCAGAGCAACTGGCAGCATATAGTGCACATGCTCTAAGCACTAAGCCTTATTTATGCTAGGTACCCATTTTTACAGCTGGGTAGACTGAAGCAATATGGAATAAACTGTCTTGCCCAAAGACAGACCAAAGTGCCCCGGCCGGGAATTGAACCAGCGACCCTTTGATTACTAGTCCGACACCTAACCAACTGAGCTACTTTGTCCCTACGTTTATTGGTGCCCTTTCCCTGATTAAATACTAGCAATGGACAATGAACTCATTGTGAACACCTTGGAGATGTGAACATCCGCTATCGCGAAAACTATTTCCATGTACCCTTTACATTGATAACAGACCTCTGATATGTGAACTACCTTTAATGTGAACACTATTGTCCTTGTCCAAAGATGAGGAGCTGATTGTGGACCAACACCAGCGCCCCCTGCTGGAGAGAACTACGAGAGACTACATCTTCACGCTGCATGTCACCAGAAGCCAGATGATTAAGAACATGGTATAGATTCTGTGTGTCCAGCCAACACTGTACTGTACTGTATGTGATTATATGTATATGGATCAATATTGTATTAAAGACTTATAGTGAATTAATGTTTATCTTTAATGACATCATAGACGCTCGTAGTACAGCTCCTATAGAGGAGGACTATATCAACAAAGAAGAAGTTCACAGGAATCTCAACTTGTCCGAGGATGTTCACAGGAATCTCAACTTGTCCGAGGATGTTCACAGGAATCTCAACTTGTCCGAGGATGTTCACAGGAATCTCAACTTGTCCGAGGATGTTCACAGGAACCTAAAAACCCTGAGAAAACCACCGACCTTCCAACAATCACAAATAAGCGATTAAGCGTTGTTGACAATCGACGTCGAGGTTTATGATAAATGACAACTAAAATATACAACATCAATTCAAAATTCATGTTACTTAGATAAAACTAGAATACATCAGTATATATAGTTGCTAAGTTATATCGAATGATCTACCATTATATATAGTTGCTAAGTTATATCGAATGATCTACCATCATATGATGACTAACTGCAGAATAAGCACAACAGCAACAACAACAACAATAACAGTGATGATGATGATGATGATGATGATAACAATAATAATAATGATAATAATAATAACAACAACAAAAACAACAACAACAACAATAGTTGATGAAAGGTAATTAAACAGAGGTCACGTTTATAACACACAAAATACATATATCTTCAATATAAGAAATACATGTATGTATAAACTGTAAGCAAGTTTCAGATATTTGAAGAGAATTTACATTATGTAAAGACGAATTATATGATATATTCAGTTGAAATCTGTTAGTAGTATTTTATATCACATGGATATGCCATTATTGTTAGTTTTCAACAAAACTAAATGCAGGTAATAGTTCTTATTCCATTACAGAACATCATTTGAACAAATAACATAGTGATATAATATCAATGCAGATTATCAACGGAAAAGATGACTTTAATATAGTTAGTCAATAGGTTGCTAACGTTACGTGCAATGATTTCGCCAAAAAATTCGCATGCATATTGTAAAAAGCCTGAGTTTTAAGGAATGAATTTCAACGTGAAATCCCTCTACATTCGGAGGTGAAATTCAACACTGTTTGCAGAAGACATTATAGGAGCTTAGAAGTTGAAAGGCATTCTAGGTAGTTAAGCCGGAGGAAGAATGCAGTACCAACAATGCGGAAAAATGGTTCCACAGCAACTGAATACGTAGCTGAATCCTTAACCCCTATGCTGCTGGTGGTTAATTTTGCTAATACTGAATAATTCAAAAAAGCTGAAAAATGACTGTAACCTTTGCATATGGGTTCTCATCTGAGAGTACTCAGTGGGAGCTTTCTAATGAGTACCAATATGACAGGGTTTGGATGGTTATCGAAAATATTTGCATCCTTGTGATTTGGACGAAAGTAGACTCAGCATTTGAAGGGTTAATAATGCGAGGGGTGAAAGGATTTAAGTAGATGAATGAACAGGTTTTTCCACACCCCTTGTTTGTATAAAAGCCTTCTTAGAGTAAAACTCATCAGCAAAATGGCGGTATTGACATAAAGGTATTTTAACGCACTAGTGTGCACATAAGTATTCATTGCAGGATGACAAACCCTGAAAATTTTCACTCATTTTTTCCAGCGTCCAACCCTTACTTCCAAATCACAGCACCCCGAGAAAGGGTGTCTGGGCACAAGTGGCACCCGAACAGCACCCCAAGGGTTGGCTTTGAGTTGTGGGTATCGAAGCAGGCTAAACCCTATGCACCCCAGCACAAACGTAGGAAGTTCAAGTTCACCTCAAACTGAACTGAAAGGAAAATCAACCGCTGTGTTCTATAGACGCCTTCCCGTCATCTAATTCGATGATCATAGTTTTGATAACCGACTCTTTAAGGCCCCTCCTTGAGCCCTGAAATCTAAACTCTAATTTAAAACCACGAGGCGTGAAAGGATTTAGACATAGAGGGAAAATAAACATATCAGTGTTTAGGGGAGTGAAGACGCACTTTGTTCGACACTTGACTGACTCTCGCGCCGTGGGAAATGCAAGCTATGGTGTCGGATTTCATCGGATTGACAGCGTATGAATAAGGATCAAAAAACGAAATCGAAGGATTTGAAGGTCTGGAATGTATTAATGAGGGGCACACCTGGTTGCCAACACATAGAAAAGGGGCAAAAGGAAGGGTATAGTGTACCCCTTTAAAACTACCCCACCTGGGCACTTAAAGCATTCCACGTAGTTAGGTCATGTATGTGCTTGTTCAATGTTCATACTTTCAATTCTGGTTTTATCTATAACATTGAAATACCCATTTTATCATTCCGTGCGTGCAAATTAGAATGATTTTGTTTTTTTTGCCTAACAATCGTTTTGGGAATGAAATGGTCCTTTGTAGCCTAAGTTTGTTTTACGATTTTGCTGTATCTGTTTAACCGATAGACCGGAACTCTTCTGCAGCAAATTATATTTTCACGTGATGTTATTATTGTCTTAATTTATACGGAAATGGCACGTCACTGCAGAAATAGCCACATGCTTTTGTTACAAAAACGTTTCATTCGGAATTTTTGCTTTTAAGAGGTGAAGGGGTTTGTCAAGACAAGTATTAATTAGCACAGAAGTGTTCCATATGGCACCGACGGCATTTGAAAGCTCTTAAAACCCTTGCAAATTATGATAAGATTCGAAATTACATCACGCTATAATTGTACAAGCTCCAATTCTTTAGGAAGCAACATTCAGATATAAAAATCAAAGGATGTATAATAGAGCTATATTTTTAAAAACATTTTGAAGAGAACCAACATTTTGCTTTGATGGCGTAGGTATGACAAATAACCGCTAAAGGATTGTGGGCAATGCATATATGCCACCAACTAAATGTATGTACGTATGTAGGTACGTACGTACGTACGTACGTATGTATGTATGTATGTATGTAGGCACGTGTGCATCTGTGTGTATTTGTGTGTGTTAATAGCTTACGCGCTGAGAATAATAGCACCTGTTAATGTGAACACACCTGATGAATACCTACCTTAACTATTGCAAATATTTGCCAGTATCTGCTTCAGTGAAATGAGAAATGCAATTTGATACTCTCAACCTGTGCATACAAACCTGACAAACAACACCACAAGTGTAGCGATTAAACACTATTTGTAAATGCTAATCATTGATATGACCATCTATATAGATCAATACAAAATCAAAATTTTTGTTAAGATTTTGACACTGTGAGATAATGGATCAAAGACACCAACCCCCAAAAAGTTAAACCCAGCACGTGCTGAAGATAAGGTCACTTAAGTGGGATGTGAAAGATCAACAATGGGTGAGAATTAACACAGTAGTTGGGCCCTCATCTATCTTGTGGTCAGTTTACCTGGATACCTGGCTGACACTTACGAGGGCGGTGATGATAGTGATTGTGATATACGCTTTGATAGTGTGAGGGAGCTAATTGTGACCTTGCCTGCTCATCCTTTGCCCTTTAAGAGTTGGTTGTTACAATTCATACGATTAAATCAAACTGCATCATTTCTTTAGTACTCCTGCAGTTAATAAGCTACATATATATATATATATATATATATATATATATATATATATATATATATATATATATATATATATATATATATATATATATATATATATATATATATATATATATATATATATATATATATATATATATATATATATATATATATATATATATATATATATATATATATATATATATATATATATATATATATATATATATATATATATATATATATATATATATATATATATATATACATACATATATATATATATACATACATACATACATACATACATACATACATACATACATACATACATATATATATATATATATATATATATATATATATATATATATATATATATATATATATATATATATATATATATATATATATATATATATATATATATAGATGTATATAGATGTATGTTTGCATGTAAGTGGGATGTGAAAGATCAACAATGGGTGCGAATTAACACAGTAGTTGGGCCCTCATCTATCTTGTGGTCAGTTTACCTGGATACCTACCTGACACTTACAAGGGCGGCGATGATAGTGATTGTGATAAACGGTTAGATGGTGTGAGGGAGCTAATTGTGACCTTGCCTGCTCATCATTTGCCCTTTAAGAGTTTTAGATCGGAATTTTGCTTTTTCGTCCATCTTCTGCCATATTGCGACAAGTCGTGACTAGCCAGTTGCAACTGGTGCATGAAACCGGGGTACCTGGCAATACCACCGCCTAACTGCAGGTCACTGGCAACTTTTCCCGTGTGGCCCTTTAAACATATGCAGTACCACTGATTATTATAAAGGTGCATGGTTTTTGACACAATCTGAATCTATCAATCTATGCTCGGTCATACCTGTATTATTATTAGTTAACAAGAAATGCTGATACATACGCTTTAGTGTGTATCTCTTACCTGTATTTGTAATTTGTATTTCTGTTGAATGTAAGTGATGTATATTTCATATCATTCTCTGATATAGTCAATAAATACTTATACCTATTATGATTCATACGATAGAATAAAGTTAATGGCATTTTGACTATTTTCCCTTCAGTAGTTTGGGTCTTAATCGCAACATGCCAGGTGTTTCGTTCAATCTTTACTAGTCTGAAATACCGTTCCATTACTTAAATATAACATGTTTGATATCATAGGGTGGATTAAGAGAGAAGTCTATCTATCATTGGCTTGATTATATTATATAGCTTGATTTTTTTGCGGCAAAGGGATATTTTACCGACAACGGACTTGGAGAATATGCAATGGTTATAATTAGGATATGTACATGTTTATCCATTTGTGTAGTACTTAACATAATATGTTCCTTTTTTCAGTTTGACTTAATATATATTTTCTTATTTATGTCTTGTTTTGCATTATTCTCTTCAATATGTATATTTTTTTGTAACTTCCACTACAGTCAATAAACTATATATATTGCTCTTTTGTATTTTGAGGCTTAGTGAAGTTTCATCAAATGTTGTATTCCATATAATTGAAATATGTGGACTTTAAAATTTTGAATCTGATTCATTGTCACCTTATTTGCAATATTGCGTCAAAGTCGTGGCTTGTCAGTTAGCTGTCTATGTACATGTAAGCTGAGGAGAAAACAGGAGTACCCTCATGAAACCACCGCCTAACCTCGACTCAGTGGCAGTTTTATAGTTTAGTCCACTCGGCTTATTCATCACGGTAGACCCTTAAAGGGGAACTTGGGGAAAAACACATCATAGGTTTATATGAAAGTTCAAGAACATAGCTCAACATCTGTCATAAACAGAGAAGCCCTAGAGCTCCACACAAAGAGAAATCTCAAATTGCAATTAGTGAATAGCACCTTCACTGAGGCAGGGCAGCCGCCATCTTGGATCTGAGTCAACTCATGCTGCTGTAGTCTATGTAAATGGGTGGCAAGCAGCTTAGTGGGTGTATTAGATAAAGCCAGTAGCTCTGTCTAGGAGGTAGATATTTCACTGCTCTGAAGCACATTCAAGATGTTTAGGTATGCAAATCCCTACGACTTTGAACCAAGAGTGGCTGAAGGTGACCAGGTGGATTATATGGACATAGTTCAAGGTGTTGATGAATTTGATGGTCAAGATGTGGAAACAGAGGGCTGGCGCTTAAATAGCATGTTGTGGTGTACCTGTCAGACTTCTTTCCTTCTTTAAATTATCAGGCCCCTTCCAGAGGTATTCTTGACATTTCTTTTCTATAATCTTTATGAATATGTACACAATTACTAAAGGAAATGAAGATGATTGCTGTTCCCAGTACTGCTAGTCACTTCCTGTGTTTACTACCTTGTGTCCCATGGGGTCTAGATGTGTAATGCCAATTGGACAAGGTCAATTACCCTGTGTGTCCCTTTCCTTTACTTACTTTTGTTATTACCATAGGGACCTAGACATAAGACAAAACCTCAGTTGTAACACAACTAACAAAATCCTGCACAGTCTATTCTCAGTGGATTAATAAAGACCATGTTGAGGTACCTATGAAAATTGCCATTCACCCTGAAAGTTAGCTGTTAGGGTTGCTAAAGTTGCTGTACATCAGATCATAATAATGAAGAGTATGATTATTAATCATAAGTCATTAAGAGAAGGTTGGTAATGAGTAAATGAAAATGTCATTTATTCTATCATAAATAAAAGAAAGGGTCATTTGCAATTTGAGATATTTTGATTTCAACCTTCCTCTATATTGCAGTACTATTTAGAAATGTATTTCTTCCCAGTGAAAATGGGGTCATGACTGACTATAACCTTAGCTGTTTCAATTTTGTAAGTTAGGGAATGATATTTACCCTTCTCATGCTGGCTTAATATTAAACATTTAATGCATACACCTGTGCTTATATTCGTTGAGCAACTGAATGAAGGTAAATCATGTTGAGACTAGTAAATGTATACCAATAAAGTAAATAAATCCCGAAATTGATAAATTGCAAGATCACTTCTGCTTGAAATAAGAGATTTATGAAAATTGGTTACCAGATATTATATCCTTGAAGAAAGTAAGACTAGATGCAATAGGAGTCGCATGGAGCATGATAAAAGGTGTATCAATTGTGACTGTTTCTTTTTTTGAAGAAGTGAGAGAGATTATGCACACCTATTTCACAAGTACCCAAACCTTCTAAAAAAGCATCCCTCTTCAGAACCTTGTTAACTGTACTCTGAAGTAATCCTGACTGCAGTGTGTGATTCCTGACATAATCCTCGTCAGTGAAGTGGTCTGAACATACATATGCATACTTCAGGACAGGTGGGTTTAAAAGTTTCATGGATGCTAACCACTGTTTTTGTCTAAATTTACTACTAGGAAATCTATGAAAGCTTTCTCCACTACCGTGTCTTTTTTTACAGCCAATTGCTGCACATGATTTCACCATTTTCTTGTTTGATATATACGTTTTTATGCAACTTGTGCAGAGAGCTCTTGTCAGGAGCACTGCTGTTAGATACACTGCCCAGAGGTAGCTTGGAGACAGGATGTGATCCCTGCCACCCGATTGTGTCACAGCTGATAGCACTTGAAAAACATGGCCGCACCCAGTGGCTGGCAGAGGCTGTCTAGGAGGATGACAATACGCAAAAATCTCCCCTCACGGGATCACTGAGAGAAAAAGAATGGTAGCATCCTGTTCTTGAAGTGTATAACTTTCATATAAGCTGATATGTTTGTGAGCCTTTAGGGCCCCTTTAAATCAAGTGAAATCTTTCCTATTGTTGCTTACTAACTAGCCAGATTTGAATATACAGGAGATAAGAGTACCCATGTAAAACCACCGACCAGGCCAAATTCTCTGATAACTACCACGAGGTGATAAATAGCTTTTAAGACTTGGTAGACCACTCGGCATTAAGGCATCCCATACGTACAATCCATTCAAGACGAGTGCATTGTATAACTTCTTATCTTTTGAGGCAACCCATACATACAGTTTATTTAAAAAAATGTGCGAGTGCAGCGTATATTTACTTATCTTTTGAACCAACCCATATATAAAGTTTATCAAAAACGTTTTATACGAGTGCATTGTATATTTCCTAATCTTTGATGCTATTTTATTTGTCTATTAGTCTGGAAAATCCCTTACCCCCTTACATGCTGTGGACCCCCTTTAAAGTCATAGAACAGTTTCAGCTTGATATCACTTATAAATTGGCCTTGTCATCTATTGCTACTATAGCATCTAAAATATCTACTGCCCCATTGCACTCCGTCTATGCTGCTAATTTGGACACCAATCATATAAATCATAATACTACTGGGGTTTAAGAGAAGGGAGCAACATTTTTCTGGTGTAGGTTGCTGGAAATCCTAACCGCTAATGACTATGGTAAGTCACAACAAACATGCGTTCCCTAGCTCAACAATAATAGAACGTCACTTTGTTTGTCGCTAACATGGCAATGTCGGCATGACAACAAGTGGAGGGAGGAGGAGCCCGGTGGCTCCCCCTAGGTAGTTTGGATATAAACCACCAAGCGGTTTCATACTTAATAGTAATCGTCAGAGGATGGGGGAATAAACAAAATGTAAAAGTCCAGGAATTTTGTACTATGGGGGTTGGTCCGAAAAGGTGTGTGGTAATGGTACAGTCTGCGGTTACAGACCTATGCAATATGGGTTAGAATTTCGGAATATATGATATGAAGGGGATCAACACAGGCTGTTTTGCCTGGTATGAATATTGAGCTGGTGTCTTTGAAGACTTAAAACGCATGTTTAGAAAAATAAGAACACGTTGCACTGTTGTGCGTGTTCCGAGCATCAACACCAGTTAATCCGCAGAAAGGTAAACTATTTAGTAACTGGGGTAAACGAATTAACAGGTGTGAGGTGAGGGGGGCCCCTCCGTATTTAATCAAATACATTGAGTCCCATTGGGGTGGTGGAGCGAAGCCTATGGATCCATAGGCGCTCCAGTGATAATCTAATCTCCAATGACTCCTTTGAGTCTGGATCTTTCTTGCCAAATTGTAGAACGTGTAATTTCACGTTCCCTAGACCGTCATGTTGCTCCATGTTAAAGTGTCGGCCGACACTGTGTGTGGAGTTGTGCTGAGTGATGTAGTGAAAGTGTTCGCACATCCGTTCGCTCAGAGTGCGTTTAGTGTGTCCAATATATTGTTTGAAACACACTTGGCACGTAATGCAATAAATGATGTTGTTGGTTTTGCAGCTACAACACCGGATAGTGTTGTAGTTGCGACCGGTAATTGGACTTTTTATGGATCCACTGGTGTCCAATTTGATACAGTACCTGCAGTTAGGTCTAGTGCAGGGTAGTCTTTTGTAGTTTCTTTTAAGGTCAGGCATGGGTCGGACATCAAGTGGATTCCTAACCAGTGCTCTAACAAGTAAATCCCTAATGTTTTTAGGCCGTCTAAAGCCTTGAGTGACTTTCCAATTAATCACGTCTCTGGTACTGGACGATTTGTCCAATAAGTCCCAGTTGCGTTTGACGATATCTCCTAAGATTCTCCCACCTGGGTGATAGGTGGTGATAAGGAAGACTTCATCCAAGTCCATGTCAGGATCCTGACTATTTTGCTTGGGATTCAGGAGCGTTTCCCTGTCCAGATGGAAAGCCTTGCTAAAAGCCTTCTGGAGGATTTCAGGGGGGTATTTTGCCCTGAGGAAATGTTTGGACATCTCCCGGGCATGGTGCACAAAATCATCAGTGTCACTGCAGATCCTACGTATCCGTAGGAACTGACTGTACGGAATGCCCGATTTGCAATTCCGTGGGTGACATGAGAGAAAGCTCAGATAGTTATGAGCATCAGTCGGTTTGGTGTATAGACTTGTGGTGATACTGTTAGTCTCTTGGTTTAGAGAGACAGTAACGTCCAAAAAATGGACTTCTTGGTCCGAGATGTCAGTCTCGAATTTAATGGAGGGAACACACTGGTTCAGGTGTGTTTCGAGCACGATTACATTCATCCTCTTAATTTATACATATGTTCAAGGCACCTTATTTACTACAATCTCAGATAAGGACCCTTATCTCGAGTCATGACAATAATTTGTCCAATAATAGTAGTACCTATGTATGTATCAACACAGATATATTTATGTTTCCTTTCCCTACCATATCCTAATTACCTGTTAGGATTATTGGCTATTACTTTGCCTTTCATGTACAGTTTTTCTAACCAGATTACATATACGATGTGACAAATGAGTCACCACATGTACTTGTTTGTTTGTTAAGTTCATACCTGACACTTACCTTTTTACTTACCTGCACCTACCTTGCAGTGCACCATGCCTTCCACCATGTCACACAGAAGTATCTAACACTCATGCGACACCACTCTCTACACATAGGGACCATGCAAGCACCAATGTATGTACACACCCGCTCTATCAAACAACAGTTAAGGTAAGACAAAAAACAACTCTGGGAAATGTATCTTATGGCAACACTAACAACAATAATTTATTGATTGAATACAACAGCAACAATAATAGTAACAACACAGACTCTACCGATTCCACTGTTGTGAATCTGTCAGACTATCCCCTTAACCAAGAAGAAATCTCTATCTTATCTAAGGGCATGAAATTTTGCCCCACACCTGGGGAACCAAATTTCGGACTACTTAGGGAAGACCTAGATAATTTTCACACTAGGATCAAAAGGAAGCTCTTCTTCAATAACCCTACTGAAGAGGATGATGGCTATACTCAGCCAAGCACCATTCCGGACCCGGATGCTGCTTTTAAGAACCCCAAATTCAAAGAGGCATCCAAATGGAAACCTCCCCCTATAGTCAACCTTGAGATATTCTGCAGACAAAATGAGGTAGACCTACTATCTCAAAAAGTCCCCAAAATGAATTTCCATAACTTATCGAGATCAGAACAGCTTGCCATTAGATCATTAAGTTCTAACAAAAACATAATCATTAAACCAGCAGATATGGGAGGAGCAGTGGTGGTTCTGAACACCACTGACTATATTAATGAAGGATTTAGACAATTGACTGACCCTTTATTCTACACAGAGACTGAGACTGACCTGACTCATGTACATTCGGAAGACATCAACTCTTTTCTCAAATTACTTTTAGAGGAAGAACAAATAGATGACAAATGTCATGACTTTTTACATATAGACAAGGAGAGAACTTCTCTGTTCTATATGTTACCAAAAATACACAAAAGAAGGGACAACCCCCCAGGCAGACCCATTGTGTCAGGCAATGGCTGCCCGACAGAAAGGATATCACAACTGGTAGACTTTTTCCTTCAACCGACGGTTAAGGCTCTACCTTCTTACGTGAGAGATACTACCGACTTTCTCTCCAAACTTATACATCTAGGAAATCTCCCAGACAATTGCCTCTTAGCAACGCTAGATGTAGCTAGCCTCTACACTAATATACCTAACGACCAAGGACTTTTAGCGGCAAAAGAAACCTTAGACCGCTTCCGACCAATAAACGAGAAACCATCCACAGAGAACCTTATCATACTCCTAGAAAAAGTTCTTAAAATGAACAATTTCGATTTCGCGGGCCGCCATTTTCTACAAATAGGCGGTACCGCAATGGGTACTAAAGTAGCACCCTCTTTTGCCAATACATACATGGGTTGGTTCGAATCCACCCATGTATATACCTACCACACACAACCATTACTTTGGGTTAGATATATAGATGACATTTTTGTCATCTGGCAACATGGTAGAGAAGCGTTCTCCGCATTCGAAACACACCTGAACCAGTGTGTTCCCTCCATTAAATTCGAGACTGACATCTCGGACCAAGAAGTCCATTTTTTGGACGTTACTGTCTCTCTAAACCAAGAGACTAACAGTATCACCACAAGTCTATACACCAAACCGACTGATGCTCATAACTATCTGAGCTTTCTCTCATGTCACCCACGGAATTGCAAATCGGGCATTCCGTACAGTCAGTTCCTACGGATACGTAGGATCTGCAGTGACACTGATGATTTTGTGCACCATGCCCGGGAGATGTCCAAACATTTCCTCAGGGCAAAATACCCCCCTGAAATTCTCCAGAAGGCTTTTAGCAAGGCTTTCCATCTGGACAGGGAAACGCTCCTGAATCCCAAGCAAAATAGTCAGGATCCTGACATGGACTTGGATGAAGTCTTCCTTATCACCACCTATCACCCAGGTGGGAGAATCTTAGGAGATATCGTCAAACGCAACTGGGACTTATTGGAAAAATCGTCCAGTACCAGAGACGTGATTAATTGGAAAGTCACTCAAGGCTTTAGACGGCCTAAAAACATTAGGGATTTACTTGTTAGAGCACTGGTTAGGAATCCACTTGATGTCCGACCCATGCCTGACCTTAAAAGAAACTACAAAAGACTACCCTGCACTAGACCTAACTGCAGGTACTGTATCAAATTGGACACCAGTGGATCCATCAAAAGTCCAATTACCGGTCGCAACTACAACACTATCCGGTGTTGTAGCTGCAACACCAACAACATCATTTATTGCATTACGTGCCAAGTGTGTTTCAAACAATATATTGGACACACTAAACGCACTCTGAGCGAACGGATGTGCGAACACTTTCGCTACATCACTCAGCACAACTCCACACACAGTGTCGGCCGACACTTTAACATGGAGCAACATGACGGTCTAGGGAACGTGAAATTACACGTTCTACAATTTGGCAAGAAAGATCCAGACTCAAAGGAGTCATTGGAGATTAGATTATCACTGGAGCGCCTATGGATCCATAGGCTTCGCTCCACCACCCCAATGGGACTCAATGTATCTGATTAAATACGGAGGGGCCCCCCTCACCTCACACCTGTTAATTCGTTTACCCCAGTTACTAAATACCAATCATATAAATCAATTGACCTTTTTACCATCCATCTTTGATGTCTATCTTTTGATTTTTAAGATGCATAGATTCAATTGATTGCTCAAACACATGTCTATCGAGTACAGTATTATGTTTTTACTTTCCCATTGGTACCTATGTACTTTGAGATGACATATTGGTTACTACACGGTCTGGGACACAACAATGCATATACCTACATTTTCACGAAAAAATGGCGATGATATGATTTCATCCACCTGTAGTGCCCCTCTTAACCCATTAATGCTTAAGAGTTACTTTTTAAATTGTCGTCTGGGTCTTTGACATTTTTGACAATAACTCAGAAATTAAGAATGCTTTTAGAAAACATTTGAAGGAGAGTTGTTGATAATACTCTGATATTTCCCCTTCAAATATTTCCTGAAATATGCTTTTGGCTAAAAGATTTCATCAAAATCATCAGGCTGTTTTGACCGCTGTGAGTATTAATGGGTTAAGTAGTTGCTGGGATTAAATAGTCCGTTTGAGGCATGTGGGAAAGTTACTAGTGCCGTGTGGTTTGTCGGCGGTTTTACCATAGTACTTCGGCTTTCAGGTGCATTCAGTGCATGGCAATTAATTATCTGTTATCATATATTTTCCCTAACCATACACAAAACCTTTCCTATTCCAAACCATGTTATGTTCTCTTTGTATGCACAGTGCGAACTACGTACATTTACATCTGTAACACATAGAAAGGAAAATTGTAATTTGAAGCATTAAGTTGAAGTTTAAACTTCCAACGAATATAAATTTATGCAACTTCATGCTACCTGCTATTAGGCATTAATATTAATTATTATGTGACACCACCTAATATGATCTTATTGACTACTGTGTATTTTATTTTAGTATTTCATCTTTATTGTCTGTACTCTAGATGTACAAAATAAATACTAATACAAGTATTTCAACTAAAACTATAAGAGAAAAATAAAACAGCAAAGCACAAACTTGAACTGTAGAACAAAAGAGAGACGCACAGTATAGACAATAATTCTAGTCCCTTCTGTGTATAACTTGCCTACTGCTCATTCTCTGCTGTGATTGGTCGGATCATGGTCACATGACCCCCTTACAAAAGTAATATTGGGGTGCAATATCACTTTCCAACACTCTGACTCAGAGCTGTCAGGTTCATGTGCTCAATTCTCAACTTCAA
>OZ012697.1:36455575-36483707 GCA_963942565.1 Maea johnstoni
GAAGGAAATAATTTCGAAAAAGCTATGTTGATATTCAATAGTGTGTTGCCTTTAGAAGTAAATAATTCAAAAGGATAAGACGCTAATAAACAGGTTACTTCTTAAGCATTCAGATAATGGGCAGCACGCTTTGTGCACCATCAATACATTCAGGTATTCAATCTATTCTAGTTAAAGCCTTTGATTTAGCATGACAACCTCCAAGCAGAGACGCCCGAGTGGTCTGTGCAGCTCCCTTATAGAACCGAGGTACTCTTAACAGTAGGAGGCCACACGCCTTCGCGTGGGAACTCAACTTATCATACGTAGAGCAACCACATGCTTTGAAAATTGCCAATACTTTTGGAAATATAGTGAAATTGGCAACTCACACCACAAAAAATGATTGGCTTCTCTTGATATATAATGATTATTTTCTACTATTTTTCTCTTAGATTGTCTTTAGGGAAGGTATAAATGCATTTCTATCGAGTCAAAAGGGGACCTATGGGCGTTAACTGGTTAAAGCGATATGGAAATCCACCCCCATTAATTCGCAGTTAACCCATCGTTCCTTTAAGTAGAGGGCTCATCCAAGTAAATAATAGTGAGTAGGGATGGTGAAATAATGGCCACAAAACAATAGCTACTTATATGGTAAATCGTGCCATAAAAAGGTACCCAGTGAGCATGGAAATGATCAGGTCCTTTAGGTCTATCATGCTCATCTATAAAACCTTAACCCTTGTGCTGTTGGCTAATTTGGCCAATATAAAATGATGCAAAAAAACTGAAAATGACTGAAACTCTGGCAAATGGGTACTCATATGAGAGTACTCAGCAAGAGCTATCCAATGGATACCAACATGACAGGGTTTAGATGATTTTCAAAAATATCTGTGTCCTTGTGTTTTGGACGAAAGTAGCCTCAGCATTGGAAGGGTTAAAGCCAGCAGATGGTTCTGGAGTTGGTGTGGCCTAGGCACTATGTAAATACAGCATCCATTAGGTTTTATCGCAGACTAGTGATACATGGATCCATGGGGAGCAAAGGGCTGGTGGTTTATTCCGACACTTTATAGCATATTTAGAGCTATTTTATCACAGTTCTTGCTTAATGTTTTTCATCCAGAGGTCATTTAGTGAACACCCCATGACCAAGGGTGACACGTTATTTTTTGGTTGATAAAGGGTATATCCCCCTGGGTATGTATAAGGGGATATGCATGTGATAATGGACACCCTAAGACCAAGGGTGACACGTTATTTTTTGGTTTAATAAAGGGTATCTCCCTCTGAGTATTTATAAGGGGATACGCATGTGATAATCCATCGTAAAGTTCAGCTAAACTTCATGTACATGAATTATTTAGGAGAAAAATGTAACCAGTTAAAACAAAAAAAAATCCTCTCGGGGTTTGCATTTGTATCATCAGGGGATAATCCAAAGTATAGTATGTAAAATTAAATCACTATTTAGCAGAAAAATGTAACACGTTAAATGACAAAACATGAGTTTTTAAGAAGAATATGCCTTCCCCAGCCTTTGGAGAGGAATTTATTCGAAGGATTAAAAGGGCATTTCCCTCTAAGTATGTATTGGGGGATATGCATATTTATCACCAAGTGATAATCCGAAGTAAAGTTCATAAAATTAAATCAGGTAAACAACATGTACATGAATTATTTAGGTGAAAAATGTAACCTGTAAAATAACAAAACACAAATTGTTTTATAGAAGATTTTTTTAAAGAATTATGGGTTACCTTGTTTGTTTATTTGTATATAACTTATATAAATATACAGTATTACAATATCTTTCCTCCACATTATGTATTATGTAATAATTGCATTACATTATATTTTATGGAAGATAATGACGCCTTCCTCACCGTTCGCCTTGGAAGGAAATTTTAATCGAACATGTATTTTAAATCTGAATGAGTTTACTTTAATTCATGACCTTTCAGATACGTTTTGAGAATCCGCAATCTATTGCACATAGTTTTGCAATGTCGAACACATTTTCTTTACTTTGAGGATGGAATAATTACCATTATTAATTTGTAATTTCCTGAATAAAAGCTTTGGTAAAGCTTCAATCAAAAGCAGCAGAAATTGACAGAGGGGATTTAAAAGGAGTTTGAATACCCCCTTTAAAAAATGTGATGTTCAAAGTTGATAATTGTTCTATTACTATTGTGACCAGCTACATTAAAATATTGTGTTAAAATCTGTATCACCCTAGTAGCACATTTAGTATTGATACAATTGCGCCTTAATGTGCAAGAGACCACCGACCACGTTCAAAAAAGCATCCTATTTCTGAAATATCCTACCCTAAAAGGGAAAGAAATAGCCTTCAGAAATTCCATAGCCCTTTTATAACAGGGTTCTACCATCTGCAATGATTACATGGAGTACAATTCCTCTATTCCCTAACGCTGGTGAAATATTTCAAAAAGGTTAGTAAAAAACTAAAAACAGTAACAGATGTTCGCAACATGTCTCGGTCGGGCCTAGCTTCAAGCTATTCCCTGGTCCCAACCGCAGATCATAAGAAAATAGGAAAATCCGATTAAAAGGATTTACTTTAAGATTTGTATACAGTAGCCAGATACACGTTACTACATAAACAACCAGCCAAGGATATCCCAACCAAGTAGCCACCCGGTAGACTGTGAGGTTCCTTTCAGAATTGGTGCAGTACCAGTCTTGCATGTAACAGTTGCCTCTGGCTCGGAGCGAAACATCTGTAGGTATCAATGGATCTATTGGTTACCTATCTTTCTCTCAGGCTCATCTCATTTTCATCAATGCCACACTATTCAAATGTTTGATGAATCTTTTTGTTAAACGTCTTATTTTCTAGTTGTTATACAGAGATGTTAGATGTTAAGCTCACCTGTTTGGTGTTTAAGGGGATGCGAGAAGATGTCTACTGCATTCTCTCTCTCTCTCTCTCTCTTTCTCTCTCTCTCTCTCTCTCTCTCTCTCTCTCTCTCTCTCTCTATATATATATATATGTGTGTATATATATACATATATATATAAATATATATATATATATATATATATATATATATATATATATATATATATATATATATATATATATATATATATATATATATATAGTCACTTAACACACAGACAAACACACTCGCACGTACTAGTCTAGTTTATAGAAATCAATTCCTAGTGATTATTTGATATGGGTTAAGATGCAGAAAACGATATGTATATGTTTAAAAGTAGTCAAATGCCATTTATGCAAATTAAGCCGCCAATATGCAAAAACTGTAATTCACCCAATCTTTGCCCTTCTGTCAGATTACTGAACAACAATCATCTCTAGACCTATATTCTTTTCGTCAAAAATTATCAGAAGACCATACCTGGAACAAATTCTTTCTGCGATTCAAGAAAATATTTAAAAAAATGAACAAGCCAGTTGAGCAATATCATACAGAAACAAGACGAAACATTTACTAGTTCTTCGTGTGTATCCACCTTAAGAAGCCAATTTAAGTGTATAGTTTTCCTTAGCACTCGAGTTGACCCATCTCCGTCTCCTCAGTGACGGGTCCATTGTTGACTTTAACACCCCTGTGGGAAGGGTATCGGGTGTCGTGCCCGGAAATTAGTCCTTTATTTCCCGGGGTGCTAGTAATTGGGTATGCAGGGTATCCAGGAAGGGTGCGCATTCCATAAATATCATATAACACCTGTTCGCGTGCCCATTACAAGACCCTTTAATACCCAGGTAAAAACAAACAGCAAACAAACACACGTGCCGTAAATGTGATGTAGACACTTTCGTAAAATTGATTATATCGTTACAAAAGGTGTACATTAACTCGTAATGAAGATGCGTGCACAAAGCAAGTACTTACTCGTGGCTTGAACACAAAACAATATATCCTGGTTAAATGAATGAACTAGTAACATTATCAATATCTCACGTCTATCTAGCCAGTTAGAATTTGAGGAGGAAATCAACCAGAGTAGGCGAGAAACAGGCGAAAAACACCGCCTTACTCCTAGTCACAGTTAACTACCTCACATACCAGGCTTCCATTCCGGGTAGTACAGAAAGACGGCGAGCAGACAGTGACAACGCACTGGACCACTAAGCCATCAGGACAGACCCTTCAGTTGGTAAAACATGGCGAGCAGTGTATATGCATTGCATTCAACTAGATGGCTCAGCCATGGGGACAACCCCTGGATGGGATGGAGACCTTAGTGATATTTACCTGTAATTAGTCATCTTTTCCATGATAATGAAGTCCAAAGGAGTTTATCAAATCCCCTTTCTATTTAACCATAGTATAGGCAGCAGCCTAGGAAATCTTGAATAAGTTAGCTACAATGAAGTCCAAAACGGTTCATCAAATCCCTCTTTTATTGACCACTATAGTAGAGCCAGTCTAGAATAAAATCTTGAATAAGTTAGCTATGATGGCGGTGTTTCCTTAACCATTCTTATCGAAGGCTTTCACAAAGTGCAAAACAGTTCATCAAAAGCCAATTTGGTGGGCCATCATCAAAGACCATCACCTACTGGGCGTCGATTTCTTTAGTTGGCTCTGATGTGTTTGGGGTGAGGACGTCCCATCGATTAGATTAAACGTATGCCGAGTTACACCCCACTAGGTACGTACCTGCCATGGTTTAATGGGCACCCCCACACAGTCAGGAGTTTGGTTTATTACATTTCAGTTTGCAGTAATGACAGGGGTATGCTTCAGCCTACACAAAACATTTTCGTTTGATACGCTGAAATATCTCTCAAACCGACTTCTCTTCATGTTAGACTGTAGTGAACGTTTAGTATTGTGAGTAGCATCAATATTATGATAAACGTTTGCACATATGGATGGTCGAGATATATGAAACTTTAGTAGGTGTGTATTGCTTTAGGAGTCAAGTACTAAGGTTATTCCATACATGTGTTATACAGCATTTCATATTACTTTCACTTAAGTTTCTTTCAACCGAATGAATTTCAACCATAACACCACCACTTACATCAGCGAATAATTTAGAATAACTATATATGGGACACGCTTATTCTTTACTGCATGTCCCTTTACCTAAGTGGAAACTGCTTTAATGTATGCCATTTGAGTAGTATACCCACATTTTAACACCTGATTGCCTATCAAACAAACAATATTCAGACGGCTCCTCCTATCATGGTCCAACAACTATAATGTGTAAAACATTTAACAAAACATTTCATTAAATCCAAATTGAACAACACATTAGCTCTGAATATACCGACAGAGTTAGCTAACGTTTGTGTAGGCAGTCATTATTCATACATCACATGAATAGCTAAACAGGTATGTTTTTTCTAAATTTTTGTGTGATTGTCTAAAACTAGTTTAGGGGTTGACTCTATGTTGTATATTAAAGATAAATCACATACAAACATGTAGTGGGTGACTCCTTTTTCGCCCCTTTTCCTATAGGTAGACTAAAATAAGTAACAACCATGCTATGAGTTAAAGACAAACCACACATGTAGGGGGTGTCCCTATGCTCCATATTAAAGACATACCATACAAATACATAGAGTGGGTTATTCATTGTCTGTCCCTCTTCCCATTGGTAGACTAAGGTAACTAAAAACCAAGCAATGAGTTAAAGACAAACCACACATGTAGGGGATGCCTCCATGCTCCATATCAAAGGTATATCATACACACACACATATATATATATATATATATATATATATATATATATATATATATATATATATATATATATATATATATATATATATATATATATATATTATATATATATATATATATATATATATATATATATATATATATATATATATATATATATATATATATATATATATATATATATATATATAGTGGGTCACTCCTTGCCTGTCGCTCTTCCTATAGGTAGACTAAGATGGCTAGTTAAAGACAAGCCACACATGTAGAGGTTGCCACTATGCTCCATATTAAAGACATACCATGCACATATACGTAGTGGGTCACTCCTTGTCTGTCCTTCTTTCCATAGGTAGACTAAGATAACTATGTAGAGGTTGCCAACATGCTACATATTAAAGACGTACCATAACAATACACATAGTGGGTCACTCCAAGTCTGTCCCTCTTCTCATAGGTCGACTAAGATAGGAACCCCTCGAGCTTCCTCCCCTGGGGGTAATTGTAGCCCCTGTCCAAGCCTAGACGTGTCACTGGAACACTTCACTGCCACACCTGCCTCACTAAAATACACCTGTCCAACACCAAAACATAGGGTAGGTAACCTTCCCCCGTCCCAAATAGACAACTGCTCATTTACACTTCACTTCAGCCACTAACAAATGGTCCTGAGCAGGGTACCCTATGTTTAACCTTGCACCCAATGTAAAACTACCTGTTATATGACCGGTCGTGCAATACAATATCACAATGGGGCCTTAAAGAGTCTGGTGCTGGCAACTGGGGGTATAATCCATATAAACACCCTTTTTGGTTGATAGAGGTGTTTTTGGTTAACACAACAGTAGAATGCTGTGTTGTGGGTTTGGCTTTAACTAGCATTGTTTAAGGACATTAACCAAGTTGTATTTAGGTATATAAGTAGGGTGATAAACACTGGTTGGTGCTTGGTTAAGACACTCTCATGTATATTTTTCTGCTGTGTAGTGGGTTTGGCTTAAAGAAGTATTGTTTAAGGTATTAACTTAGTAATAGAGTAAAGGCATAAAAAGGGGCTATGAGAAGTTTGATTTATTGATGCTTTAAGGCTGGCCACACAGGACTGCATTACATTCTATACACAAAAGTGTATTGTGGGATAGTCTATAGCTTTTGATTTAAGAGGTGGTGGGTGGTACAGGCAAAAAAGCTCAAAACACATAAATAACATGTTTAAAAAGGATAAGGATTTCTACATTCCTTCTTTGCATGCATGTAGCATTACTTAAGGCAGTTCCTACTATGATGTATAAGGACTTCGGTAATTATTGCTTGCAATAGTGGGCTTACAGACCAAGAATTATTGTTCCTGCATGTTAATACGTCAACACGTCTTAATATGCTTTGGATAAGAACGGTTTGTTGATCATGTACTTTAAATGTTTAAGGAAAATAAATGTATGGAAATCCAAAGCTATGAGGCGTGGTAAGGTGTGATTCTGCAATGTGCTAGACTGCACAGAAATGTGGACGTTTCATGGACTACTGTATTTGAAGTTATCATTTCAACTCTCTAAAACGCACTTGGTAAATGAATGGTTGATGCTTGTTATCTTTTTTGCAGCACCCTTTTTATTATTCATTTAGTTCTAGATATGTTGAAAGTGTTTCTTAAGCAGTAGTTGGGATATAATATGTATAGGATTCTCCTTGCAAGTGTAAAGCTTCATGTAGCCTTAACAATGTAAAAAAAGTACTCCATCAACGAAGTGTTCATAAATGTGAGCTTACTTAGGTGAACTAGCAACAACTTTAGTTTATGAACGTGTACCACAGTTTACTGCTTCATACCAATCGCAGACCTCAAAAAGTGTGTGGTATTAGACATGCCACAAGCTTTGTTCTTTAAGATGCCTTTCCAACGATGGTGTTGACCAAGGGTATTGGGCATGAGTGCTCAGTAAGCTTTTCTTAGCCTGTGATTGGTGTAGGGCAGTCAACTGTTGTAAAAGCTACGTAGACTCCTCGGACGCTGTGGTGAAAGTGATATCCCTCGTGGTTACTCGGCGTTGACTTGTAAAACCTTGGTTATATCACATATTGCACAGCATCCATAGGGCCTGTCTATCACAAATACCATTAATCATAATAAAGACATTCATCATGCTCTTTGTTTTACTTTTATTGATTATAAACTGCAACATGAAAATACATATACATCGAGAACAAAGTAGCATAAAAGAGAAAACGGAAAGTATAAAGGACAATCGAGAGGACTCAACAGAACAAAATAAAAAATAAATATTAAACAAAGCGAACTTGGAAACATATAATATCAAAAAATTCAAGTCATGGAATTAGATAATTTCTTGTACATCAGTACGAGTAATCATACCAACAGTAAGAAGCATCTAGGTATGTATGGAAGACCATGTTTAAAAGAACTTCTTTTCATTAAGCACCTGTAGGCATAGAGCATTAATTGTATATTCCCCGTCTGCTGCCTGTCCATAAGAAAAGCCTATGAATGCACGTGTTGTACAATGAGCACTTTTCATGTTCATGGAGTGCCTAATGTGCATAGATAACACGTTATCTCTAGATAACATGAATAACGACTTTAGTAATAGTTCATTGGCTAACAAAAATATGTATAGAATTGCATTTTGAAAGTTGTATAAAGCTTGCTCCATAAACATATGCAATCATTCTTATAGAGAAAGGATTATTTTCCACGCAATTTCCGTTGCCATACCTATACTTATCTCAATTGCAGTGGAAACACTTACAGTATTTGTTACATTGTTAAAGAAAAAAACATTCAACTGAAATGAATACAGTTGCCAATAATACCAATAATCACAAACAAAAATGTAAAGAAAAGTATGTGTATATCAAGATTTCTCAATGTACTTTTTTCTATATCAACACAAACCTGTATCCTTAACGTATAAACAGTATGTTCCAACCTTGTCACAGTAACGTATCTAAAGCACTTATAGTATCAGTTACACTGTTAAAGAAAAAACATTCAACTGAAATAAGTACAGTTTCCAATAATACAAATCATCACAAACCAAAAAAGTAAAGAGCATTACGTATGTATTTATGTCTCCATGTTTTTTTCTATATCAACATAAAGCTGTATAGTTAACGTATAAACGGTATGATCCAAACTTGTTACAGTAACCACCTAAAGCACTTATAGTATCAGTTACAGCGTGTAAGTATGTAGCTAAACAACGTTGTCAATAGTGGTTCAAGCCTGTTGCATGCAATGTATCAGGTGACTCGGGCCCACAGCGAGACATTTAATGCTGTCAGCTGCTTGCTGTGACAACGTCTTAGTTCAGGGAAAATCACCTTCACATCTCCTTTTAGATGAGGAATGTAAAAAGGATGCTTCTAATGTCAAAAGTTTAAAAAGAGATGTGCATTAAAGCCAGTTTTGAAATCATGTTCTAAGGAAATAGTTTTCAAAATACAGTTGGAACCAGAGTTTACTGTGCATTGTCTATAATTATAGGCATTTCTTTTGTAAAAGTTGAAACTTTAACTCCCTTTCTTGAAAAATCTCAACAAAGCGAAATTGGTATTGTTATATCTTGCAATTGAAACAACTTCAATAAAGTCTAACGTAATTGGAGAATTTTTAAAACTGGTTTTACATTACAAATGTGGAACTTAATGCAACTATCTATTTTTGAATTGAGACATTCTATCAATACTAAGATGCAGAATCCTTATGAAATGCATTTCATGCAAAAGCAAGTATTCAAAATATATCTAAAGATGATCATTTTGAACGCACTTAGCTTAATGGTAATATTGCTATATATATAAAATACATAAGTTCCAAAATCTGGATGTACGAGAGAAAAAGATCTGCAATACTATGTGCCAATTCCTGATGCTAAAACCTGAAAGAATCAAACGGTCACTTTGGAAAAATACATCTCACCATCTGGCAAACACGAAAAGATTTATCTTTCGAGAAGACTGGTGACGATAAGCTAAAATGGCGGGGATGACAAGGATGCTTTAAAGGCCTATGACGCTGTGTGGGTTTGTATAGCACAGGTGGGATCATTAGCTTCTACTTTGAGGCCCTCCCACCAGGCCTTCTTTACCCCCTTTTCATGTGTAATGATGGATAGACCGTCTACCTGTGTTTTCACCTGAAGAAACTTTAATCATCTCAAGCCCAGTGAGTTTGAATTGATCGACAGTCTCGCGCTGTGAAAAGTGCCTAGGTTTTTTGGCTGCATGGTAGTTAAAGGCAGGGGTTTAAATTGTCCAGTAGCCAAAGCTCTACCTCAGCTGTCCTGTATTAATTAACTCGGTTGCAACCTGATATCCCTGTATTCCCTACACCCTGGTGAGAGCCAGGGACCTCTGCATCACCCACAAACTTTCCTCACTCGATAAAGAGGTGCAAAACAAGACACAAAGAAACCCACCAAATGCCCTCCTTATGTTACAAACTTCCCTGATGCCACGTTTCAGACTGGAAAATAGGGAAATATCAGTTTACCTGCAGAAAATTGAGTATCTGGTAGCCACAAGTGGCAAGCAGTGCGTTGCAATTGATTTTACTTAGACTACAAAACAAAACTCATAGGTGCCTCATAAGAAGCACTCCTTATGTCACCAAATACCCTATCACATTTCTGGCTAGAAAATATCAGTTTACCTGCAGGAAATTGAGTATATGGTTGCCACAAGTGGCAAACAGAGCATTGCAATTGATTTGATTTAGACTACAAAACAAAACTCACAGGTGCCTCATATAAAGTACTCCTTATGTTACCAAATACCCTGATGCCACGTTTTAGCTAGAAAGTATCAGTTTACCTGTAAGAAATAGTACGTGTGGTAGTCACAAGAGGCAAACTGGGCATTGCAATTGATTTGATTTAGACTACAATACAAATCTCATAGGTACTCACAGGTGCCTCATATAAAGTACTCCATATGTAACCAAATACCCTTCCAAGTTTTTCCCTAAAAAGTATCAGTTACCTGTAAGAAATTGCACGTGTGGTAGTCACAAGAGGCAAACTGGGCATTGCAAATGATTTGATTTAGACTACAAAACAACATTCTCTTAAGGAACCCTCAATATGTTACCAATTTTCCTCACACGTTTTTGGATAGAAAATATCAGTTTACCTATAGGATATTGTCTTTGTGGTAGTTACAAACACGGCACTATAATTGATTTGATTTGGAGAGCAACACAAAAGTCATAGGTGCTTCATAAAAAAGACCTAATTTTGTGACCAACTTACCTGGTGCCACGTTTCTTACTGACAGGAAGATATCAGCTTAAATGCATAAAGTTGAGTATGTGGTAGTCACTGTCGACAAACATGGCATTGCAATTGAGTTGCTTTAGGCTACAGAGAGAGAGAGAATCTCCCTAATGTTGAAGAATCCAGTACCTATAAATATGTATATATGCAACAGGTTCAGCGTGATAAAGCCTGAATAGATATTCTCTAGATCCCTATCGATTCTCTTTAAAATAGTTAAACCTTTATTTCAAATACAGCACCAATTCATCGAATACTGATTTGCTCTATTGTAAAGAAGGAAATGCAGTGGGAAAGCCCCGTGAGTAACACAAAGAAAAACTGGCTTCGAATAATGAATTATGACATATGTTTATTCATCGTATGTGTCTTTCTATGATATCTAGTGTATTTCGTTACTGTTTGTGAGTTTATATTAAAGAACGATTTTGATAAGAAATATAAAGTAAACTGGTACTACATTTATGCATTTCTTTATATGGAAAAACTTACCATTAGGAAAACCTAAACAATTTAAAATATTGACATTCTAATAGAGACCTATATAATTTTAACGAAACAGTCTCCATTTCGTCTTTCTAAAGCCATGCAAAATATTAAAAAATGTATAAGTTATCTCACGGATGTCTTGATTTTGTAGGTAAAATTTGGATCACTTTCGAAAGTATATTGATAAACCAAATTTGATAGAAAACGTGGCCTTGACCGCATATGTTTATCCCTTAAGTGGTATAAAAATGAACCAATATACTTGAAAACACAGAAAATGTTAAATGAGTCCTTTGATGAAAATTTGTACGGTGAAAATCTAGTCATAAGATCTAATATATAGCTTAGAAATAGCTAGCTTATAGACATGCCAATAACATGTATTTGGGATTTATTTGGACACCCAAAGTTTAAAAAGGACACAAACATGTATTTGGGAGTCATTTGGACATCCAAAGTTTAAAAAGGACACATAAGTGCAGACGTTTCAAGCCAGTACCTTTTATAAGACACATGCTAAATCGAATAAGTCAAAGAGCAAACAAGTTCCTGTTGGAAATGTTCATAAATGTACTTGTTTTGTTAATTTGTAATCTGATAATTAAGACTCTTCACATACAAATATGAAGAAGTCAAATTTGAAAGTAAGAAAACATGAAAATAAAACAGCTTTGACTCAGACGCATAGAATCTCTGTGGCAAAAGCCTGTGTTGCTTGCTAAGGCTCAATTGATTTTCCAAAAGGCAGTGGAAAAGTGGTATTTATCAAAGGTACCAATTTTCTAGTTGCAGCTGCTACCACGAAAAACCCTGAGAGTCAGATTAACTTTCTAAATCTTGGCGTGGGATCTTATGGTGCATTTCAATAAATTTTAACAGCCTATACTTAATGTCTATGTCAACGTTTGATTGACAGCAAAGGCACACATCAAGGTATGCAATGCCAGACATCATACTCCACTTAACATTTCTCATCTCAGTGAGCCTACTAGTTTGGAATACAATTATATATAAAGCCAGGCATGACTCTGACCCTGATGATCATAAATGCAGAGCCAAAATTCTTTGGGAGGTCGAAAAACAGGAAAAACATCTGACTTAGCTGTCAAGCATTCATTTACCCAGTAAACGAGGCATGAAAATACAGTCCCCTAAAAGAACCTCTGACTTTTGCATTAGGGTATTCCATAACCCTGCAATAGCTATACAACTTTGCATTAGTCCAGTGCTGAGAAACTGGTCATCTAGTGTTTATAATAACGAGTATTATTAGATGCCATGCATGACTTGCTGCCAGGGTAATAATCAGTCTACATGGCAATGCACTTACCAATGTTGATCTGTATTATTTGCATTGGTCCCTCACTGGGTTAAGTACATTACAGGGGTGTATGGTCTTACAGCGTGCGGGTACTTGACAATTTGGAATGCTGAGATAAACAGCATAATCAAAATAGAAAAATTGGAGAGAAAGTATTAAGGATAAAGGTAATTTAGGTAACATATGGTAACATGGTATTCTAATAGTAGGCTGCCTAAAGATACAATTATGTGATTTGTTTTGGTCATACTGACTTCCCTAGATGCCAAAACTCGTGCCAAGTTTGTCAGGTGAAAAATAATCATGAAAAGAATTGGAGAAAAAGTTTTAAGGATAAAGGTACTTCAGTGAACATATGGTAACGTGGTATTCTAATAGTAGGCTGGCTAAAGATACAATTATGTGATTTGTTTTGGTCAAACTGACTTCCCTAGATGCCAAACCTCGTGCCAGGCGTATCAGGCGAAAACTAATCACAAAGGAAATTAGAGAGAAAGTATTAAGGATAAAGATAATTCGAGGAGCATATGGTAACGTGGTATTCTAATAGCAGGCTGGCTAGATATGCAATCATGTGATTTGTTTTGGCCATATTTACCTCCCTAGATGCCAAAACTCGTGGAAGGTGTATCAGGTGATAAATAATCACGAAAAGAATTGGAGAGAAAGTATTAAGGATAAAGGTAATTCAGGGAACATATGGTATCATGGTATTCTAATAGTAGGCTGGCTAAAGATACAATTATGTTATTTGTTCTGGTCATATTAACTTCTCTAGATGCCATATACCGCGCCATGTGTATTAGATGACAAATTATAATGAGAAAATATTACACAAATTACTGCACCAGTCGACCGGACGTCTGTCAATACCTGGTTGTACAAATGGCCATGAATAGCAGGTCACAAAATAAGCCAAGCACACTAATGATCCACTTAGCTTGTGAATCAGAGCTACGTTAATCTGTGAGGTGATCCAGGCATTCATGCCCAGGAAACCGGGTGGCAATCGGGCGTGCAGAAGTGTATTATGACCAGACGGCCCAAGCATTTAGTGCAGGAATTAAATGTTGGCACTGTACATGTAAACCTTAATAGGCAATGGGCAACGTGCCATTTGGGTATGTATTATTTTTGTATTTTATCACTAATCTATTTTTGTCACAAAATTGTGACTTGTCAGTTGTTGATGATGGAGGAAACTTAGATGACAGAGGATAAACACCGACTAACCGACAGTCACGTGACTCGAGGTGAATTTGAACCCGGGAATTTCAGCAATGATAAAGGAGACAATGAGCAGGGGTTTGTTATACCTTGGATATGAGAACCACCTCTGTACAGGGGAATATTGATTGGGGACAGTTTAGGATAGACTGTCTTTCACAATACAGCACGTTTAAATAGCGACCACGCCGACCTTATATCGAGGATACAATATAGACTTGAATTGAGATCTGATCCACGATTGTCTTGCATCTTACGTCTTGATCCCTCGGTATGATCATGGTTGATTGTCATTGGATTATAATCATAGATATTCATTTGGGGACATAGTAGCTCAGTTGGTTGGGTGTCGGACTAGTAATCAGAGGGTCGCCGGTTCGATTCCCGGCCACTTGGGCACTTTGGTCGTTCTTGGGCAAAACAGTTTATTCCATATTGCTTCAGTCTACCCAACTGCAAAATGGGTACCTAGCATAAATAAGGCAGTGCTTAGAGTGTGTGCGCTATATGCTGCCAGTTGCTCTGGAATATCCCCCGGGGGATTGAAATGGTTTCTGTGTGTACAGTGCCTGCTAGGGGAGGAAGGTCGTGTGAGCACTTCGGTGGATACAAGACTATAAACCGAATACCTTTTTCTGATAAGAGGATAGATCGTGACTATTCATTAAACACTTGTGGAGGAAACCGTAGTGCTTAAGAGAAACACCAACTGAGTGTTAGTTACTGACATTCTAACACTGGGGCAAATAGCGTTCTATGCATTACACATATTGCATGAACAGTGTGTACGTTATAGAGTGAAGAATAGACACCAAATTTGAATACTGAATCCATGTGTTTTATACTTTTTCATGTCATGGATTGGCATCACAGGTATGTTTGAGTCTTTGAAGTATGTGTACTTTTGTGCAACTAAGAGATTGCTACTACTACTGGTATCCACTACTACTACTGCTGCTGCTGCTGCTACTGCTACTACTACTACTATTACTACTACTACTACTACTACTACTACTAATACTACTACTAGTTAGTGCTACTACTACTACTACTACTACTACTACTACTACTACTACTACTACTACTACTACTACTACTACTACTACTTCTTGCTGCTGCTACAACTACTACTACTACTACTACTACTACTACTACTACTACTACTACTACTACTACTACTACTACCACTTCTACTACTACTACTACTACTACTACTACTACTACTATTCGCTCTGCTGCTGCTTCTATATCGTCTTTTTCTACTTAATATTCAAGCCAGGGAGTTATGCTTGGCGGGAAGAAATATAGCATTAAATCTTAATCCATTTTCACTATGGTTTTCATACAGCCACGAAAAGATTAAGACAAGACTGTGAAAAGTGGGGTAGGATAGTACAGGCTGTAGCTAATTACCAGATACTCTTATTTAGACTACCTTATCACCTGGATATGAGATAGAACAATGATTTAACCCTACGTATTAGATCCTTTTGTTTGTATATACGTTTACTTTTTCCTTTATGTTGTTGTTTCAACCGTATCTTGTTTTTGTAAGAAATTACAGTCAATAAAAGATATATATATATATATATATATATATATATATATATATATATATATATATATATATATATATATATATATATATATATATATATAATAAGTCATATATACATGCCACTACTAGCACTATTCGGACATAGACGTTTGACGTCGACACATCCATATGTAGATGATGCTATCAATTCAGCTACCCATAGTCAACCGTACCCTGGTGGCAATGTAGCCTATCCCAAGACGCCGTACTACCCTTTACATCACCCCATAAAGCCAATCGGCTCTTAAAGACCTATTGTTTCCCTTAATAGGCGGAGGAATTTGGGGTTTAAGTTGAAACTCGTGTCGTGTCAGTTTCGTTTGATCCCCCTTGGTGATTAATCAAGGATTTTCTTTTGTCTGTACACTAATGGGTTCATCTGGGGCATTGGGGGTATTTATGGTAAACGGGTAAATTGGGGGTATTTATGTTAAAAGGGTAGATTGAGGGTATTTATGGTAAAAGGGTAGATTGGGGTTATTTAAAGTAATGTGTAGTGTTGGGATATGTTGAGGCATTTGAACCATTTTTGGCATTTAGGGAATTTAATGCGAAGTGTTGTATTGCGGAAATTTTTGGCTATTGAGAATAATAAATGTTATTGGGTTGTTGAGACATTTTAAATCAGAGAACGTAAGTGTATTTAGTCAATGTATGGCAAAAGGACATTTTAAGGCAATTAACGTATTCACTGTGACTGCTACTACTACTACTACTACTACTACTTCTACTACTACTACTACTACTACTACTACTACTACTACTACTACTACTACTACTACTACTACTACTACTACTACTACTACTACTTCTACTACTACTACTACTACTACTACTACTACTACTACTACTACTACTACTACTACTACTAGTCTACTACTACTAACTATGATACCATACCGACAAAACAGGCGACTTACAAAGGTGTCGTTATTGTATGGTGTCGACCTCTATCGGAAACTTGAAGAATGAAGACGTATGTGATTCTAATCTTTGACGATACGCGTCGCTGCAGTTTTCATCAAAGATGCCCTCCCCGAACATACTTATAACATGTAAAGCCAAAGAGATATAGGAATTTATAGAATGACTTTGCTTTAATATAGCAAAACATGATAGTGGTCGGATGTACTCCTGGTATTAACGTTTTCATAAAAATGACCATTTGTATTTCTATCTTTGGATTCTGTATGTAAATGTTTTGACCACTGGAAGAATGGCATTCTTCCATTGACCACGATATCCCCGTTATTACCTATTCAACCCCGGGTAGCTTTTAAAAAGTGGTCCCTTGTGAATATTTCTCTGAATAGAAGAAGAAATATCACAACCCATTTGCTACTAGCACTCCTAAATGTGCGTTCCCTTAAATGTAATCCTTCATACAACTTATCGTTCGGCAAAAACTAGATTGCGTGCACTACAGAAGCTCAGTAGCAAAGTTCGGCAAATGAGTCTTACTCATTGAGTTCGGCAGTTTGTCTCGCCATTCATCCTTTTCAAGACATCGACCAAGTAATCACACATCAGCGGGTGGTAAAACCTATATGTCAGCTGGAATTAAACTGCCAAGATTTCCAGTATTAATTGAACTTATTTCAAAAACCTTTCAATAAGAAGACGTTCCGTTGTGTGCTGTAGTTTGTTTGCATATATCTTCACACATAGAAACCATGACATATTTTTACACTGGATTGAATGGCTTGACTGCAGTATACCGATATACTTATCGCCACTCACTCTTTTCCCCATATGCCATTACTATATGTGTTTTGAATCAAACTTGATTATTTGCTTGGCAATATCGTAAGTTGCCACGGCAACGTATATTCTGAAATGAATCCTCAGTATATTGGTCATTGTCTCCTACCAGTTGAAGAGGGCTGTAAGACCTGTCGATTGGAGTGGCCGGTGGTTTCCGTGGATACCAGCTTATCCTACACCACTAACAACAGGCTAGACACAATTGAGCCTCAAATTGCAGAAAATCTATTTAGATAACTTTTGAAAACCCAAATAGATGCCGTGTAACATATACAGGTGTTCCTATCCAAAGGACAGTACGTGTATTCATTTCTGATCCACGTAAAATATATAACCTTAAACTAAACGGTACTCAAGATTATTTTGATTAAACTAACTTGATCCATATGCTACTGGTGGCTTATTTGGCCAAACAAAATGATGCAAAAAAAACTCTGAAAAATGAGTGAAATCCTGGCACATGGGTACCCATCTGAGATAACTCAGCAGGAGCTATCCAACGAATACCAACATGGCAGGGTTTAAATGTTTTTCTAAAAACGTTGCACCATTGTTCCTTAGAGGAAAGTAACCTTAGAGTTGGAAGGGTTAAAGATATTGGTTTGTGCAAGCCCAGTGGCCTAGCGAGATCACCTACAGTCCTAAAATAGATAAGTTTCTATGATATAAATGAATCATGGTTGCTATATTATCTGACCGATCACGTTTATTTCAAAAACCTTGTATTTGTTATGATTTTGTACACCGAAAGTAGAGTTAATTAACATACAATAAAATACAATAAAATACAATAAAATACAATACAATACAATACAATACTTTATGCCTTGGTTAAATCCCCAGGGTGAACATGTAAAGCACCACCTGGTGAGCTAGTACAACATTAAATGAGGGTGAACCCATTTATGAGTTGGGTACAATCCAGGGTAACCGTAAAATTGAAAAAAAAGTTAAAGAAAATGTGTGAACAAATGTTAGGACTATGGCTAGACTTCGCTATTCTCACCATTAAGCTATGCAAACATGTCTTGATGTGTTATTGCTAGTCTAGTCTCTGTAAAATCCTTCATTGGTCCGTGTAGTTAAATCACTTAGCGGAAACCTTACAATCTGACATGTTGCATGTGGTACGGTTGGTAATTGTGATGCAGTGTTTCTTCGGCTGCTCCATTGTGGAGCAACAGGTACCCTGGAAACATTGCAACACATTCCATAGATGATGATGATGATGATGATGATGATGACGAGGTCTACAACGACGATGACGAGAAAAGTGAGAAAAATGCGACGGGAAGATTCATTGATGACTCATCCCCAGAACGATAACAATAGTAATACCACCATCACCACCATCATTGCCACCACCAATACAAATAACAACAACAACAGCATCAACAACAACAACAAAAACTACAACAACAACAACAGCAATAATAACAGCAACAAAAACTACAAAAGAAACAGCAAGAACAACAACAACAACAAAAACAACAACAGCAACAATGACAACACTAACAATGAAGGCGAGCCAATTAACTATTACTGGAACAACAACAACAAAAACAACGTTATCAACAACATAAACATCAACAACAATAGCAACAACAACAACAACAACAACAACAACAACAACAACAACAACAACAACAACAACAACAACAACAACAACAACAACGACGATGTCGGCGAGCCAATAAACTACTACTGGACCACCTCCACCGCAACCATCACCAACTACAACAACCACAACAACAACAAAGAAAAAATATTAACAAAAACAAAGGACAAACAGGACAACAACAAACAAAATTGACAAGTTGAAAACTTATGATTTTAAGGATATTATATGTATATACCTCTTGGGTTGTCTAAGAAATTAATGCCGGGCTCACGCAATTCAGCCAAAATATATGCTTTGTTAAGGACGTTATTAAATAACAAAGTTGTTTGTTAAAGGATATTTGAAGCGCGCCAGGCCCTACATGGACACGGGTCTGCCTCGATAGCTGAGTGGTATAGCGCATTGCACATACACGACTCTCTGTATCTCACCGCCTCCAAAGGTTACAGACTCGGCTTAAATCATTAGTAGTAAACATGTTTGGTGTTCTTAAAAGTTACAAAATTGCACACCCACTAACAACATTATAGAATGGAAATAGAAAAAGCAACAACAAAAATACAACCGAAAAAAAAATGAATTGATATGATATACAGGAAGAGCGTGTAATTATTAACATAAAACCGCATAAGATAAGCATTGTGGTCCACACTCCACAGAAATACTAACACTATTACCAGCAGGGTAAATACCTGTTTTGTTCACCCTACCGTGTTGGTACGGAAAGTTGTTGGGGTACTGCCAACCACCCTCGAACAACTGGAACATTATCCCGCCCTAAGGTAATTCTAGCATAGCGTACCTTCCAACCTAAAATCGGGTTATTTTCGCCCGTGTCTTTTTGGGAATACTTATGTTCTCATCTATTATAGTTAACTCTTATGCTGCTGGTGGCTAATTTGGCCAAATACATATTAATGCAGAAAGTTGAAAATGACTGAAGCCCTGGAAAATGGGTACTCATCTGATAGTATCCAGTGACAGATATTGGATGAATACCAACATGATAGGGTTTAGATGGAGAAGATTTGGTAGTTGTTATGAATATAACTATCATGAACCAGTGCCGATGTCCATTTTGAATATTCGGGTCTTGTTCTAGCAGCAGATGTTAGTTAGATTGTAAATCCAATTTTTAGGTTTATCATTTCCGTTGGGAGAGGAGAATCATTTCTGTTGGGGGAGGAGCACCCGTTAGGCATGATACCCAACCTTAGGGTATTCTTCCGTTTTTGGTTATTGCAAAGATACCCAAAGATACCCAAAAACCATAGGGGATCCGCCGTGGCCTAGTGGTTCGTGGCCTAGTGAGGTTGCAGGTTCGAATCTCCGCTGGATCCCCAAGCGGGTTGGCATGGTCGCTATGTAAATGTGCGGCGTTGTTGAGTGCTGTCTATGGCTTTTCTACAACTGAAAGACCCCTTGGAACTTTTCGTGAAAAGAAGGGAATTTCTTCACAGTTGCAGGTTTCTATCTCGTCGCGATATGACCTAAGCTGTTGAAAGCGACGTAAAACCACCACAGACCTTCCCTTCCGTCCTTTATCCAAAACCATCTTAAAATCCATGCCATTTTGGTACATCGCCCAAACCAAGACTATCCTACCATGTTGATGGTTGTTGGTATACCTAAATCTACTCTCGAATATACATTCATTGGTACTTTAACCAACCCAAGTCTACCCTACCATGTAAGTGGGATTTGAGATACCCAAAACCACCTTCGAATTCATACCATTTGGTACAACGCCTAAACCAAGTCTACTCTAATATATTGATGGTTGTTGGGATACCCAAATCTACTCTTGAATTCACAATCATTGGCACATTAACCAAACCAAGTCTACCCTACCATATAAGTGGTATTTGAGATACCCAAAACCACCTTCGAATTCATACCATTTGGTACATCGCCTAAACCAAGTCTACTCTAACATATTGATGGTTGTTGGGATACCCACATCTACTCTTGAATTCACAATCATTGGCACATTAACCAAACCAAGTCTACCCTACCATATAAGTGGTATTTGAGATACCCAAAACCACCTTCGAATTCATACCATTTGGTACATCGCCTAAACCAAGTCTACTCTAACATATTGATGGTTGTTGGGATACCCACATCTACTCTTGAATTCACAATCATTGGCACATTAACCAAACCAAGTCTACCCTACCATGTAAGTGGCTGTTGATATACCCAAATGCATACTTGGAATTCACATTTATTGGTACATTACCCTATACCCAACTCTACCATACCATATTGGTGAGATACCCCCAACAACTCTCAAATCTACATCAATTGGTACATTACCCAGCTCAAGCCTACCCCCACCATGTTGGCAGTTGTTGAGATGACTCCAAACCAACCTCGAATCAACAGTTGGTACATTTGGTACCCAACCAAAGTCTACCCTGGCATAGGCTAAAAACCTCCCTGCATAAAACACAAGTTGATCTCGCGCGGGACGTGTGAACGGAATAGTTGGCGTCACCCTCCCTTCTTACCTACCCCCTGACCATCATGGCGTGTTGTTCACTGGGTCTTTAGTTTCATATTACAAGCGCCAAAAACATCGGACGCGTACTGCTATAAGGGAAAGACTATGTGACACAAAATAGTTCAAGACAATTTTATTGCAGTTTTTCTTTTTTTTTTTTTTGGGGGGGGGGGGGGGGGTTTCGAGCGAAAAGAATTGAGGGGGGAGGCGAGAAAGTATTGTTATATTTTTATATCGAGATGTTTTTGTTTCAAGAACAATTGTTTAACGTTTTGTTATATTAGTAGGATATACATAAAAGTATTTGGAAAAGGAATTGTTCTTTTTTAAAGCATTTTGGCTTTTCGTTCTTTACATTGCAGAATCGTAACTTGCCATTTGTTTTTGTAAAAAAATATTTGAAAGTTTTACTTTATTCGTGGTGGTGTCGGATACACATCGAAAATACTTCAACATATTATATATCTAAATAGATAGATAAATAGATAGATAGATAGATAGGTTGGTAGGTAGGTAGGAAGGTAGGTAGATGGATAAATGGAAGGATGGATGTATAGAGAGAGAAAAAGAGAGAGAGAGAGAGAGAGAGAGAGAGAGAGAGAGAGAGAGAGAGAGAGAGAGAGAGAGAGTATATATATATACATTTACTACATTAACTATATGAATACCAAAATATACCTAGATACGTAGCGGTATTGGTATTTATTGAGATACCAATTCAGGTTTACTTCTCCATTAGCGATATTCAGGAACCCACGCCACACCTATCCTCGAACCCCCATCAACTGGTACATTAACTCGACTTAGCCTTCCCTAACGTAGCCTAAAAACCTACCCGCCTTAACCACGAGCTGATCTCGCGCGGGTCGTGTGATCATTTGGCGTCACCCTCCCCTCCTACCAATATGGTTTGTTGGACATTGGATGTTCAGTTTCGTATTACGAAGCTTTAAAGATTATGGGCGGTAGTAGCGATGAAGGGGGAAGTGAAATGGATAAAACTAATCAAGCAGGGGGTGGGGGTGTTATTTTTAAGTTTGTCTTTGAGAAAACATGTTGGATCCTTTAATTCTTGCAGCGGCCAAAATCAGTCGGACAATTTTGCCACTTATTTGAGAAACGATTTGAAGGAAAAACATTTCTCGTATTTTAGTTTAGTATATTAAGTAGTTTATCTGGAGAGTCTCTTTTACCGCGTTTCCTTAACTTTCACATTTCATATCAAGTTTATCGGAGAAAAAGACACACGCCTTTCTGTGTTTAATTTTGAACACGTACCTCAGCATTTCATGATGTGATTTTCAAAAAAGGTTTATTTCATAGTTCATGTAAAGAAAAGATAACAGTGCATCTTCCCCGTTCACACATAAACTTGTTCTTGTTTTTAATTCGCTTTTTTTTTAGATATGTCGAGTATAGAATAGTATAATAAAATGTAGTATAGTTTAGTATCATCTCGAAACATCTAGACTGTATCATCTAGACACAACAGTATACAACACAAATGTATAATATAACATACAAAGAAATTTCAAGAATAAGAAATAACGAAGCAAACTTAAACTTACTGTAAAATTTAACATAAACCATACCATTTTACATTTCCTAACTTCACGTTAAGCGATTTCACCACAATATTACAGGGGCTGCCCCGACAGCCGAGCCGTTACAGCAATACGTTTTAACTGATCGCTGTCTACTACCACTGCTTACGGTTCCGGGTTCGAATTCCACTGTAGGCATGTAAGAAAGTTGCCAATGACTTCGAGTTAGACATTTGTTTTACATTTTACATTTTATACCGATTTCACTCGCAATTAACACGTGGATAGTCCCAATGATTTAGCCTAAATATGGACTTGGATTAGATGTATCTCTCTGGCATAAATAAGTCATAAAAAGTAACATTAAACTTGAATTATATATTAAATACCATAAGATACAAAATGTATATCTTAAACACTAGTTCAGCTCGCGAGGAATATCTGGCGTAAAAATTACTCATATACATGAACCTTCGGGCTTCAAATTTCAACCTACGTTTATTCTTACCATTCCGTTAGAGAGCGGCGTAGGACCATGCCCGTCTGCTGAGCACGAGTTGATCTCACGCGCCTCGTGTGTGGAGGTTTTCTCCCCGCTACCATCATGGTTAGATAGCCACTTGGCGCCAACATGTTTCATGGTAAAGCGAGTCGTGCACGTGTGAATTTTCCCTGTATGAGGCGAAGAAATAAGAGTGAAAACTTACATATGTATATATATGTATATATATATATATATATATATATATATATATATATATATATATATATATATATATATATATATATATATATATATATATATATATATATATATATATATCATTGTTATTGTTCTTTTTGAAAATGTATATATATATATATATATATATATATATATATATATATATATATATATATATATATATATATATATATATATATATATATATATATATATATATATATATATATATATATATACATCATTGTTATTGTTCTTTTTGAAAATTTTCTCTCCTTTTCACATACTACAAGACTCACGGACTTGAGGTTACCTTTACATTTTCTATACATAATACCACTGCATATGTTGTCAGGTATATCTTTCTTGAGACATTGGAAATCAAATCTGGTCACGGATGCTAACTAATGGCAATAATGATCAGTGAAAGTTACAAAAAGTCGTGTTTCAATACACTTATAATAATTTGTGATAAATCGCGATACAGTATCAGTGTTGTAGGCTATGGGCAGGTGAGATATGAACAGGTGTGAGATAGGCCTTCCATGTTGCAAGTAATGATGACTGTTTCTAAGCGGCAAACAGGTGCTTGTATGCTTGTATTCATGAGAGAGAGAGAGAGAGAGAGAGAGAGAGAGAGAGAGAGAGAGAGAGAGAGAGAGAGAGAGAGCGAATGAGAGATAGAGAGAGGAGAGAGAGAGAGAGAGAGAGAGAGAGAGAGAGAGAGAGAGAGGAGAGGAGGAGAGAGAGAGAGAGAGAGAGAGCGAATGAGAGAGAGAGAGAGAGAGAGCGAATGAGAGAGAGAGAGAGAGAGAGAGAGAGAGAGAGAGAGGAGAGAGAGAGAGAGAGGAGAGAGCGAGAGAGAGAGAGAGGAGAGAGAGAGAGAGAGAGATTAGATCCTAGGATGTAACTGTATCGTGCATTTTAGTCAAACGTATTGTATATTGTTAGTAGAAAGGAAATTCGTTGAAAATAAATGTATTACTAATTGGATACCTTTCAATCCTTTCAAAGGAACATTAACGTTTTAAGGGTGTTGATATGAAGCATTGTAAGACACATCATAGTTGATCGAGTACAGTGACAAAGCTGAGAAATATGTCCTTCAAATGAGAATTTAAGATACTCATATATTTCAGTCAATACACTACAACCAAGAAAACGGTTGATGCACGTGAGAACCTGCCACACCCACTTTTAGGCATGGGTTGCCACTCCTTTATGTATAAAAATCTCACAAAAATCAAGCAAAAAAACAGAATTTATACTACCAAAAATCTCATTTTCTATGGGAGAAAAATATCCTGGGAAAATATGTGTGGTAAAGCATACCATTGGACTGCCCTTACAGATGAATTATCAGTTATTCCAAGCGAATGCTGAGTGTTAATTTTGCACGGGCTATGATCATCGCTCTCGGCCGGGTCCCACGTATGGGCCTGGGCGTATCTCGCACCAATAGTCCACAACAGCACGCTTAGGAACAGTGCGATGGCCACGCTCAAAGGCGAATCCGCAATAAGCGCAAGGTGGAATCCGCGACGCCCCCTTTTCGTCGCCCGTGCGGTGGGTAGGGTTGGGTAGGGTGCTAACGCGACCAACCCGGGCAAACCCGGGGTCCTCAATGCATTGTGAGGATCGAGTCATGCAAGTCAAGGTTTGCCGTAGGACGCTTCTTTTGCACGCATTCTGCGAAAAACCCAAATGAGTCGAATAATTGTTTACAAATAGTTTCCACCATTTCGACTCGCACCGGCTCTGCCACCTGTGGGACTATTCCACCTTCATACCCCCGATCTTAAGAAAAACTACCCTCACCGAATTTGGCAGTGGTTTTCTCTTTAGGCGCTATGAAAAGAGTTCCTTAAAGACTCGCTCATGCGTGTTAAAGACTGCGAGAGAGTGGTGGTAGTGGTACAATGACAATTTGCATGCACAGAATCCTTGCCTTAAGTCCTCACGAAACGTGCTCTGTTCTCAGACACAAGAACCTTTGAAACCTCCAAGGTTGGAGCCTTTGACGAACTTTATACTGTTCGCAAATCCACTTACAATCTGTTGCAACATGCTAAGGAGAGGATTGAAAGTCTCTTTTATATTGATCGAGTTGGATTTAAATCCATGGAGGTTTCAATAGCGATAAGGGTAATGGTATCTGTAAGGAACTTGCCATCAATTGTTAAAGGAAAGGAAATGCCTCTCTATAGCGTTTAGCTGTAAGGAGAAATATCCCCTTTCACACTTTGAAATCTGACACAAATTGAGTCTGTATTGCCTTTAGTAACAGGTGTCATTCTAAGGTAGTTCGTGTTATACAATGCTAGTTAAGGCCTTAAGGTGTAAGCTCACATGACGGGCTTCAGTTACATTTTATGTAACAGTAGACTTTATACGGTTTACGATTTCAAACCTTTTGACAGACAAAGTGTGTTTGACAAATAATAGTGAGGAGTGTGTGTATGTGTGAGTGTGACTGTTCAACGGATTGGTTGAAAATTTTCTTCGGGTCTCCTACTTTGAGATATATCATTCGCACTATCGCAAGGAAATTGGGTAAAGAATATCGAATAACAATATTCTAAAGAATTCTTATGTATATGATGTGCGTATGTATATATCTTTGTATGTATGTTTGTGCTTATGTACCTACGTCCGTACCTATATGTGTATGTATGTATGTACGTAAGTGTATGTATATACACACACACACATATATATATATATATATATATATATATATATATATATATATATATATATATATATATAATATATATATATATATATATATATATATTATACTATATAATATATATATGTATTATCTAATATATATATATATATATCATATATATAATATATATATATATATATATATATATATATATATTATATATATATATATATATATATTATATATATATATATATATATATACTATATATATATATATATCTATATATATATATCTATATATAGTATATATATATATATATAGTATATATATATAGTATATATATATATATTATAGTATATATATATATATATATATAGTATATATAGTATATGTGTGTGTGTGTGTGTGTGTGTGTGTGTGTGTGGTGTGTTGTGTGTGTGGTGTGTGTGTGTAGTGGATACATGGAGGGTCAGAGGTATATGAAATACCATCATTAAGTAAGGATAAAATTAAGTTGGGCATTGTCTCTATTGATATAGTTTCGATGTAAAAGCCAGCCCTACTATTAATAAAGTAAACCTCAAAGAGCGACCAAGTACAGTGTACCCAATTTAACTAATATAACACAAAGTTATACAATTGCTGCTTAAACAAAAACATTTCGAGATAAGCAATAAAATACAAATACTTCTCTCGCCTCCTTTCCCCCTCCTCAATATATTGCCTACCCCCTTCCCCCAACCCTCCTCAAAACTGCAATAAAATTGTCTTGAACTATTTTGGGGCAAACGTCTATCTCTGATAGCCAATGGTTCTGACGCTTGTAATTCAAAACTAAACGCCCAGTCGCCAACAAACCATGATGGTGGGATGCTGAGATACCAGGGGAGGGTGATGCCAAATACTCTGTCCCACACGTCCCGCTCGAGACCAACTCGTGTTTTATGCTGGGAGGTTTTTAGCCTATGCTAGGGTAGACTTGGGTTGGGTAATGTACCAATGTTGATCGTGGAGTCATCTCAAGAACCACCAACATGGTACGGTAGGCTAAGGTTGGGTAATGTACCAATTCATGTAGATTCAAGGGTTGGTTGGAGGTATATAAGCAAACTCCAAAATGTATGTATGTTTGTAGGTATGTGTGTATGTATGTTATATATGTATGTATGTATGTATGTATGTATGTATGTTGTTTGTATGTATGTATGTGTGTATGTATGTTTGTACGTATGTATGTATGTATGAATGTATGTATGTATGTTTGTATGTGTGTATGTGTGTATGCATGTATGTATGTATGTATGTATGTATGTATGTATGTATGTATGTATGTAAGTATGGTATGTTATGTATGTATGTATGTATGTATGTATGTAAGTATGTATGTATGTATGTATGTATGTATGTATGTATGTATGTATGTATGCATGCATGCATACATGCATGCATGCATGCATGTATGTATGTATGTATGTTTGTATGTATTTATGTATGTATGTATGTATGTATGTTTGTATGTATGTATGTATGTATGTATGTATGTATGTATGTATGTATATGTATGTATGTATGTATGGTATGCATGTATGTTTATGTATGTATGTATGATGAAACAATGCTTGCGATCGCTTCGCTTCTCAAATGCATTTGACTGCGCGGCCATTGAGGTAGACCATCTCCCCTA
>OZ012697.1:36486407-36506407 GCA_963942565.1 Maea johnstoni
ATTACCCCCTTATGAGATCCCTGGTGCTTCAGACACACGAACAAATAGCTCTCAAATAGAATACCTTATTCATGCTTACATAGAAATATCCATGACGAATGTCGTCTGCTTTGATGTTATTCTTGAAATTATTTTTGGCATTGAGAAAAAAAGTATACAATTTTTCAAGGAGAATTACATTTTTGATTTTGAGCAACTTTCTGCTTCAAATATTTTCCAAAAACTGCTCCAGGCAAACCGATATTGCCATGGTAAAGAGGACGTGTTAGGATCTTCAGACTTAAATAGCTTAAATACGAACACCATTTGTATTACATATTCTTATCATCTTCTCATAAATGGTAATTGATAGCTTGTACTTTGAGCTTGAAAAAGAAAATGGCTGATTATTTCATGAGTATCTGTTAATGTAACAGGAATCTGATCGTGCTACATGTATCACCGAGTTTTACATCCAGATAAACAAATGACGATTGGACGATAAACATATTTTCGTCCTTTTTAGTAAAAGGAAGCAAACTCCGGTTATGTGTGTATACATATTTATTGACTGCTATTGTCATTACAAAATTAGCATATAAAGTATAATAGTACAAAAACAGGAATGATTATACAGAAAGGTGGACATGATATAAATATTATATGAACAAGCGTACGGAGAAAAGGTTTTATATACAGAAACTTTGAGACAAATCTTAAGTGTGGATTAACAAATCAGGTCCACTTCACAGGATCAGGTCTATAATTAGGTATCGCTATCCAGTTAAATGTGAAATTATGGTTTTCACTAACTCTATAAAATCCACTGTATATCAAAGCTCGTATGACGTCACCTTTATTTTTTGTGTAAAAAAAGGGATTGTATTGCATTAGTTCACGGTTTTGAATCAAACACCTTCAATACAATACTGTATACATGTGTTTCATTTCAGAACAATACATTGGCCTTGATAGACAGTTATATCTGACAATAGCTTTCCCACGGCTCACAGATGATACTTAACGCAAAAGGCAATAGGCGGTGGTTTTCCGGTGTGTGTGTGTGTGGGGGGGGGGGGGCACTCCAGTTTCCTCCACTACTTAAATAGTTTCTAATCACGACTTAATTTAGCGATATAACATTGACAAGTCATAATAAACGAAATTCAAAATTCAAATCTTTATCTATGATCGGTCGACACTAAACCGAGGGCCCTGGATCGACAACCGGTCATCCGGATTCTTAAGTTAATAAATATTAGGTACCAAAATAACAAATACAAAAATCAAAAAATACTCATGTCTTGCTTCTTATGACAGAAACGTTTTTGATATAAATTTAAGGAGTATATATACCAAACAGATTAAAAAATTAATCAAAAGGACTGGTCGTACTTATGTCGATCTCATATCTCGATTACAAGTATCCAGATCCCACTTCAGGAATTGAATATACGTACCTGATATCATCTAATCTATCCCAATATCAGAATAATATTTAAACATTATTCTACTCGAATGAATCAATATGCGGATGGATTGGCTTTCCTAAATTGATTATTATTATTTCAATTTAGTGATATCAATTGACCTGATATTATTGCGATTTTCAGAAGTTCTGCATGATTTTCTAACCGTTAGATTTCAGGAAAATGATATGTTGGAAACACGTTTGCTTTAATTGATTGCTTCTAAATAACAAAACTGAAGATAACAAAATCCATATGAAGATTAAGCCATTATCATAGTACAAACGTTATTCAACCACTGTTAACATTTAAGAAAATTCAAAATAAGATAAACTCCGTTCTTTTCTCGGTATACAACCGACTATATCTTAATTTTATGAAATTTTAGGTAATTCAGTTATTTGACAAAAACATCCAAATGTTCAATGGGAAAGAATGCAATCAACATATGGCGACTTGAATCAGGAGAAAGGGATTCTTTTTGACAAGGGTCAAAACTCAAGATGTTTCTAATGGCTGTTTGGAAAGAATTTGGAGCAGATTGTGAGTAAAACATCTGTAACAAAGGAGAAGAATAGGGGTACATTAGGGCAGGAAGCTCACGCTCTTAACTTGGAAAAGGTCCAAATATCTTCAAGATCGCCACAAAAAGATAAACTCCTTGAAGTAGTCTCTGTCACGCCAGGGGGCAAGGGAATGGAAAAAGGAGGTGAAAAGGGGTGAAAATCCAATCTCTTACTGCCCCTTCTTTTCCAGTTTAATTGCATGCTACTCGAAACCCCCCTCTCCCCTTCTCTGACAGCCCCTCATCCACGGAGATAATTGAAACCCCATTGCTACCCCCCAAAACACGCCTAGAAAACAGCTCCGGTATTTTAACAAGGACTACCCCTCGCCCCGGCACGTGCGCAAACCCGACCTGGTCAGCAGACAATGGAACACCCCTCCGGCCATGCCTAGGGTACGGACAGCTGGACACTGACCATCCGAGCTCAATTTACAAAAAATACACGCAGATTGTTGTGGCGATCTAATCTGTATATAGGTGCGCCTGCCCATATGGGGTATTTTAGGGGGAAAGGAAGGGTAATAGGAGAGAGGTGCGCGCGCGAATGGGGTATAATTAAGAGATAGGGTGGCGTGGAATTTTGACAGGGTAGCTTGACCTTTAACATACCCTGGCTGGAGATGGATCGCGTTTCCATTTTGGTCAAAAAACAACTCGCGTCGAACAAAAAAAAGAGATTCGCTTTCTGATACTTATACATGTATAAAGATTAAGGTCATTCATAAAAAAGCTAAGTGATCGTGTCCATATACGGTAGGGGTCAAACGTGGCGGTAAAAAAGAGAAAGAGATGAAATACATACGAAAATTGAGGAGTTCTTTTGATATCCAACTGTGCGACCGAGCGATGAAATAACATACAAAGTCCTTCCTATATACGAATTCAAATCAAATGGCCCACAGCCGAAAACACACTTATCAATATAGAATATAACTGACATTGATCGTCATTTTCCTATCCTTGGTAAGTCTATGTACATGTATTAATTGAACTCTGGCAGTGGTGACAGAGTGAGCAGTCAATAGCAACGCTTTAGACCAATCAGCCATGGGGGCTGGCCTCACATTTGCTGAAGGCTTTTCCTGGCATTGCCTTGTACCTGCATGTATGTATGTATGTATGTATGTATGTATGTATGTATGTATGTATGTATGTATGTATGTATGTATGTATGCATGTATGTATGTATGTATGTATGTATGTATGTATGTATGCAGGTACCGGTATGTGTGTATGTATGTATGTATGTATGTATGTATGTATGTATGTATGTATGCATGTACCGGTATGTGTGTGTATGTATGTATGTATGTATGTATGTATGTATGTATGTATGTATGTATGTATGCATGTACCGGTATGTATGTATGTATGTATGTATGTATGTATGTATGTATGTACGTATGTATGTACGTATGTATGTATGTATGTATGTATGTATGTATGTATGTATGTATGTATGTACGTATGTATGTACGTATGTATGTATGTATGTATGTATGCATATCTATTGACTTCATACAAAAGTCATGATAAAAATATATACAAACATATGAAATACCATATGTTATGAATGCAAAGTAATCAAATTATCACAACATAGAAAATTCAAGAAAGTAAGAACATTAAAAACAGTAATAACACCAAGAGATAATACGAACACCTAATTGGAAAGTATATACAACATTGTTATCACTACCCAAAAGGCGGTCAATATACAAGTATATAGGTCGAACTGTACTTAATGATATCATAACTTCTGTCCCCATATCTCACCCTCTAGGCAACTCATTGTTCGTGCTATTATAACAATGGGTGGTCAGAAAGGTCAAGGTGTAACACAGGAAGGTTGCCATACGTCTTCTTTCTTATCATGGTACATCTTCTTGTCACCTGCCTGCGACAACTAAGGACAACACCTGTGACAGGATAAACGTCAGATCCATCTTCTAGTACCAGAGTAAGACAAAGAGGTCCTGAGTCTATTAGTCATATCATTGTTAGTCTTTTGGTCAAATGATGAATCATTAAGAAAGCCATTACTTCCAAGGTTTTGACCCTGCATTTGAACTTCAGTGTGTTAGATTTTAGGCGATAAATGTGGGAATACATTTGGATGTTGCAATGCCTACACTATGACACACATTTGCACTGGGTCGTACAACATTGACCGTTGGTCATCCCCATGTAGCAGAGTGGCGCAGTGGAAGCGTGCTGGGCCCATAACCCAGAGGTCCGAGGATCGAAACCTCGCTCTGCTAGCGATTTCTTTTTTTGAATATTTTTGTTTTGAACTTGATCCTTTTCCAGATGGGCGGCCAGTGAAGATCTTTTAGAATTGGCGTAATGTGATCTACCATTTATAAGTTAGCATTAACTGGTCCGTAGACTATGAACTAAATATTTGCCAGTTACCGAAATACCAGGGAATACGCGCATTTATGTATGTATGTAAGGATGTTTGTATGTATGTATGTATGTATGTATGTATGTTTGATGTATGTATGTGTATGTATGTATGCATGTATGTATTTATGTATGTATGTATGTATGTATGTATGTATGTACGTATGTATGTATGTATGTATGTATGAATGTGTGTATATATGTATGTATGTATGTATGAATGTGTGTATATATGTATGTATGTATGTATGTATGTATGTATGTATTTATGTATGTAATTAGTGTGTATGTATGTATGTATTTATGTATGTATGTATGTATGTATGTATGTATGTATGTATGTATGTATGTATTTACGTACGTACACACGCATGTTTGTACGTACTTACGTACGTGTGTATGTATGTAAGTATGCGCGCATGTATGTATATATGAATGTATGTATGTATTTCTATTGACTAATACAAAGTACAAACAATTCATACAAAATGTACCTCACTGTCCACTATGACCTGTTTAAAACTGCGAGGACCAAATTTAACAACATGTTATTACAAGCTAAGAAGGACTACTACAACAATCTGATAGCTGAGTCCTCCACTGATTCAAAAAACCTCAGTAACATTGTCAAAGACATATTACATCAAAGGAGTGAGATGAAACTCCCTGAGCATGCATCAACAGAAGAATTGGCAAACCGCTTCGCTGTGTTCTTTACAGACAAAGTATGTAAGATACGCGACGAGCTGCCAGATCTCTCCAGACACCAGTTAAATTTAAATACCCCGGCATTAACATGTTCACTGAATGTTTTCTCGGCCGTGACTGAAAGCGAAGTTCGCAAAATCATAGCAAAATCACCGACTAAGAGCTGCTCTCTAGATCCCGCTCCCACTTGGATGGTGAAAGACTCGGTAGATGAGCTTATTCCAATGGTTACGATTTTAGTGAATTTGTCGTTGCAGAGTGCCAACGTGCCTGACTCCATGAAACAGGCATTAGTCACTCCGTTACTGAAGAAAGATGATCTCGACCCGGAGGTGCTCAAGAACTATCGTCCTGTAAGCAACTTATCATTCTTGTCAAAAGTATTGGAAAGGGTAGTTGCTGCAAGGCTTACAAATTACATGACTATCAATCAGCTACATGAACCCATGCAGTCGGCATACAGAGCATGTCATAGCACTGAGACTGCACTTGTGCGGGTACAGAACGACATCCTTCGTACTCTCGGCCAGGGTGGGGCTGCGATCCTTGTGTTACTCGATCTTAGCGCTGCCTTCGATACAATCGATCACTCCATCCTTCTAGCTAGGATGGAGTCAGTTCTTGGAGTTAAAGGATCTGCTCTACAGTGGTTCAAATCGTACCTGTTAGGCAGGAAACAGAGGATTAAAATCAATGATGACTTCTCCGAAAATCAGGAAATCCTGTGGTCTGTACCACAGGGATCTGTGTTGGGTGCAATATTGTTCCTAATATACATCATACCTCTGGCACAGCTAATCCGATCCTACGGTCTGAACAATCATGGCTATGCTGATGACACCCAGCTCTGCTTATCATTCAAAAAGACAAGTGATAACGCAATAGTCAAACGTGAAATCCTAAATCTTGAGAAATGTTTGTGTGACATTAGTGTCTGGATGTCTCAGAACAAACTGAAACTCAACAATGACAAGACTGAAATCATTCTATTCGGCTCTAAGAAACACCTAGCTGAACTGAACATTAAGTCACTCTCTGTAGTGGGGACTGATGTGTCTGTTGCATCTGAGCCTGTGCGGAATCTGGGAGCTATGTTTGACTCTCAACTGATCATGGCACCCCATGTCAAAAGTGTTGTCAAAAAATCTAGCTTTCACCTGAGAAATATTGGAAAAGCGAGACGTGTGTTAACAGAAGATGCCACAAAAACAGTGATGCAGTCACTGGTGATGTCTCGCTTGGATTACTGCAATGCTCTCCTGATTGGAATACAACAGGATTTGATTGCAAAGCTGCAGCGACTACAAAACAGTGCAGCAAGTATAGTATCGAGAACCAGGAAGTATGAACATATCACACCTGTTCTCATCAAGCTTCACTGGCTACCAATCAAATTCCGCATCCAATTTAAGGTCCTACTGCTGGTATACAAGGCGCTAAATGGACTTGCACCTAAGTACATCAAGGAGCTGCTCGTGCCTTATAAACCCAGACGCCATCTACGATCAGAAGCAAAGGGCCTTCTGGACGAGCCTCGGACTAGACTCAAATTTGGAGATCGCGCTTTCTCCATTAGTGCACCAAGATTATGGAATGCGCTTCCACAACACCTGAAGGATTCTACATCGTGTCAGGCCTTCAAGAAGTGTCTCAAAACACACCTTTTCAGGCTCGCCCATTGAGGCGTTGTGGACTATTACTCAAACTATGACAATGTGCAGCGCTTTTGAACATTTTATGAATGGAAAAGGCGCTATATAAATTCCAATTATTATTATTATTATTATTATTATTATATGATAAGGAATACCGGTATATACAAACATATAAAATACCATATGAAATATATGTAAACTAATCAAATTGAAACAAAATAGAGAATTCAAGAAATTATAAACCACAAAAAATAGTTATAACACCACAAAATACGAACACTTAATAGGAAAGTCTATACGGCATCTTTATCACTGCCCAAAAGACGGTCAGTATATTTAGGTCTAACTGTATATTTAAAGCTATGTGGTAACTATGGGAATATATTTGGATATTGCCATGCCTACACAATGGTATATTTAAACCCTTTTGTATCTAGAGTCCACGCATTTGCATTTTGGTGACACAACATTGACCACTGGTCACCACCTTGTAGCAGAGTGGCGCAGTGGAAGCGTGCTGGGCCCATAACACAGAGGTCCGAGGATCGAAACCTCGCTCTGTTAGCGAATTCATTTTTGGAATAATTTCTTTTGAACTTGATACTTTTAGAATTGGTGTAATGTGATCTACCATTTATTACTTAGCATTAACTGGTCCTTAAACTATGAACTAAATGTTTGGCATAACCGAAAGACCGGATGGTATAGTATAACTCAGGGAATTCGCCCATTTAAGCACTCAAACAAAGCAGATACAACTTAAGCAGGATATTTATTTGAAGAGTGTCATTTTGGCCCTATCATGGGCAGCGTGAAAATAGCGAAAATTAAAAGCATGAAAAAATATAAGTTATACAGTAGTCTCTGGCAATGTTTCTACAAAACTTTTAGGCGGGAAGTCAACTCGAGAAAATCGAGTTGTAGTGAGAAAAAGCATGTAGTCATTGTGCAATGAATTAGGCCGCTCGGCCCTCGGGGCATCCCTTCAAGTACAATTTTCAAAAATCAAATAAAATGAAATAGATACCATTACACCAATTCTAAAAGATCTTCACTGGCTGCCCATCAGAAAAAGGATCGAGTTCAAAAATAATTCGCTAGCAGAGCGAGGTTTCGATCCTCGGACCTCTGGGTTATGGGCCCAGCACGCTTCCACTGCGCCACTCTGCTATACATGATGCATCATGGCCAAATTTGTGAGAAGAAATGCAAATACGAGCACTCTGAATTAGGAAAGATGTATGAAACCTTTGTCAATACAGACTGCTATGGGTAAATCATTAAATTTCATTTTCAAGAAAGTTCTCATAGATATGATATGTTTTTTCAGTTTGTCGGGGACAAAGCCTAAGCAACCGTTATGTTGGATAGCTATGGTATTTATCTCTTTATATAATTCTTAAATGTTCATCAATTTACTCTCTTCGACTCATTTCTTTCCAACCGTGTTGAAGTATGATTTTGTAAAATACATTTTTCAATCAATAAACATGCAAACATACATACATTGCTTGACGTTTTCAGACCATATGGTTCTTCACCACAGAGACATGTACTGGTCCTGGGGCATATCTGAGAAAATGGTCTAAGGTCTTTATCTTAATGTCTTTATAATGATTTCTAAATAGTGTTCAATATGTACATTATATTACTAATAGAGATAAGAGGCTCGCTCATTTAGCAGCCTTGGGCGCCATCTTGTATTTCAATTCATCCATGCGTGCAGATCGTGGGCAATCACTTCGACTAATTACCAACGAACCATCAAATCGCATGTTTGCAAAAGAAGACGAGCAAATGAACAATTATTTTGCCTGCAACTTTCTTCATTTTGTTCCTTTTGTCGTGCTGGTGGAGTTTGTGAGCAGTGGTCAAGTTTCCCACACAATCCACAATGCGTTTTGTTCGTGTTGTCCGGCAGTGGTCATTGTGTAGGAAAAAATGACCACTCGTACGTTATGGGTGAAAAGAACACCTGTGGATAAAGGTGGGCAATAATTCTGACCCGGGATGCACCGGGTCATGTCCCCCGTTATCTTTCTACTGTGCCATCTTTTAATTGAACTGGCCCCCAGACATCCCCCTAGCGAGAGTTGGTCAACATTGTGGTCAGCACAACAAAGCCAGACTGACCGGGTCAGCGCCACAGGTCAGTGGGATGACCACCCCACAATGTTTGGCATTCAAACACTCCCAGAGGAGTGACCGCTAGGGATCAGCACTGACCATAATGGGGCCTAAGGCTGGCATATGGAGTTATCCAATGAAAACATGCTAAGCAAAAACAGACAGACAACGGGGGTGATGCAAATGAAAAGGGGAGTACCTGCCACTTCCTAAAAAGGGGTGAAAAAGAGGGGGCATTGGAATGCGATTGAAGCGGGCTGTATGAACCCCCTTTTCATCTTTCAGGGCTATTCTGTTTGGAATTGAAATAAAGGAATGTACAACTCATTGAAAGGGACGCAGCATCGTTGCAAATGAAAAAAGGGGAGTGGGGAAATATTTCTCACGTCTGCGTTTGGAAGGGGGGGGATAGAGAACTACTAGTAACCAGAAAAAGGGTTGTTATGATGATGATGATGATGGTGATGATGATGATGATGACAATGTTGTTGGTTATGATGATGTTGGTGATGATGATATTGATAATATTGATGATGACGTTGCTGCTACTGCTTTCTCGTGACCAGGAAAATGATGATGATGATGGTGATGATGACGATGATACTAGTATTTATTATGATGATGGTGATGATGATGGTGATGATGACGATGATACTAATATTTATTATGATGATGGTGATGATGACGATGATACTAGTATTTATTATAATGATGGTGATGATGATGGTGATGATGACGATGATACTAGTATTTATTATGATGATGGTGATGATGATGGTGATGGTGATATTGATAATATTGATAATGACGATGCTGCTACTGCTGCTGCTGATGATGATGATGACGTTGGTGATGATGGCGGTGATGATTATAATTATAATGATGATGATGATGATGATGATGATATTGCTGATGATGGTGATGATGATTATGATTATAATAATGATGATATTGATGATGATGATGATGATGATGATGATGGTGGTGGGGATGATGATTATGACGAGGTGGAGGAGAGGTGTGAAATAAATATTTGTGAGAAAGGCAAATTCTTTTTAATGTTTTTTTTCAAAAATGATATATTTGTCAATATTGATATTTAGGGGACTTAAATTTCAAATGTGAGATAAAAAACTTTTAGATCAACAATAGCCACCTTTCCTCAAAATTAGACCACGTGCCCAAACCCGGCTTGAGGGTGACAGACCCTAACTGAAATCTACATCTGTTTTCTTGATTATTTTATCATTGTCGTTTCACGCCGAGTTTGAGCGCCAAGTGCTCGCCAATATGGTGCTAGTCAAGTGAAATTTGAATATTTGAATATTTATGTCTTCACGCCCCATTTAAACTGGAAGCATTAGCGGAATACTGATAGAAAATACATGACATATGATGGAACAATGCTTTCTGAAAAATGCTATTAATTAATGTCACGATGGGTATCGTTTGATAATGAGTGGTGCGACTTTTGGGGAATACATGTGGTAAAATTATTCTATCCAAGTTTTATACTGTTATTATTTTTATTGAATATGTTTTTACTAATATGGGTTCATTTATTTATTAAATTATCTATTTTTTCTAATATGGGTTTATTTACAGTTGGGAAAATTTGTGTTGTACTGAGATGATCAAAATCAAGTTAGAAAAAATTGCTGTTGAGTAAGGTGAGGATAAGCAACATACGTGTATCAAAAATATGCTTTTATAATAGAAAATGTACAACTCCTTTTTGACTACTTCAGGTATTAATGGGTTTAATGCTTAAGCAATGTATCAATAATGAGTTTATCCACAAGTTGTCGGCTGGACTTATGATACCTTTTACAATATCTTGGGAACTAAGAAATACTTTTATTTTTTATATATATTTTTTGAAGGAAAGTTGTTGATAATGTATAGAAACTTTCTAATCCAAATATTTCCCAGACACGCTTTTGCGGGAAAAACTTCACTTAAATTGCCAGATTTTACCACAATTGGCCAGTGTGAGTATTGTTGGGTTAAAAAAGCATTCCGGGGATTTTTCCGATTGTATTTCAAATCAAAGAAATTACCTCATCTTTGTTCTGAATCTGCACAAAGCACGATATCGTGAGAATATTTTTACTCGATCAAATTCAACCCTTGAGTCAATCTAAACAGCCCAGGATTAAAGGAAAGATCTGTTAAACCGATATTAAGATTGCAGGTATATATAATCCCTGATCACTTTGAAGACTATCACAGAAGGGGACCGTGTGTTTTATCCTTAGAAAACCATCGTTGCTTCTTACGCGTATATATGCACATAGCGGTGCTTTTCTAGTGATATGTTATTAAACCCCTAGCTTTAATAACACTTAAAGAGCGGTAACGCTACCTTCTTATTAGACCTCAAGTAAACTGATACCGTTTGGACTTTAAAAGATGCGCTCTTTGGGTATATTGCAAATACCTGTGAATCGAGTTATTTTCTCGCGTGGAAAGGTTCCCGCGGTAGCGTTAGAACTAGCCCTCGAAAAAGATAGATTAAAAATGTTGAATTCTTTGCTGGTGCTCGTGGTTTCTCTGGTCGGGGTGTATTATATAGCTGTCAACATCATTGGCGGATGACGTATGGGGTTCTAAGTAGTGCGAGGGCATGGCGGTTTTGTCTTCTTCCGCGCAGGAAACTCGCTTTCAACACTTAACATTCATATTAATGCACCCCTCTTGACCCCATACTAATGACCAGGAACCCTTGGAAACTGGGAGGGTGCTTCTACTACCCTCAATACCCCGCTCTATGGTTGTGACACCCACCAGACCCTTTTAACTAACCGAACACATGTTTAGGGTATTCAAGGTACGGCACTCTTGGAAAAGGGGGAACAATGTAGTTCCACTCTCAGGGCAACGAGACCATAGCCCTGACAGGACACTCAAGGCTACTCATGAGAGAATTTATCGCTGAAATTTGAGCGGCCCATAAAGTGTGAAAGGAAATTAAAACGTCAATCTGTCGTGTTTTGCAATTTGTAAAATGCGCTGCTTTAACCAAAGGTCAAATGACACGCGTGCCTTGGGATATGATGTTTTTTGAGATGAGGCTATGGATTTTTGACAATCTTTTACAAATTGATTTCAATTCGATGATTAAAATATATATACAATACACATCTTTCTAATTATGATAATGTATTATTGAAATATAGAGTAAGCACTTATCTACTTGCCCATATTGTTCGGGAAATCGAGCCAATTTGCCTATAGATCTTTATATATGTCAATGACAGAACGTCAGCTACTTTCTCGCCGCTCCACCTTCCCCATAATGCCTCAAATTAGTCTGCGAAAAAGCAAGGCATAACCATCAAAGGGCCTGTAGTTTATACTATCGCCGCTAGGTGACTCTCCGCCTCATTCATTGGCCCCTTGTGACCACGTGTTTACAGTCTAAACCAACTAGACGATATTATCAGCCCCTTTCTTGCCCCTCCCACGCGCCTCCTTAATCCCAATATCACTTATAAGGCTTTAGATTCCTTAAATCCCAGTGATATCACACGAATAATCCGTGTCTTTTGTTGATGAAAGCGAATTCTCGTGTCAGTTTCAAACAGAACAATTATGGGATGAGACTATTGTTCTTGTCCTTTGAGGGCAGCCGAAACAATTGCTGAGATTTTCCTGACGGACTGATCGATCTGAATCGCTGTCTTTTTGTTGGTGATTCAGTTGCCCCTTTGGGAAATTGCTACCAGACGTAGATGTATCTTAAGCAGACGAATCCAAACGTTTTATGACATATCAGTCGTTTATTCTGACCAGGCTGGACAAACAATGACTGCTACTACTGCCATTAATCTTCCTCTTTATCTCTACATTTCTCTTCTTCCTCTTCCTCCTCTTCTTCTTTTTATTCTTCTTTTTCTTCTTCTTCTTCTTCTTCTTCTTCTTCTTCTTCACATGAAGTATTTATCCAAATACTTACTCATTATCTGTTTTAGACATAAATGTACTTCCATATAGAGCTGATACCCCCTACAATCATATATAATTCACTGCCAAACTTACGACATGCTTTGCTTATTGATATAATTTTCTGACGTTTTCTTAGTGTTTGCTTGCGACCCCTAAATTATGATTTAAAAGGTCGGGGTGGGTGCCCAATTTAGATATTTTCTCACCTACCCCTCCCCATTTCATAACTATACCTGGAGCGGGGGGTAGTCGAACTTGTATTTAGCTTCCGTTCCTCCCCCCTCCCCCCACTCTCCAACCCCCCCCCCACCCCCCGCCCCCCCCCCCACACACACACTTATAAATATGGAATGGCCCTCACATGTTTTGCTGGTAGGTGGCTAACCGTGTGGCGATATTTCTTCTCTGACAACTACGTGCTTGTGGAGTAAACCATTTTATGAGCCCCTTTCTCTCCCCTCCCACGCACCTCTTAAACCAGAGTTTAGTGCAACACCAAGGCTGAATCATCAAAGAGCCGTTGTTATATGTTGTTTCGATAGGTGATCCATCCTCTGGTGACCACGTGTTTACAGTCTAAACCAACTAGACGATATTATCACCCCTTCTTTTGCCCCTCCCACGCGCCCCTAAATCCCAATATCACTTATAAGGTTTTAGGTTCCTCAAATCCCCGTGATATCACAAGAATAATGGCCGTCCTTTGTTGATGAAAGCAAATTCTCGTGTCAGTTTCAAACAGAACAATTATGGGATGAGACTATTGTTCTTGTCCTTTGAGGGCAGCCAAAACAATTGCAGAGATTTTCCTCTAGGACTGATCGATCCGAATCGCTGCCTTTTTGAGGACGATTCAGTTGCCCCTTTGGGAAATTGCTACAAGACGTAGATGGTATCTTAAGCAGACGAATCCAGACGCTTTATGACAGGTCTGTCGTTTGTGCTGACCAGGCTGGACAAACAATGACTGCTACTACTGCCACTTTATCTTGTTCTCCTTCTTCGTCTACTTGTTCTTGTTCTTGTTCTTGTTCTTCTCCTTTTCCTTCTTCTCCTTTTCCTTCTTCTTCTTTTCCTTCCCATAACGTTTGTATCCAATTACTCAATAATCTGTTTTAGTTATTGATTTAATTCAATCTAATCTCAATTGCCTAAACCTTAGAGCAGAATACCCATATGTATGAATTCACTGCCAAACTTATGACTTATGCTTTGCTTATTAATATCATTGTATGACGTTTTTTCTTATTATTTTTTGGCGGCCATGACACCTAAATAATGATTTAAAAGGTCGGGGTGGGGGTGGGTGTGCCCAATTTTGATCTATTTTCATCTCCCCCTCCCGATTTCAGAAATATAGCTGGATAGGGGGGAGGGGGGTGTCAATTTTTTTATTAAGCTTCCGTTCTCTCCCCCCCCACGCTTTTTAATGGGACGTCCTTAATATGTTTTATCGGTAGCTGACTATATTTCTTCTCTGCCAACTGCGTGCTGGTGGGGTAAACCAACCAGACGATGTTATCAGCCCCCTTTTTCGCCCCTCACACGCGCCCATTGAACCCCCAGTTTAGTCTGTACAGAACCATCAAAGAGCCGTAGTTACATGTTGTTTTCGATAGGTGGCGCTCCGGATAATTCATCCATCCTCTGGTGACCACGTGTTTACAGTCTAAACCAACTAGACGATATTATGCCCCTCCCACGCGCCCCCTAAATCCCAATATCACTTATATGGCTTTAGAGTCCTTAAAGGGCAAATGCACCATCATGATGATTTAGGTTCAAAATGTGCCTATATGTGTCACCTTTCAAATAAGACCACCCGCAAGTCTGTCCTCCTCAGCACTCCTCAGATATGGCTTATGAAAGTTAGTAAAAAACTAGCCTGAGTCTGGGCATAGAGGCTGACATTACAGGCCAGGGCACAAGTTTAAGCCAAATTTTGATTGGTCAGTGGCAGTCACTTCCAGCCACTGATATCTCTAAACCAATCAGAAGCAAGACTGGCAGTCACTCCATACCACTGATTGTGCTTAATTGTGCTTAATTGGCCTGCAATGTCAGCCTCCATGCCCAGACTCAGGCTAGTTTTTTACTAACTTTCATAAGCCATATCTGAGGAGTGCTGAGGAGGACAGACTTGCGGGTGGTCTTATTTGAAAGGTGACACATATAGGCACATTTTGAACCTAAATCATCATGATGGTGCATTTGCCCTTTAAATCCCCGTGATATCACACGAATAATCCGTGTCATTTGTTGATGAAAGCGAATTCTCGTGTCAGTTTCAAACAGAGCAATTACGAAATGAGACTATTGTTCTTGTCCTTTGAGGGCAGCCAAAACAATTGCAGAGATTTTCCTGTCGGACTGATCGATCCGAATCGCTGTTTTTTGAGGACGATTCAGTTGCCCTTTGGGAAATTGCTACCAGACGTAGATGGTATCTTAAGCAGACGAATACCAGACGTTTTTATGACAGGACAGCCGTTTATTTTGACAAGACTGGAAAAACAACGACTGCTACTACTACCACTACTCCTCTTCATCTTCTTCTTTTGCTTCTTCTCCTTTCTTTTTTCCTCATCTTCTTCTTCATCTCTCTTCTTCCTCTTCTTCTCCTTCTTCTTCTTCTGCTTCTTCTTCTTCTTCTTCTTCACATAACGTTTTTTTATCAAATGACTTAATCATTATCTGTTTTTAATTATAAATTCAATTTAATTCAATCTCAATTGCCTATACTTTAGAGCAGAATACATACATACATACAATACCTCCATCCAACCATATATAATTCACTGCCAAACTTATGACTTATGCTATGCTCATTAATATCATTGTCTGACGTTTTTATTGTTTGTTTGCGGGCCACGACCCCTGCGGTGTTGGTAGGAGGGGGGGGGGGGGGGGGGGGGGGTTGGTCGGGTTGTCTAATTTAGCTTCCGTTCCTTCCCCTCCGCAACTTTTTAATGGAAAGGCCCTTACATGTTTTGCCGGTAGGTAGGTAATTGTGTGGCGAATATATACTTCTCTGCCAACGTGCTGGTGGGGTAAACCAACCAGACGATGTTATCAGTCCCCTTTCTCGCCCCTCCCACGCGCCATTGAACCCCCAGTTTAGTCTGCACAACACCTAGACAGAACCATCAAAGAGCCCGTAGTTACATGTTGTTTCGATAGGTGGCGCTCCGCATAATTGATCCATCCTCTGGTGACCACGTGTTTGCAGTCTAAACCAACTAAACCAACTATCAGCCCTTTCTTGTCCCTCCCACTCGCCTCCTTAATCCCAATATCACTTATAAGGCTTTATATTCCTTGAATCCCAGTGATATCTCACGAATAATCGGCGTCATTTGTTGATTGAAAGCGAAATTCTCGTGTCAGTTTCAAACAGAACAATTACGAAATGAGACTATTGTTCTGGTCCTTTGAGGGCAGCCAAAACAATTGCTGAGATTTTCCTGAAGGACTGATCGATCCGAATCGCTGTCTTTTTGAGGACGATTCAGTTGCCCCTTTGGGAAATTGCTACCAGACGTAGATGGTATCTTAAGCAGACGAATCCAGACGTTTTATGACAGGTCTGTCGTTTGTGTTGACCAGACTGGACAAACAATGACTGCTACTACTACCACTAATCTTCCTCTTTATCTTGTTCTCCTTCTTCTTCTTCGTCTTCTTCTTCTTCTTCTTCTTCTTCATCTTCTTCTTCTTCATCTTCTTCTTCTTCTTCTTCTTCTCTTCTTCTTCTTCTTCTTTTTCTTCTTCGTCTTCACATAACGTTTTATCAAATGACTTAATCATTATCCGTTTTAAGTATCAATTTAATCTAATCTTAGCTCAATTGCCTAAACTTTAGAGCAGAATAACCCTCTAATCTCATAAAATTCAGTGCCAAATTTATGAATTATGCTATGCTTAACAATATCATTGTCTGGGTTTTTTTATTGTTTGTCTGTGGCCACGATGACTTAATCATTATTTAAAAGGCCAGGAAGGTTGCGTGGGGTGCGGGGGGGGGGGGGGGGGCGTCCAATTATGATTTTCCCAACCCCCCCTCTCGATTTTCAGAACTATAGCTGGAGGAGGGGGGATGTTGTATTTTTATTTAGCTTCCGTTCCTTCCCCCCCCCCCCTCCCCATTTAAATGGAACGGCCTTACCATGTTTTGCCGGTAGGTGGCTATTCTTGTGGTGATATTTTTTCTCTGCCAACGTGCTTGTGGGGTAAACCAACCAGTCGATGTTATCAACCCCCTTTCTCGCCCTTCCCACGCAACCCTTGAACCCCCAATTTAGTCTGTACAACACCAAGGCTGAACCATCAAAGAGCCGTAGTTACATGTTGTTGTCGATAGGTGGCGCACCGCATAACTGATTCATCCTCTGGTGACCACGTGTTTACAGTCTAAACCAACTAGACGATATCATCACCGTTTTCTTGCCCCTCCTATGCGCCCCCCTTAATCCCAATATTCACTTATAGAGGCTTTAGATTCCTTAAATCCCCGTGATTTCACGAGAATAATCGGCGTCTCTTGTTGATGAAAGCGAACTCTCGTGTCAGTTTCAAACAGAACAATTCCGGAATGAGACTATGTTATTGTGCTTTGAAAGCAGCCAAAACAATTCCAGGGATTTTCCTCTAGGACTGATCGGTCCGAATCGCTGTCTTTTTGTGGGCGGTTTAGTTGCCCCTTTGGGAAATTGCTACCAGACGTAGATGGTATCTTAAGCAGACGAATCCAGACGTTTTATGAAGTATCAGTCGTTTGTGTTGACCAGACTGGATAATGTACGACTGTTACTACTACCACTACTCCCCCTCTTTATCTTCTTCTTCTTCTTCTTCTTCTTCTTCTTCTTCTTCACATAACGTTTTTATCCAATTACTTAATCATTACATGTTTTAGTTATTAATTTGATTTAATCTCAATGGCCTAAACTTTAGTGCAGAATACCCCCTCAAATCATATATAATTCACTGCCAAACTTATGACTTCTTTACATGTTTTGCCGCAAGGTGGCTAATCGTGTGGCGATATTACTTCTCTGCTAACGTGATGTGTAAACCAACCAGACGATGTTATCAACCCCCTTTCTCGCCCCTCACGCGCGCCCCTTGAACCACAATCTAGTCTGTGCAACACCAAGGCTGAACCATCAAAGAGCTGTAGTTACATGTTGTTGTCGATAGGTGGCGCGCCGCATAACTGATCCATCCTCTGGTGACCACGTGTTTAACATTCTAAACCAGCTAGACGATTTTATCACCATTTTCTTGTCCCTCCCACGCGCCCCCTTAATCCCAATATCACTTATAAGGCTTCAGATTCCTTAAATCCCAGTGATATCTCAAGAATAATAGCAGTCTTTTGTTGATGAAAGCGAATTCTCGTGTCAGTTTCAAACAGAACAATTGCGGAATGAGACTATTGTTCTTGTCCTTTGAGGGCAGCCAAAACAATTGCAGAGATTTTCCTGTCGGACTGATCGAACCGAATCACTGTCTTTTTGCGGACGATGAAATTGGCCCTTTGGGACATGGATCCAAGACGCACTGGAGATGATATCTTAAGCAGTCGAGCTCTGACGATTAATGACATGTCAGTTGTCTACGTTGCTCAGACTGGACAAACTGCGACTGCTACCACTTTTCTAGTTACTACTACTACTACTACTACTACTACTACTACTACTACTACTACTACTACTACTACTACTACTACTACTACTACTACTACTACTACTACTACTGGTTCTGTAGTAGTGGTCGAAGCAAAATATTCTTGATTTTTTATTTTATTTTATTCTTTTTAATTTTGAAATTACACAATTGTGTAAAACGGTTTTTATTTCTTTTTGTTTGCACAAAACATAACTGACATGAACATCACAAATACACAAAGGTACACATACGTTTTAAACAACCAAAACATGCAACACATGCGTATACATATTCTTTAGCAATTGAAATACATTCAAATGCTTCATGCTGAAAACTTAATTCAATATTTTTGGGGGGTTGTTGCCATTAAACTCGTTCGTTGAATAAAGGGATGCTCTGATGTGGCAGTTCGTGTCAGTATCTACCTTTATATGCGGTGCTGCCCTCCAACGGCGATGCCAGATATCTTGTGGTCTAGACCACCATGGATGTCTGGTCCCTAAGCTCGTCGAAGACTTTGAAACTGTTCTAGATTCCGAATAAACCATATTCAGCATTTGTACCAATGTATGTATTGGATTTTGATCAAAGGCGCCTAAAAAATGTTCTAAAGATATTGAGATAAAGAAAATCTGTGAATAACACTGAAAACGATGTTCCTTTCCCTTCGATTCTGCTCTATAAATGGGACCTGTCAACATGAATACTTCTGTAAGTTGTAGAATAGCATTACATTATGTTATATGAGTATGAATAAAATATTCAAAAATACCACCCCTGCACATTAAACACCCATCTCGGCTAGTAAGTGACATACCAACACACGTTCCATCACATCATCTTTAGCAGTTAATTATGAGGATGTTTGATCATGCAAATCTGCTGCAAATCATATCTGCATTATAGAAATAGAAATGCATAGCCCTTACACCATGTCCATGTTATGTTAGAGGAAAATTAACAACCTTATTTAATACGGAAACCTTTCTTTCAAACGATATTTAAGTACAAGTTAGTTTCACCTCTCAAATGTAGTTCAGTAAATACTCAGTAGATGGCGCTAGGAGTAGTTTCTCCCAACAAAACCAAACTGGTCATTGATAGGAGAAGTTCTTCTATATTGCAAGCATTGGGCTGCATACGCTTGTAATAATTTTTTCTTATATTCATTCTACGATCTTATCAGGAAAGAATCAGACGGGGACTAAATTTAAAGTTGTTTAGTTAAAAACTAGTCAGTTCCGGAAACAGTATTCATTTGATGAAGATTATCACTTTAATTCCATTTAAGTTGCTAGTTTTTACTGTGATATTAAGAAAAACGTGCTTTCCGTCTCACAGATATAATACTTTAAAAGCACGTGGTTCCGTACAGTACGGCAAGATTTTCTATATTCTATGTTGATCCCCTTTATCGCCAAAAACAGTCTGACACTTTGTGTGATACCTTTCAAATAAAGCATTTTCAAA
>OZ012697.1:36511407-36525954 GCA_963942565.1 Maea johnstoni
ATATATATATATATATATATATATATATATATATATATATATATATATATATATATATATATATATATATATACGAGATCAACATCCAAGAACTTACTCTGCGAGCCGAGAACCAACATGAAAACCTGCGGTGACAGATCATTTAGTGCCTGTGCCCCATAACTATCAAATCAGCTCCCAAAAATTATTCGGGCAGCTGGGAGTGTGGCAACTGAAAACACATCTGTTCAAAGATGTATTTATCAAATAACTATGTGGATATCAACATTTATCCTTTGACAATGAATGTAATGCGCCTTTGAGCATGTTTATATGGAAAGGGTGCAATATCAAATGACAATATTATTATTATTATTATTATTATTATTATATATATATATATATATATATATATATATATATATATATATATATATATATATATATATATATATACAGTCAAACTTGCCTCAATGACCACTTCTCCTAAACGACCACTTGCCTTGAACGACCGTTTCAAATCCCCCCAAGGCTGTTCCCTGTATATTTTACCTTGATTAAGCAACCACTTGCTTGACGCGACCAACGACCATGAAATCTTATCCCTAAGATGGTCCTTTATTCAACGACCACTTCAATGCCTAGACGCCCTGTGTATTGGAAAGGTCACAATAAAATAATGAAATAATCGGTCAAAAATTGAAATTATATCATTTCTGAGGGTCCTCAATTAATGTATAGTTCAACTTTTATTTTTCCGAATTGTTTATTCTTAAAATTTTAACGAAGAAATTTCAACAAACGCAGCTAAACATAACAACTTCAATAATTCCAAGGCATTGTTGGAAATTCTTTGTTTTTTCATAACTTTGCTCAGACCCTCAACACCTTCTTAAGAGACCACCTCTTTAAAAGACCACTTTTGACATTTCCCTTGAGCGGTCGCTTAATAGAGGTTTGACTGTATATATATATATATATATATATATATACATATATATATATGTACACATATATATATATATATATATATATACATATACGTATATATATTCATATATATATACATATATATATATATATATACATATATATATATATATATATATATATATATATATATATATATATATATATATATATATATATATATATATATATATATATATATATATATATATACTGTGTGTGTATCAATGAAATCAACTACTGAAGAAGTGCAGATCAAAGTGTACATCAAGCTGTGTGTCTGGCATTACACAGAAATAATACTATTTTATTTACCTTAAGATATATTTGCATAGCTGTGGATATACATTTCGTGAATAGTAAAGGTAAAAACAAATACTAGTATCCATTTTGCAAGACCATTGAAGATGCCTATTTTTGGCCATACACCTATATTATAAAGGTGTTTCAAGAGGTGAAGTTATTAAACAAAGTTGCCTTCTCAATAAACAAATTACCTTTGCTACCAAGAGAAAATGATCAAAACCTCAAACCCCAAATGCTACAATGATATTTAAGTCAAGAATTGCGATAGATACCCATGGAATTAAAGTTTGATTTGTCATCGGGTATATTCGAATTCGTAAGCAATGGTGTAGAAGGTACTAGGAGGTTCAATTGGCACTGGACTATAAATAACCAAAATGTCACAAATGATGATCTATCTGCACGCAATCCATCAGTTTAGACTAAAATGTCACGTAATCACATATATCAATTATGTCTTCGAATCTCTTTCGACATTTGGTTAAAATGATGATATATCGACCTTTGTAAAGACGTCATCGAATCTAAGCGGACGATCTTTGAAGGTTTGATAGTTGGGCGCGTGTCCAATGCAGCGTTGGTCGTCTGGACGTTGTTACGTCATACAAGCCGCCATTTTGTCTCGTCAAGAATCGATGACGTCACGGCGTGATTGTTTAGTCGTCAAGTTCGAATAAAGGGGGCGTGTTTGCTTTTGGTAGTGATGTCTATCAAACTTACATAACAATTGAAACCGATTAGATTCACCGTCATCCAGATACGACAAATTAATTAAAATCGCATTTCGTGTACAATATGGAGAGAAAGACATTCAGCGCATACTGTAGACCCATACAGGTCTTTGTTTGGGTAACCAATAGAAGTCACATTTGGTAATGTGAACTTTGTGTGAGCGAGATTTATCTAATTTAGAGGGCCATTCGAGGGCAGCCCTCTGTCATCAGGTTACCTAACCTATATGTCAGAACAGAATAACTCCAAACATGGTAACTTTGTACAGAAACCGCATTCGTCCATACCTATTTCAAGGTCCGTCGCTTTAAGACGCAAATCAAGATAGATTGCGTATACCAAGAATGTATTTCAACCACCGTGAGAATACGCCAGATATCTTATCAAACATACGATACTGTTAACCAATGCATACATGGAAATTTCCTTGGCATTAGTCGTTAGGAGCTTTAACATTTCTGAAAATAACTTACAGATTAGGCAAAAGTCATGACCAAAGATTTTCTAACAAATCATCTTCTAAAACGTGGCTGAAGTGTAAATTGCCGTTGTTGACACACTAGGGTGTTAACTATAGTTGTAATGATAAATAAAGTAGCTGAATAGCTAACTTTGGACGGACAGAGCTTTTTTGATTGCTCTTTTAGACAAACATTTAATCCTGGCTAAAGACCCTGGTGCACACTACAGATTCCAACAAATTGGAGAGATGACTGTTGTAAACTGCAAACTATTTATTGGTGTGAACAAAATTCCATTAAGATATGAGGTCCTTCTATTACCAGGAAAAATATAGGTTTTACATCAAAGGTAAAATAATTCAATGTGAAAAACAACACAACTTACTATGTAACCACTATGATAATGGATATTGAAACCCGCTTTATTCATATATGTATTACAATACAATTCATACATCTCTACTGATGGATATGTATACATCGTACATCCATTCATTTTTGCCGTGCTGTAACCTGTTTTGCTTGATAATGAATAAAAAATATTTAAAAATTAAAAAATATGAGGTAATTGGTCAATATATTTCATGAATAATATGGCTTGCAGTACTTGAGGATAGGGGAAGAGTTACCGAACGATTCAGCAGGTTAATTGAAAAGAGAGGGCGCACTTGGCTTGCGTGCCCAGAACCCTAAATACCCGTACCCACCTTGCAGCCCCACCTGGCGAAAAACACCCCGATGACTTAATTAAAAAGAGAAACTTCAACTAATCATTTGATTAGAATCACTACACACCCATATCCTTCTTAAACTCCCTGATCAAGATGGAGTTTTTGTCCTGCGTCTCCCGCCCATGATATCAAGTTCGTCTGCGACGCGCTTCGGGGTTCTTTATTTCCATACCAAGGACATAACTCTTCCGTGAGGTGAGCGACATTTCGGTATAAAGACGTTACAGAAACGCCACTAAAACACCAATGAAAGAACGCTTCTGACAGGTTGTTGTCACAAGCGAGCGGAGAACACATAATTAAGCCATCTCGTGTTACCACACGACTATCAAACACATCTGCATAATTTGAGAGCCGGAGATCTCGCGATGACGAGATCACGTCAAGCTCTCGCGCACATCCCGCGGATCACGTCCGCCGCCCTATAATGATAAGTGCGCATAATGAATACACGAGCTGTCTGCGAGCAGAGATTGCTTTAGAAAAGAACAACTCAAGCCATTTATTATCCCGTCTAATCGCACCAGAGATCAGACGTCATGCCAGGCGATTTTAAGGGCAATTATTTTAATGGCCTCTCCAGAGCTGAGATGAAGACATTTTCCTCTTGGTCCTACAAAGCCCTTAACTGATAACGTGGAGGAAATGAAATGTTTGTTAACATATTGGGGGTAATTTGGAGGCCAGAAATATTTTATGCTAACGAGATGTTATCTTCCGTGACAGTTGCACAAAAGATACATTCCATACTTGCGCATGTGCATCAATCGTACCATCTATCACTATGCGGTAACCTGTCTGGACGAACCCCATTTTCAAATATCCCAGTTTAGAAAGTAGCGATTAGGAAGATTTAGGTCCTGTTGTACTAGAACGCACTCGTAAATCAAGTGTTCTATTTTGGCACACTTCTATCGGTACACCTGTATACGGATGCAGCAAACCTGCCCATTTGAACGCTTTAGGAAAGTGAACACATGAGAGAATAAAGCTAAAACTTGAACGCATACAAAATGAAATAAATGTATTGAAAATTTAGATCATTCATAGGCTGCAGTGACACGTCGGTGTTATCACTCGATATGGGTCTATCTGAAACCGAGTAAACCTTTAAGGGACTGGGAACCTAGCCCACATTTTAGATGGTAGGGCGCGGGGCAGGTTACTTATCAGAAACTAGTAACCAAGTCCCCTCTTTATAAGGGAAATAGACCTATCATGGACTCGGAAACTAGCCTTCACTTTAAAGGCTCTAAGCTTGATAGGGACTCGGAACCTAGCTTACACTTTTAACCCATTAATGCTTAAGACATCCTATGGAAATTGCCGTCTGGATCTAAAATACTTTTGACAGTAACTTTTGAATTGCATGAGATCTTGCATAGTATTTGAAGGAGAGTTGTAGGTAATGTTCTGATTAACATTTCTCCTTCAAGTATTTTCCCAACTATGCTTTCGTTTGAAAGATTTCATCAAAACTGTCAGGCTAATTTGGCTGCTGTATGCATTAATGGGTTAAAGGGTGAGGAAAACTTGGCAGGGACTAGGAAACTGGTCTACACAAAGGTTGAGGTAAACGTATCAGAGACTAGGATTAAAAACAATAACAATTTTAACATATCAGGTTCTAGAAACCTAGTCTAAACTTCAAAAGGTGGGTTTAAATGTATCATGCACTAGGATACTAGGCCATACTTTGTAGCGGTAGATAAATATACAATGGACTAGCAAACTAAATGAAACTTGGAAGGGCGAGGTAAACTTCTAGGAATAGGTCTAGGACTAGGAACCATTTAAAAGGGGTACATATATTAGGTTTATAAACATAGTCTATACTTAACCATTATGCTGCTCGTGGCTAAGTTGGCCAAAACGAAATAATGCAAAAATCCTGAAAAATCACCGAAAGCCTAGCAAATGGCTACTCATCTAAGAGTGCCCAGCGACAGCTATCCAATGAGTACCAACATGACAGGGTTTCGATGGTTTTCAAAAATATTTGTGATCTTGTTTATTGGACGAAAGTAGCCTTAGCATTGGAAGTGTTAAAATGTTGTGGGACAACGAACCAGGGACTAATGGTAACTATCCCACACTTAGAAGGGGTAGATATACATACAAGGGACTAGAAACCTAGAGATCCACTACCAAGGCTAGCTAACACCTTAAACCTGTGTGCTAAACGTGGCTAATTTTGCCAATACAACATGATGCAAAAACCTGAAAATGACTGAAACCCTGGCACATGGGTACTCATCTGAGAGTACTCATCTAGAGCTATCCAATGAATACCAATATGACAGGGTTTAGACATTTTTCAAAGATCTTTGCATCCGTGTGCTTGTACGAAAGTACCCTCAGCATTGGAAGGGTTAAAGGGGGTAGATTATTTCGGAACCTGGAACGTAAGCAAGCTAGGCTCTACCCGGCATGCTTCAACTCCCACTCGGCACCTCACAGCGGGCAACGCACCCTACCATACGCGGGGCAGTACCCGTGCCTTGTAATCAGGGTATAATTGTGGGTACGACCCGATTTGGGTAACTTACCCTCACTACCCAGGATACGGAACCCCTAGGTAATCACTATAATCTTTTTCAATTCCCTTCAGTGAAAACATATTACGAAGTGATCACAAACGATTAGACGAAACTCAAACTGCATGGGAACTTGTCAAAGATGGCGGCGCCAGCAAATTGAAAGTTATGGTGTTTAATAATAAATGTCTTTGTGCGCTGCGAAGTACTTAATTGATGTGTACGAGTTTATTTTGCTTGAGAAAGTCTGAGCGAGTTAGGTTTCTTTTGATAACTACCTGTAAGGAGACCCGCATCTGTTGCTGGGGATTTCTAAAGAAATTAAAAGTTTTTAAATTATTTTAAATTATTGGCTTTGTCGCAGTCTCATTTCCTCATCCCGGTCGTTAAGGGATTGGTTTACTAATAGATTACGAGCAAGGTCATTTCAAGGTCAGAGGTTTCGACCTTATCGTATCACTTTCTTCGTCAACACGAATTGTACGTACACTTTAACTAGTGCTTTCCTAGTTATTGAATACATCTCCCATGTGGATATGTATCAAATGTTATGCAGGTGCAATTTTATTGTATTGTATGTTTATTGACTGTACTAAAATGTATAAAATCATTGCAGTTGCAATTTTATTGTATTGTATGTTTATTGACTGTACTAAAATGTATAAAATCATATCAAATACAGTATTTTTACAGAAATAGCAAGAAGTAACAATAAACTAATGAAAACATACGATTGGTCCGGATGCTATTGACTTAACAATTTATGATTTTGTACTATTTTGTACGATCTTTATAAGTGCAGTCAATAAATCTGCAATACAATACAACAGTACAACAATACTTTACTCTTACAGTTGCTATCGATTTTCAATTCCAATTTAATGTGTTCAGTTACGTTTGCTGTTCTTTTCATATCATTTTCTTTGTACTACCTTGCATTTTTGCTCTGATATGATTTGGTTAATAAATAGACTACTACTAGGTATGGAATATTAACCCCCGTGAGTTCAAATTGTCAACTTGCCCACAAATGTCTGATGCCAAATTGATATGTACTGTATCCTTTTATACGTTATAGTATAGTCAATAAGGTTACAATACAGAAGGGATCATTGCATGGCCCAGATCCAGTGCCTGGTTGTTTAGTGGTTTTACAAAACTTTGGTACAGCATAGCATTGCTATATATCAAAATGATCCGATACGAGCAGAAAATTCCGATAGCCAATTGTCTTATTTTCTAGCTATGTTAGGTGGCTACTTTTGTCAATACAAAATGATGCAAAAAATCTGAAAAATGACTGAAATCCTGGCAAATGGGTACTCATCTGAGAGTACTCAGCGAGAGCTTTCCAATGAATACCAACATGACAGGTTTTGGATGATTTTCATAACTTTTTGCATTTATCTCCTAAAGACGGAAGTGGCCTCAGCATGGAAAGGGTTAAATGTATTTTAGTATCCCTCACGTATATATTGTGCACGATGCTCGTTGTTTCAAAGAGAAAGTTGCAAGTGACGTTGGGTGCCCACTGACCAAAATTACTAGCAATATAAAGCATAAACATGCTGAAAACCTAACGATATCATAAATCTCATACAACGCAAGCCATGATAACTAAAACAAAACAAGTTACCTAATTTACAAATGCACAGTAGCTAAAATAGCAAGATAAGATATACCTATAATAAAAGCAAATTTAAGAAGTGTTTGGGGCATGTATTTCAAAAGGAGAATACCTCAAAAAGATCTTCTAATTTAAAGACATTTTCATTTGTTTCGGACAACTGTTCTGCCTTAAGGCTACTCTTTGGCACAATACCAAAACAACCCAGCACGCCTCGTAAAGCCAGACTCGTGCAGAGAAGTGGGTACCCATGTATACCCTGAACCCATTAAAGCCCACAGCAACAAATAGCAGCCTGACAATTTTGATGAAATCTTGAAGACGAAAACAAAATTTGGGAAACATTTCAAGAAGAAACTTTAATCAGACCACTGTCAACAAATCTTCTTGAAATATTTTGTAAAATAATTCTGAAATCCCAAGTTATTGTCAAATATGTTATAGGTCCAGACGATAATTTCTCCCGGACCTTCTAGTCCTAAGTATTAATGGGTTAACCACCCTAAGTAGCAAGCGTGGTGCATTTAGCAGGATTCTCCACTAAGTACCCCGTCACAGGGAACACATACAAAGAAAGTTTCGTTGTTTCTACCCTTTTCCCACGCGTCGGGAAATCACACGTCTTAAAGGCCAAAAAGGGAATTATTCAATAACAAACGGCTTTAAACCCTCAGGAAATTAGCCTTTAACGGTACGATTATTGGCGATTGCTCAGTTCACTCCGCTGAAGTAGTCTTAGTCATAAGCCGAGGGTTATTTTACAGGCGCGCTTTCTTTCGGCTTAACTGGACACTTATAAAGCCACGTACGGCGTCCCACAACGGATTACCAGCACTCGGATTAAGAAAACAATGTAACCCGTTAAGCTGTTTGTCGTGGGTCATTGTTGTACCAGGATGACAAATGGATCGGAATAATCTGCTAATCCTGGCGCATGCACAGCACAGGTAGGGGTAGGCATGCGTTCTTGGGAAACCCAACCGTGCAGAATGTCGTCTGGTTGCTACCATACTTTTGGCGATAACTTAACTTTAAGGTTTAATTTTGAAAAATATTTGTAGGAGACTTTGTTATTATGATATGACGAACATTTCTCCTTCAATCTTTTTCGTAAAGATTCGATTGTCAGAGAGATATCACCAAAATACCCAAGCCATCTTTTGGCCGCTTCAGGTCTGTAACAGTCGGAAAGCATGTATGGGTAAGAAAATTAGCGGCAAACACTAAAAGGCTTAAGTCAGAAAACTTACTAGATTCTCATCACTTGCCAAGTCAGGTGAAAACTATGGCGGGCCCCCATTCTTGTGCAGAATGTCGTCTGGTTGCTACCATACTTTTGGCAATAACTTAATTTTAAGGTTTAATTTTGAAAAATATGTGTAGGAGACTTTGTTATTATGACATGACGAACATTTCTCCATCAAATTTCTTCGTAAAGATTCTTTCGATGGAGAAATATCGCCAAAATATTTGAGCCACGGCAGGTATATGTAAGCGTTAAGAAGCGTGCATGGGTGAGAAAATAAGTGGCAAAAACTAAAAGGCTTAAAGTCAGAAAGCTATTAAACTTCTCGTCACGAGTTAAGTCAGGTGAAAGCTATGGCGGGTCTCTATTCTTGTTTTTCTTTCAATTATTTCTTTCCCTTTTGCTGTCTGATTCAATTCGTCAAATGTGAGTATTGTTCTATTCCTGCAGTCCTCATGGGTCTGAACGATGTAACATTTATTACGAAAGAGCTTAATCGCTATTTGGAGCGTACCATGCAAGTGCATCAGTAGCATGTGTAGAATCGTGGTCAGATGTCATATGACAAAACCAAGATCCCAAACATTTTTGACTGACCATCTATATAAATATATATATATATATATATATATATATATATATATATATATATATATATATATATATATATATATATATATATATGTACTATATATATATACACACACACACTTTTTCCTTTCTTTCCTTTCAAGTTAGTCGTATCTCATTCGATTTCTTTCAAACTTGCCACAAATAAAGATCAAATCATAGTAATGGATAGGGCGCAAATCACTGGATATTAGCAAATTGCGTAGTGGGGACACTCCCTCGCCGATCCGTCGAACGTATTACTTACTGGGGATGCCTCCATAGCTGATCCGCCTTAGCAATGGGGGCATCCCTAGTATGCAATGCATTAGTCCACTCAGCCATGGATTTTCTCTACGTTAAGTCTAATCACGTCTCAGCCTAGATTATTGGCGTGTCATATGTATTACTTAGAGGGGAATGTCAACTTTTCAGGGACTATGAGTCCACCTAACAACTTCCCTAAGCCGAGAAGCCTTTGCAGTGGAAACCATTGCCAAGAAAGTCAATCGCCCCTACACGCATCTCCTGTTCGAAACATTTAATACATTTAACCCCCTTCATAAAAATGGGTGTTTAACGCTTATGCTGCTTGTGGCTAATACAAAATGATGCAAAAACGTGTAATATGACTGGAACCCTGGCAAATGGGTACTCATCTGAGAGTAATTAGCTAGAGATATCAAATGAATACAAACATGACAGGGTTAAGATGGTTTTCATATGTCTTAGCAACCTTGTGCAATGGAAGGATCATAAACTGAGTTTAGAATGCATTTGCCCTTATGTGTATATATTGCTTCGTTTTTGCTATTCCTTTTCCTACTTGCTAATTCAAAACAGCTCTTGAATTAGAGATGAAGAAACAAGTATACCAAAAGGTTGACACATATGTATACTGCGTGTAGCTAGTAACTAGAACGAGTACAGTACTTAGTATATTTCTCATTCATGAAAAACCGCAGACTACACTAGTTCTCTCTACAAAGTATCGATAATTTCTAACATTTAACAAACGGGTTGTCACTCACAGGAGTATCAGTTTAAACGTATTCCACTTTAATCCTTAATTAACGGTGAGTAAATCTGCTCCCTCATTCATACAATAGGGGGGCTTAAGACCCCATACCTTCTACCTGTAAGACCCCTTTTGTTCCCGTGTGGTTGAGTAATAGGGATACCGTTTAAGCCGCAGGTAACCCCATTGTTATCAGCACTGCTTAAGCATATGTAAGTCATTGAGAATAAATAGTGTTGGCTTACACAGATGGGAGTTGGGGCATAAGTAAATGAATGCCTCTGCTTGAGAGAAGGTGTAAGAGGTCGCATGGTCAGTTTCAATTTCCGTCAGAGTTCTAAGGTCGGGTACAATGGAGTACAGAGAGAGAGAGAGAGAGAGAGAGAGAGAGAGAGAGAGAGAGAGAGAGGAGAGAGAGAGAGAGAGAGAGAGAGAGAGAGAGAGAGAGAGAGAGAGAGAGAGAGAGGGGGGGGGGGGTTAGTAGAGTAATGAACGGTAACAATGAAAATGATTGATTGTTGTTTTTGAAATTATTGGAAAGATAACTCAATGGAATACATTGATAGAGAGAGAGAGAGAGAGAGAGAGAGAGAGAGAGAGAGAGAGAGAGAGAGAGAGGAGAGAGAGAGAGAGAGAGAGAGAGAGAGAGAGAGAGAGAGGGGGTTAGTAGAGTAATGAACGGTAACAATGAAAATGATTGATTGTTGTTTTTGAAATTATGGGAAAGATAACTCAATGGAATACATTGAGAGAGAGAGAGAGAGAGAGAGAGAGAGAGAGAGAGAGAGAGAGAGAGAGAGAGAGAGAGAGAGAGAGAGAGAGAGAGAGAGAGAGAGAGAGAGAGAGAGTAACGAACGTTAACAATGATAGTGATTAATGATTAAATGATTGATTATAACTTTTAAAATTATTAGATAGATAACTCAATAGTAATTTTTGATTTTATCACGTGAATCTCCCAAACTGACAACTGTCGATTTAATTGCATATTATCTTTCTAGCATTTCTCCATTGGTCAGTATTGTATTGTATTGTTTGTTTATTGACTGTGCTGACTACACAAAATCACACATATACAAATAATTCATAAAACAACAGGTAAATCAAAATACAGCCCAGAAGGCTAACAAATACAAATATCAACACAAAGACATGAGGAATACTCCTAGCATACTACTCAGAGTTTCTCGGATGGTCTACTGATGCACTCAAATGCACTGTCAACCATTAAATTCAAATGCACCTTTCACGGGACACTGGTCCAAGTGATGAAATACCTGTCTCGTAATCCGTCCTTACGAGATCAAACGATTGGAAAATTATACACTTACAGAACCAACAATTGTAAATCTTCTGGTGGACATTACATACGCATAAGCTATCAATTATTATCGCTATCCTTCACATTCCATTCGGAGGAATACATAGTAACACCCTTTGAAATCTGGTTGGTCGTCATGACATACCTTACATGACATTGTAGGGTGGTCCTCATCATAAAATATTTGTTTTTATTCCAATGAAATGTACATACATCTATATATGTATACTGTATACCGTGTTAATATTGCGGCAGTTTAATTAATGCGTACTTTGCGCACCCATGGAGTCCGCATTTATTAACCTGCGCACTATTATTTGGATATTGGATCCTTATTCTTTAATCGTTCAACAAACTGATATGATAGCTTGTCATTCAACATATATATATATATATATATATATATATATATATATATATATATATATATATATATATATATATATATATATATATATATATATATATATATATATATATATATATATATATATAATTTGTACAAAGATGATGACAATAGGCAAAACTGTAACATGTCATGTGCAGATAACTACTCTTTCCGCATAAAAGAAATATCTCGTCTCGATTATGACCATTACATATGTTTTGCCTTATAAGCCTTTGTCATACTGGCATGTATTCAATAACGTTTAACCACTTTTTCTTAATTTCCATAGTTGTGAAATTGCATTGTACCTGGTAACAATATAACAATATTCTGATCACACCATATGTTTTCGCCAAAATTGCATGTGTTTTTAATTTTGCCATCAGAAGTAGCATGTCTAAACCAATTCCAATTAATCCATCTTACTTCGCCAGTTCCGGTCTTTTCCCAGCAAAAGCAGAACATATTCGGTTTTCAAAAAGGGACATGGCTTTACTATTTGAATACTGTTTAAATGTAAATAAAGCATTTTATTTTATTATGCTGCTGCTGCTGCAGCTACTACTACTACCTCTACTACTACTACTACTACTACTACTACTACTACTACTACTACTACTACTACTACTACTACTACTACTACTACTACTGCTGCTGCTGCTGCTGCTGCTGCTGCTGCTGCTGAAAGTGAAATGCCAATTATATCGACACACGCATCTACATCAAATACCATGTGCAGTAATGCTTCAATCGAACGCTATCTTCAGAAGTGTCTACACGTGGTTTTACACGATGACTCTTAACATAAAAGTGCTTAAATTGTGACAGAAATTGGACCCAGCGTCATGGAATGTGTTGGGCAGGTAGTTAGGAAAACAGTGGGCAGTCATTGTTGTGATTTGCCTTTAGGGTTCGTCTCAGCCGGAAAGGGTGGGGAAGGTTAAGCACGATGGGAAATTAGTTTTCTACTTGGGTAATCGAGAAGAGGGTAGTAACATCATGACAATCGTTCTTTCCACTTTAAGCCAATAAGGGCTTCCGGCTATACATTCTATGGTGCAACGTGTCGTTCTCTTTTAAATTCAAATCTTGTAAGATTTGCTCAATGGATATAGTACAACTTATTATAATAATAACGGAAATTAAGATAATCCAAAAAGCAGTTGAATGGGGGACTTTTCTGATTTTGTACTTGATTAGTGAATTACCTTACACACAGACACATACTTACATACATATATTTGGTGACTTTTTATTTTAGTTCTGAGTAACGTTCTGCTTATGATACGTATAGAATATACTTTGCTTAGAAAAATCCCCATAACCAAACGTTCCATGCGTGATCGCTTTGATTTACAAATGAAGGTAAATATTAAAATGTGAATTTTAGAAAATTGTCGTAGACAGATATCAAAATTTGAACACCTGGCCAATGATACCATCAAAGAGAAGCAGATAATCGTGAGATCTATTAAGACCGAAATCTATACTTCCTTTTCATTCGACAACAGGGGAAATATTTCTTTCGACTCACCAACGAAGCAAACTTACTATTGACTGATCGACTTTCGAATGTCTTTGGGGGGCTTTCAAATCCTAATTGTAAGTTTAGCCTGCCCTGTGGCGGGTCGCTTGAAGTACCTAGGCCTTGTAAATGCAAGTGTTAAATCATGCTCGGTAGCATTGATTGTTTGCATAGAATCCAGAAATTCGTCGCCTGCTTGTTGAAAGTGGGTATTAGCCAGACCTGGTCTTTCATCTAAACTCCTTGGGATTGTTTTTATTTGCTTTGGTTATTACCGCTATTTCTGACCCGTTCGAATAAAGGCAGGTTGACCCACGTAATCCGCAAAAACGCCACCTAATTCGCATGTTATTACATTGAGAACGACTTAAGGGCTGGCGTGAACAGTGTCCAAACAGAAGGGGATTCAAGGTGTTCATGTATAGAACCGTTTTGGGGTCTCTGAATGGTCGTACATACCTAGTGTTCAACTCCCATGGCTTTGAGGGTGGCGCGTGTGCGGTACGCTTAACACCACACTTTGGTACATTAACCTTTGAAGCCCCAAAACGACACGTGGACAGGAAATTGAAAACCAGAATTTAGGGATCCTCATTTATTTAGCAGATTCGTAAATTATTCATTGAAGGGAGAGTAGATTACTCTTTCGCTGTATTATATTTAAAATGAATATTGGTTTTACATTTTAATTTTCCAAAATAAGCATTTCATTATATTGTAAACGGTGTGTGTGTGTGTGTAAAATAAAAATAGATATATAATTCCAGTCTAATTCTAATCTGATAATCTCGTCTGTCTGTCTGTCTGTCTTCCTGTCTGTGTGTCTTCCATATGCATATATTCATACACACACATACACACTTAAAAGTTAAAACCCACCCCTCTTAAATGCAGGGCCTGTTTAAAAAGTGTTCACCGGTAATAAAATAACCTACAGTGATGGTGTAAACTTTATAGGGATTTGAAGCAATCTATATATATTATTCTTTGCTTTCATTATAGTATCTGAAAGATTTATTTCTACAGTTCTATACGAACACTACCCATGTATGGAAAAACTAATACCTACCCTACCCCCATTCCAAAATTCTTTATTTG
>OZ012697.1:36531154-36563654 GCA_963942565.1 Maea johnstoni
ACATTCATATGCATACATGCATACATACATACATACATACATTCATACATACATACAAACATTCATACATACATACATACATTCATACATACATACAAACATTCATACATACATACATTCACTCATACATACATACATACATACACACATACATACATACACACACACATACATACATACATTCACGCATACATACATACATACATACATACATACATACATGCATTCATACATACATACATACATACATAGGGTTGCATACAGAGAGTAACATTAATAAGGGACTCGTATAAATGTTAGATCTTCTCAAATTAAAGTAAACCTTAAACACTCTTGCAAAAAATCCAATGTTCTATGGGAACATTCTTTTTTCTTTTTTATTATAAAGAGCGGTTGACTTCAAAGCAAAATCACATATCTTAAGACATTTTTCATCGCTCTTGAGAAAACAATCATGCGTTATGGAGGCGGTCGTTAAGACAACAAAAAGGCCCCACCGAGATTCGAACTCGGGATCTCCTGTTTACTAGACAGGCGCTTTAACCAACTAAGCCATGGAGCCGGCTGTTGTTACCCTCTTTGACCAATTGAACAAAAAAATTATCAATTGACCACAGCCGATTACGTTTAGCCAGGTCATGGTAATAGTAATGGTAATTATGTAATTTTTAGATTTGTTCATCACGTGACACGCACACACACACACACACACACACACGCACACCTTACATCGTATTTGTTCTTAGGTGAAGTAGTAATTGAAATGCATATGAATACCCTAAAACGTGTTCGGAAACCACTTGCACCTCTTAAGGGTGTTGTGGCTATAATATCAATACCGTCTTCGCGTATTCTTCCTATGGGGTCGGTTGTTCTAAACTCTTTACACTAATATTTAGTGTTGTCATTTCATTAGTATATGTATGATATTGTACCATACTAGGAACAGTCATTAAACATACAATACCCCATATGGTGTAGGCTTTGCAATCATTTTCTTGAGAGTGGGTACTCCCATCTGCTATATGGTCGGTTCTCTTATTTGACAATTGAGCTTCTCGAGAAGAAGGGGAACGAAACCACACATCCTTTTATGGAGTTAACCCTCATGCTGGTGGTGGCTAATTTGACCAATACAAAATGATGCAAAAAAACCCAGAAAAATGACTGAAACCCTCGCACATGGGAACTCATCTGAGAGTACTCAGCGAAAGTTATCCAATAAATACCAACATGATAGGGTTTAGATGTTTTTCAAAAATCTTTGCGTTCTTGTGCTTTAGACCAAATTAGCCTCAGCATTGAAAGGGACAAAGCCTGTGCAGTTTAATCCGCTCAAGGAAACACATTTCAATGAAGGCCAAGCGTATCAAAAATCCACCCCCCCCCCCCTAGAAATAATATTGTTCGCATTTCACCTGCAGTGAAACACCTCCTAATATGGAAATTATTTTTTTACATTATGAAAAGACCTCTGAGATGTGAAGATTCCCTACTGTTGAGGTCTTTCTCGAATCACAAGGTGTAGAAGTTCACATTTCTGTGGTTTCACTGTATTTGGGGGGAACGCCAAAGCTTCAGGTTACTAGTCATCTCAACAGCTTTGTCCTTTAACATGATTTACAACATATCGCAATATAAAGAAATCATGTCACTCACGGAGATACTGATACCTGCCCTCTAATACGGTAATGGACACCTGCCCTGCTCTTGGACTGCGACTTCTGGTTGCATATATAAAGTTATTTTGTACTGTAAGGGCTGTTCCATTTATAAGTGGGTGGTAATAACGGATGGTTTTTTAAAGGGGGGGGGGGGCGAATTTTGATTTGAATTATCCCATTAGATTATATATGGTTTCTGGCAGGAGGGGGGGGGGGGGGTGGGTGTCGAATTTTAAATTATCTTCCATTCCCCCACTCCACCACACTTTTAAATGGAACGGCCCTAACATGATTACCCTGTTTGAGGTACCCATATTAGATAAGTTACTTTCGTTATGTTTCTGTTATATGTATGCTCATGCACGACATTGCTGTCTGTGGTTCGACTCACCCCCCCCCCCCCCCCCCACCCCCCTCCTTCACCCCTTACTCAGAGGCATGTGAGAGGTTAACAATGACTCTCTGGTATCTAGGCACTCATGCTTTCTTTTTTTTCGCGAACGTTTCACTTTTCCAGCCGCTCCGCGGCACGGTATGAACAATGGCGTCTAGGCACTCATGCTTTCTACATCAGCACCTATTGACAGACAAAGTAACGGCAAATGCAATTTCTTCCCAAAACACCCTATCCAAAGAAGTATTAATTTCCAGACACGAGTGCGAGAAAAGTGCCATATGTTAACATGCTCTGTAGTTCTCACGTTCCCGCTTCAAGGAGCCTATCTGTGTTATCTACCTGCGGGTATTGTCCAGGTGTGTCAAGGGATGAGCAATGGGCTCACCTATCTCGCCAGCACATCCATATAGACCTCCATGGTAATTGAACGTCCACGCACTTTAGGGTAGGTCAATGAATTGCTACTCATCTCTGTCACCAGGATATTTAGTCCAGCATTGGTCAGCTACCCTCAGCTCCAGGGTCTGCTGTATGTATGTATGTATGTATGTATGTACGTACGTACGTACGTACGTATGTATGTATGTATGTATGTATGTATGTATGTATATATATATATATATATATATATATATATATATATATATATATATATATATATATATATATATATATATATATATATATATATATATATATATATATATATATATATAAAATAAAAGATAAATGTAAGGTTTATAGTCTTGTTCCATTTTATCAATATTCACACGACTCTATACATTTATTCCCCAGCAGGTCTGTTCAATCTTTGAACCATTTCAACTCCCTGGGGAGTTAACATATATATATATATATATATATATATATATATATATATATATATATATATATATATATATATATATATATATATATTTATATATATATATATATATATATATATATATATATATATATATATATATATATATATATATATATATATATATATATATATATATATATATATATATATATATATATATATATATATATATATATATATCATAATGGTAATGTGACATTTCATTGTTGGTAAACAGTTTCATTGAACCCAATAGCTATTGGAAATCTGGCACCACGACTTTGTTAACTTGGCAGCACTAGTTCTAGTGTTCGATTCCCACGGAAATGAAACATAAAAAGGTGAATCGTAATATGAAAGTGGGTGTATAATTCAAGTAGGAACGGTTGCTGACCCCTCCGAAGAGGGTATCAGTTGGGGATACTAAGGGTATTCATAGGTTTCGACGACACACCACCCCTTTACATTTCCTAATTTGACATTTACCCTCCTCATACAGAACGACCCCCCTTACCCAGAAATACTGGATCTACCCTCACATGCCTTAAAGGTGTTCTGGGGTGTTTCGGGCATAACACCCTCCCAGTCATGGACGTTTATGTCCATCTTGCGTGGCACCCATTCCGGGCAGTTAGGGCAAATGGTAAATTGAGCACCCTTCCACTGACAACTCGTAATGAACCCCATTATTTCACCCTGACACCCCATTTTTCACTACCCTTTAGACCCCTCTTACGCAACCCTGTCCTACCCCCTTTCCTTGCTCTAGCGCCCCCTTCCTCGCGTGGTGAGATACCCCATATAACAATACCTCCCCCACGACGTTCCCCCATCGGTCTTCCCCCCTTGACATTACTAGGTATGTATTAATGAACTCCTCGCAAACTTTGTGCAATTCAATTGTGAGATTAATAATGCCCCCTCAATCTCGCTGTAAGATTAATAACGAGCCATCCCCCGCCCTGTCTAGACCAATGAGTGATGTAAAACTCCCTTTATCCTCTAGACATGCTATTTCTCATATAGCCCTCCACCCTCCCTCCCCACATTCAGGTCCCTTCTGTCCCTAGTACTGTTCCAAGTGTCACCATTGATATACCAACACACAGTCTAGGCAGACCATTTCTCAAATCCATTCCTAACTGTACAAGCTCTGCTGTAACGAATTAACAGCATAAACTACCCCATATGGTCCACACAACGATTTGTTTGATTTCTCTTAATAAATTGCATTTGGAAATTAAGCGTTAAACATTTTGTCAACTTACATCTAGCGTGTGTACGTTGTACGTCATTTGTAGAAAGGAGTTGGATTTATGGCGTACTATCCACATATATAGAATGGTAGATGATACAATGGAATCAGTCGTTTATTTGAATGCTGTACTAAAGACTTGTAATTGAGTCAGAAAAGGTTTATATAGGAATTGGCTACCTCTCCGATTTGTTTTGAACGTACTTTGTCGACGGGAAGATGGGAGAAGATAATGCTACTTCGATGGGAGCTTTTGGGCTAAATGTAAACTACTAGTATTTCTGTATGTATGTATGTTTGTATGTATGTATGTATGTATGTATGTATGTATGTTTGTATGTATGTATGTATGTATGTTTGTATGTATGTATGTTTGTATGTATGTATGTATGCATGTATGTATGTATGTATGTATCAGTATGTATGTATGTATGTATGTATGTATGTATGTATGTATGTATGTAGGTATGCATGCACATATGTATGTATGTATGTTTCATGTGTATGTACATATGTGTATGTACATGTGCATGCGTGTACATATGTGTATGTATGTATTTATATGTGTGTGTGTGTGTGTGTGTGTGTGTGTGTGTGTGTGTGTGTGATAAAAATATATATGAATTACCATTTCTTTGGCCTTTATATACGTATTATTGGCTGTGGTCAATTGATAATTTATTGTTGAATTGGTCAATCGTTGTACCAAACAGCTGGCTCCATGGCTTAGTTGGTTAAAGCGCCTGTCTAGTAAACAGGAGATCCCGAGTTCGAATCTCGGTGGGGCCTTTTTGTTAACTCATCTTATTTTGCCTTACTTTTGAGTCCACCGCTCCTTGTACACAAAAGGAAAAAGATCGTCGTGAATATCTACACACTTATACGTATACAAGTACCATCCCATTATTATGTTCAGCTTGAATATGGTATTCCATTGGCCCAGGCAATAAAACATGGGACTTCAACCTTAATCAGTATGTTAAGCCTAATGATGAAGTGTAAAAATAAGGTCATTGGTTTAGTTTGATGGGAAACATAGCCAGGAAAATATAAAACAATATGTCACTGCTTCTAATCTCGCATTATGTACCACCTACATCAGACATATTGCTTGTATTTTAGATGCATTTAGAAAAAGAACTTAGAACTTAGTGGCCAATTTTGCTTACTAAATGTTTTAGAGAAGCAGGTTGGCGGAGAGAGAAGGATACATTTTCCCGTCTGTTAATGTAAGTCTGCTACTTGTCTCTGTTAGGTAATGAGTGTTCCGAGTAGTTAAACACAGGTAAGTGGTCCCGCACGGTACTACTAGTATACCCTTATCTTATCCTTTCATCTCTTGCGTAACACATACCCGGGCAGTCACACTACAGGTGATACATTTACTCAACTAAAAGCACAATCGACAGGTAAAATACGTTAAAAACGCTACGCCATATGTAACCTATGCTTATTCTGACTGATAAGATATTGTCTGGAAATGAACAAAGTGCTCGTAAAACTCCTATTAAGTTTCGAATTGGACAGTTTAATTAGGTTGAAAGGGTTCCTTTTAGAGAATGCCTGTTTCATTACAGAACTATATCCGACGTAGACAAGCTAATACTTGGACGTATTAGAATGATACAAGGATGTGCTCAATTTGAGAGAGTAGTTGTTCAAATATGTTTGTCAGCTTAGGTTTAGGGTTAGGTTTAGAGTTAGGAATCAGGTCTAGGGTTAGGGTTGGGGCTAGGGTTAGGGTTAGGTAACCCTTAACCTAACCCTGGACCTGATTCCTAACTCTAACCCTAACCAAGATCACAAGTTTCCATAACGTCATGCATAAAGTTCGCCAGGATTTAGAGTCTTCATAGCAGATGCTATGTTTGTCCTTGTTTATTAGGGACATTCTTCGTAACATTTTCCCCGTTTTTGTTTGCACACACACACACACACACACACACACACACACACACACACACACACATATATATATATATATATATATATATATATATATATATATATATATATATATATATATATATATATATATATATATATATATATATATATAAATATATATAATATACACACACTAGCTGTCGGTGTGTGCCAATCAGATAATATCCGTCAACAGTGATACCTGTGGCGTAATCATTATTGTAAATATTGACGAAGGTTCCTGGGGGTTTAGGTGAACAATGCATTCAGGAGTTTTCAACAAAGGTGTTGACTAATTCAATCTCAATTGGCAATGGGACATGTGGGAGGGAATTTGTTGTGTGACTCATTTTTAATCGGGTTCGCAAGTCAGTATTAAGTCGTTTTCTTCACCATGTGAAGGATACTTCGAAATTAAAAAACGGCGGGAATCTGCATCCAGAAAACGAGATTATTTCTTGTTCTTTTTTTTTATACCGACCAAGACCCTTTAACATGTTTGTTTACACTTTCCCCGATAGATGGCAGCCGTGTACGCTGCGCCCTCTTTAATCCAGAGTGCCAGTCAGAACTGCAGCCAACCTTAACGACAATCGTAAAGGGGGCGGTGTAGATTGGGACCAAACTCGCTCATCGCGACACCGCAGCCAGCCAGCGCGGTACCCTCCTTTTGTTGTGGGCACGTCGGGTGCTTTGGTCGAATCGTGGGAAAGTGCCCGGGGCTAGGGACGAGATATACGCCTCCTAAGAATATTGTTTTGGGAGATAGATGACTGTTTGGCCTGTTAGCAGTGGATGGGCGCCCACGATACACTTTGAAAGCAGATAACATTGTTTTCCGACCCTCTCTGATGTTCGATTTGGAGTGACCAGTTCAGGGGTCGACGAGCGCTTTCTTTACGTTGACCCCTAGGGTCCACATCCTTAAAACTGCCTTTTAGATTCTTTGCATTTATATTTAGGTTGCCATCGTATCATTTGAGAAAAGTTAGTGCGTAATTGTTAGTTTAAGGGGTTTGTATCTCCGTCAGACTCGAATCCACGTAGGTTCGATGTCCGATTACTCATATCAATCAGAAAATCACTGAATCATTTCCAATTGATTTGTAGGCCAGAGTTCTTTAAGTTAGAACATACCCCAATATCCGGTAACGACTTCAATGTTATTCTCATGAAAATACGCATTGAGAGAAAAGCGAAAACCGATGTATCATTTCATAATGATAGGTAGTATAATGTACAGACACCAAGTTATTCTAAAGATGGGCCCCAGTTCTCAAGATTTAAATCGACTTCAATATCCGTTGACAAAATCAACTTTTTGAGAGGGTGCCCTTGACGGGCCTATTGAAGGTGAGGTTTATGGGAATAATGAGATACACAAGGGCTGGATGCTCGTTCATAAACCCAGGAATGGGATATTTTGAAAAGCCTCGCAATGTATACGGAGTTCGACATAGATAGAGTATTTTGAAACCTGGTGCAAAATATTGTTTTATCAGACAGATTTGGTTGCGGATACATTTGGTGGTTCGAAGAACCCCCTCTAGTATTGAAAATATCTTTCTTGCTAAGAATTGTCACTCCTCTCTAACTTTGCTTAAATAAATCAATGGGGTTCACCTGTTTCCCTGTAGAAACGAATTTCCTCATATAGGAAGAACCCCTGTACAGAAATCTTTGATCCGCCCTGATGGCTAGTGAGCCTATCCAGCCATAATTTTTTTTATTACGGTACCTACCCCCCTCCCCCCCCCTCCATTCAACCACCCCCCCCCCCCCCCCTGTCGTTTTTTTCTCGGACACATGCTATGTATCAGGATCCACGGCCTGTGTTGTCTGTAGAGAGGGGCCAGCCTGAGGAAGCAAGGCCATGTCGGCATGTGTCCAACAGTACCGGACGCGTGGGCCATCTGGCGGATAATATCACAACTAAGATGTGATGCAGCTTGTGGGATATCAAATCATCTGATAATCTTGAGCCATCAACGTATATTAAGGTAGCCTAGTCAAAGGCCCAGAATTTTAAAAGATATCTATATATTTGACATGAAAACTTCATCAACTCAAAACTGTGTCTACCTTTATTTAGTTCTCAAATTGACTACCAGGTGGCCCACAGTGAGGAACATACACGTAATAGACATTTTATGGATTTAATAAATGAAAAATCGCATAATTACTTTATTCAAAAAAAGACATTATCAGATTGTCACATTCAAATAATGAAGTATTGGTAGTTTGGTCCTCATCACCCCTTTTTCATACCTGGCAAAGTCCTCGCTGTTGTAAACAGCTACACATTGTTCGAATTAGTAGGGTTAACCCCACTCTTAGTTTATATTCAGCTTGAGGCACGTGAAAAAGTTTTCAGTAACTTAGGGTAAGGCGGTGGTTCTCCCCGGATACAACGGTTTCCTCAACGTAACTACCCAGTAACGATTTAGCCTCGACATGGCAGAAAAATACGGTAAACGAAAATCCGAAATTGCAAGGAAGTTTTTGGGGCAGGGTGGAAAGTTCAATTACATATCCATTTGAATGCAATAGGAATGACCTGTGGAATTTCCTTTAAAAGCATTGTTTCCTGTCTGTTTGTCTTGCGGTGATGATATCTCTCTCGACCCCGTCACTCAAAACACGAGCGCAATCTTTTTGTTGACACAGACAGGGTTCCCGTCGCACATTCCGCGAATGAGAAGGCGTGATTTCCCCATGGTAAGCAGACGAATAATGTGCCCGGCGCGTGCGGCGGGAACTGACGACCAGCCACACGGTCTGACTGACAGATCCCCGAGGAAAATCAGTGCGGTGCTCTGAAACTTCTGACCAATCAGCGCGCGCCTCTTTCCGCGGCTCGTGAGCGCGTGCTTTGAGACGAGGAATCTGATTGGCTGAGCGCGTAGGAATGTGTGAAGTTCCTTCACACTTCAGGCCGCACCACCGGCATGCGTGCGAGGTGCGGTATAAAAACAACCGCGACAGCTAAACCTGTAAATAGTTCTCGCTCGAGTCTAACCCGTGAACACACGTCGGACCCTATCCCCGGAACGTTTGCAGAGATTTAGCAATTGGGATATACGCTCGACTCGCACGAGACCACAGCAGGATGGATTCAGACGACAATATCACATGTGATAGTTATGCAGAGACGGAATTCAAATCTAAAACTTCGGCCAGTACTCGGAAGGTAAATAGGCGGATTATAATAATATTTTTTCTCGGACGTGTGTGGAACCCGAACCAGTTCGTGTGCGGACACCTTGTGACGTAGGGGGGCTGGCTACTTGGACTTGTTGTGCTCACCGTACAGGGTGACTGGTTTTACCAAAACAAACTTTTTCTGAAAATGACTTATTTCGTACTAAAGCGAAAACTGTCATGCAACTGTATATTTAAGTTGTTACGGTCATTTCCAGCTTTTATTTATCAAATTATTTTTGGTGTTATTTTCTGAATTATTTTTAAGCTTAAGTTCATACATTTCGCCTACAGCATAACTTTTTACGGGCACTACAACATGAATAGTGTGTAGTTTCTCTATCACCTAAAGTTTTTCAAGCGCAACCTTTTGCTAGAAAGTTGCGTAATTGCCCACCTTCGCAATGTTGGTAACAGGTATCCCTGACCACAACCCTAAGATGGGGTGTTAGTGAGGGTGCAAGGCCACGTAATACCTTTTAGGGTGGACGGGTTTAAGACGGGTGATTTTAGGGTTTAGTAACCGCCCCTCCCCTACCTTCTGTACTAACATGGATTTTCTACGCAGGGTTACATCCGTTGATGTAAAGATGGATGTCATCTCCGGATGTTCGACACAATGTGTATTATGCATTTGGACTAGCAATCCCTAGAGGAGGGTACCTACCCTTCTGCCATTGGTTTCCTGTTATTTACTTGCTGATTGGCACGAAGCCAACTTATCTTAATTTATTTCAATGTGTACATATATTTACCTTTCCAAGACGTCAAGGCGTGTCAGCTCAATAAGAAGTCAGTAGTAATTGTTTAAAACACTTTTAAGGGTGTGCTCAACATTGCAGTATTTATTCCAATTTCTTCTTTTATTTTTTTAATTTCTTATTTATTTTGATTTTTTGTGGGGCTGGGGGTTGTCATACATACCCGATACTACGCACCCTTGTACGGGGTATCAATAGGGTCCTTTTTGTTGTGCAAGTAGCACCCTCCTCGCTCAGCCGTAACAGGTGGTTTAGGGTTTCGGGTTGGTATAGTAGGGGTGCTGTTTACCCAAGTGCCACATATAGGAGAGGATTAAATAGGACGTGTTCAGTATGTGTGTCTGGTTATGCGCAGTTACAAAAACACATCCTGTATAGTGAGAATTGTGAACAGTGTCTAAAGTGTGAACGCATATGGAAAGGACGTTTTATTCTTTTAAATCTTTTCCTTGGCCTCTAATAATTATATTACTTCATAGTTCTTATAATTTTCTTTTAAGTGGTACCATATGTTTCTGGTAGAGAATCGTTACGTTTCTTAGTAATTCTAGAGACATCAATCAATATAAGTCACTGGTAGTTATGACGTATCATACAATATTGTAAATGTTACAGTATGGCGTGCCTGTTCAGAATTGTTAACAAATCATACTAAAAAAAGGTCGGATTTTTATAATTTGATTTTTATCAGTTATCGGTCTTGAATAGGTACATTTATTAAAACCCCAGTTCTAAACAGAACTAAAATGCATGAAGAGATTGCAATAGAAGAGATGTTAACTTATTCGAGAAGTATCAAGTTGTTTAAGTTCATGTAACACCTCCAGGAATGTGGCCAAGGATATCGATTTCATTTTAAATACTAATTACGATTAAAGTTAATGAGATGCTTAACTCAGATTTTTACACCCTATTCCACGGGTGCAAACCAAGAAATCACGATTGCAATACTTGTGGGTGGTCTCGATATCAAAGGAAGCCAGTGATATCAATTACCATCCGATCTTTAATTACAATTAATATTTAATGAGCTACTGTGTTCAACATGGTTCGTTTGGTATATTCTAATTGTTAATTGCCCTTAGATGATCAGCCGAAATTAGGAAAGCGAGTAGGAGGTTCCAAAGTTTAAAAATCATGTTTCTTCATTGAAAAATATAGTGTATATACCGTCGCGGTTTCCTGTAAACACTTTCTTTCAACCAAGTTCCACTTGCAACTTGTACGAAAATACCTTCGCTGTACATTTCGTTCGGTATCGCCATCTTTTGGATGGTTTGATAACTAAGATCATCGTATCGTCTGCTCGACGTGACCGCATGCAGAGAGAGAACGCTAAATGATATTTATAATTGTGTTTGAAGAAATATTTTTCGAATGAACTCAATTTCCTACTTCTTTTCTTAATTTAAGCATTTTTTTTTATAATTTTGAATGAAGTTTTGGATATCGATTGAATCTGGCTTATCTGACGCTCGGCGCCCACTCAGTCTTACGTCTTGCACGTGCCTACGTGTGTTGGTCATTCGGCCACTAGGGTCAAGATTTAAAACCTTAATCCATATTTCATACGCTCACGCGGTTACATTTTCTACTTGGATGCCCATTTGTCCACAGAAGCTTAAGCTACGCAACTTCCGAAGTGAGAATAATATATTTATTTACGTCATATTGCTACTGCGGACGTATACATATATCGCATATTTTGAATGAGCTGTAGTGTGATATCGGTACAATCTCTTACCAAGAAAAGCTCCATACGATATGAATACAATACATAGCGATAGAAACGTCCAATCTCGGATTCGCGAATTACAGTAAGCCTCTAACAGTTTCCAAATATCGTGCGCCCATTTAGCAAGTTCATCGAGGTGGAAGTGCAATCAAGTGCCGTGTGCAAAAGCAATTGAGTTGCAGGCTGCGCATGCATTTGCAATCACAAATCGCTCGTGGTTACCAGTTTGGATATGTTGATTTAATATAACCAGCTACAGGTGTAATGCGTACATTGCAAGTAGCACGTAATTTTCGCAGTTCCACAATTGGTAAATTTTAAGGAGAACGCTGATTGTTTTATATAATCAGTTAAAAACCATACGTTTACCGTTAACAGCTTATAGATGTTGCCTTGTAATACCAGGTTCACACAAAAAATAGTATACTTTCAGAGGGCTTTTCATAGCTTTTTAAGAGTTAGGGCACTGCTCACGTCTATTTAAGATACCACCTCGTCTGGAAGTTCGTCTGGGCATACTTGTCATTCTTATTAATGGATTTTAGTCTCAGCAACAGGTCATTTGCATACAATGGATAAATACCAGCCGAGATCAAAAGAAGTATCACTTGTCGGCCAAGTCCCGCTACTCATGAATTTCTAATAGAGGATATTAGCTCAATCGTGCAGTGTGTCATGTTACGACCAACTGACGCCCGCTTAGATACCCTATCCCTGGTCATTTGTTAGGCATTGGGGGTACCCTCGAACAGGGCTGTTCTGTCATTCATGTATGTTGTATTGTTTGGTTGCAAAAGGAAACAGTGTTGGTTGTTATTGTCTCGTCATCTGTTACTACTGCTACTACTGCTACTACTACTGCTACGAATACTACTGCTACTACTACTATTAATATTACTACTACTACTACTACTGCTACTACTACTACTGCTACTACTACTACTACTACTACTACTACTGCTACGACTACTGCTACGACTACTGCTGCTGCTACTACTACTACGGCTACTGCTACGACTACTGCTACGACTACTGCTACGACTACTGCTACGACTACTGCTGCTGCTACTACTACTACTACTACTACTACTACTACTACTACTACTACTATTTAAGCTATGCTTCTACCGTATAGTAGTTCACGAAATTAATATCTCAAATAATGTGCCACGTAAAAATGTTTGCTATATGGAATCATCTTTCCCTTTATAGGCTAATAAACCATTAATGGAAAAACGCAGACGAGCCCGCATCAATGAAAGTCTTGGTCAACTCAAAAGTCTAGTGTTGGATGCACTGAAAAAAGATGTAAGTATTAAACATTGATTCTCTCTCTCTCTCTCTCTCTCTCTCTCTCTCTCTCTCTCTCTCTCTCTCTCTCTCTCTCTCTCTCTCTCTCTCTCTCTCTCTCTCTCTCTCTCTCTCTCTCTCTCTCTCCCATCATTTCCATATTAAACGTACCTTCTTTATAACATAAGAACTGGAAGGAAACTTAAGAATAATAGACGCAGGTGCCAATATTCTATACATGGAGGATTAAAGGGTTGATATTAATGAGGAAGGTCTTAACTATTCAAACAGGTCCTACTTATCACCAGAATAATAGTTTCTGCACCTGTCTCGGATGACATCCTTCGCTCCCATGGAACACTACCACTGACTGCTGAGATAAATTGAGTGCATTTTTATGGGCTTGGCTATCTGGTTTCACTTTTACCTACGTCGAAGTTGCCCTCCAAGTCTCAAAAATTTTCGCGGTAGAACTTGGCCGTGATATGAAATAAAGGGGAGAGACTAATTGGACGTTGTGGGGAAACCTACCAATAGGGGGTCAAAGAGGGGGCCTACAGAACACCAATGTTGAAATCTTACCCCAATTTAGAGTTTCATACAAATCCGCTGGCCTCTCATGTTCTTACACAGAGAGGCAGTATTATCAAACAGAGTTGTCGTGAAACATAATCGTCAGCGCCGAGCGGCCATATTGTGATGCAATTTAGCTAACTAGGCATTCGCCATTGAACTCGTCTCGGCTTCGTGGTGATAACAATATGATATCATATAGCGATACGGTGGTCCTATCGCATAGAATGGTTTACCTTGAAGGTGTCACTTAACCCCCTTGGAGAAGAAGAGGATGCTCTGAGGTCCTTTCTTCCAGTCACAAGGATCTTCATCATATCTCTCAACTTGCTGTAATTATAGTTTTGTGAGACGCGACTTCGGATTTCAAGGGGACAGCTTCGCCCTTGAGATGTCGTGGCAAGTTTGCCCTTGGACACCCGAACCCGAGAGCCGGCATGGCCACTGGGGGTAGTGGATACCCGTTATTGAGGGTGCTTTCTTGATTAAGATAAGACTTCCAAATTCCACCTACCAATAACAGAGGTATAGTTGAATGAAGTTTAAGGTTCAATCAATGTAAACTATACACTTTTCATGCATACAGAGATATACAGATGAAATATTGAATCATGAGTTTATTTTATCCCATTACTGTCCAACGTCGTCTGCTTCTCTGAGAAAATCTTGATTATCTTCCGAGTTCTAACTATTTGAAGAAAGATTGTTCAGATGTTGAAGAAACACATATTTCATTGCATATTTCATTGAATTACTCCCATAAATCTACACCATATCTCTATATATTTGCGCTTGTGTTTGGCCACCTGACGAGATAACATCAAAATAGATCCACCCAAAGGCTTTTGCATTTGGGTCGGACCACCAGTGTTTTCTCTAAGTGTGACTGTCTAATAGAAGGAAACAGCGCGTGTGAAGTCATTGGCTGTTTGGCAGCCCTGAGGCCATGGTCCTCTTCAGGTGTTTACGATTACTTTACTTGAAAACTCCTGTCATTCTAACACCAAGGCCACAAGACCATAGCCTCCAGTCTGTCCCTGTCTGTGACACTGGCATCACCCGATCCCTGGTGTCAGAGATACGTGAATGCTACCCGAGTCTATAGAATGACGTTAACCCATTCAGCACCAGCCTTTCCTTGAACAGTGAAGTCTGTATGAAGTATTTTTTTTTTTTGAAAAAAAAATGATTTAAAGCACACATTGGCAAATCTCATCGGAGAGTTTTTGGTTCGATTCTGGTCAAATCATCACCATCAATATTTTCTTGTTTATGCTCTCTTGAGAATTATATCACGATAAGTTGTGAGATGCATACATGCATTTTGAAGCTGATGTTGAGGTGAATGAGTTAATAGAAATATAATAAATTCCACCATGTACGATTTCAACAAATGAGGTCCTGCCCATGCGTTATAAGGATACCGATTTGAGTGCAAGTACCCGGATTTTCTAGATTTTCGAACTATTTTTGTCTTTTTCCCACATTGCATATATAGCTTTGAAGATACAAGGCTAAATCTTCATAGCTTATCTAAATAGGCGAAATGCCATTTAAGAATGCATCAGCAAACTGTCAAAATAATCTTCATTATGTTCATTCAACCTAACTAGCACCATCATCACCATTCTCATCATCATCCATTCATGACCATTATTCGTGGAAGTGATGTATGTTGTTATTGTGGCTTCTTCTATCTATAAAAGCACCCCAAAAGGAACAGGTGGCTACCAGTTACCCTGGGTATACTTTATGGGTACCCTAATAATCACCCAGGGTATGGCTGTGGTCAGCACCCCATACCACAACCCCATCGTCACCCTCCATACCCGCCTGTACCCGGAAATACCCCAGGAACCCCAGCACGTTGCGAGTAGGAACCACCCCTGCCCTATGACCCAAACACTACTTAAAGCCTATGACTCATATCCTTATCCCTTGATCCCTATATCCTGATCTGTCTCCTGACAAAAGGTTGGGATACTTGTGGTTAGCCGCGCTGAGTATTTTAGCATGTGACGCCACCTATCGGCGCTATATGACAATAGCACTGGCGTGGTACTGTCATGTGGTGACAGTAAATACTAAGTATTGTGGTGAGGATCTTTTGTCAGTAAGCGGATATCAGGTGCCAAATAAGCTGTCTAGTTTCTTCTCATGCGAGATGTTGAAATAAGGAGTGTCGTACATGTTTCATTGAAAAACGCTGTCCTTTGATTGCGCATGCGTGTCGTCACGTTCCTCTATCGTCTATTTATCTTTTCTTCATAGGAACCTGTATCTTACTATTTTTATATTAACTTCACTGTTCTACTCTTTTTCCTTTTCTGTATCTTATTTCCTATTCTATATTATTTCATGTTCTCTTAATCTGAGGCACACACGAAAACTACACATATAGCATAATCGGAGGTGTGAAGACTTTTGAATTAAGTTTCCTTGATGCATGTTTACTGATACACTACAAAAAAACTCGGGAATTACAAAAAAACTGCTTATGTACGCACCATTACTTCCTTCCCGTGCAAAAACCATAGAGATTTTTTATATCTCGATTTTTCCACATGTCATAATCCTTAATCATAATTCTTTTCTCTTCCAGACCTCTCGATATTCAAAGTTAGAGAAGGCAGATATCTTAGACATGACCGTCAAACACCTGAGAAATCTACAACGGCAACACATGGCAGGTAAGCATCCATAAGATTTTTGTTTTATTTACTTCCTGTAAATGCATTAAAACTCAATATACGAGATTTTTATGAATGTTTGTAATTTGCCGTTTTAATGATCTCAAATACCACATTTATTCAACAAGGCGAATCCGTTTTCGAAACAATAGGAAGGTTTCTAAATCATTCGATTTAGTTAGTTGATAATTGCATACGTCATCTTTCCGTGAGTTTTTTTTCGAAATCTACGCATAAAGTGATGACGTGTGCGCATTCTGAATACTATAGGTATGCATAACATACATGTATTAGGAATTCAACATTGTACACAAATAAGGTTTTCTCCTCCGTGTGTTTGTGGTGAGACAATTGGCGTCTCATCCGTATGTTTACTACTGACAGGTGGTTTGCAATAAGCTTGCTACTTCCTTTATGCGTCCAAGCACTTGCCATGCAACCGATGAACAATTTGTCATGCGCATAACTGCATTCGTAATACTTCCTAACCACCAGCTTTGTCGCGTCATTTGGAAATAAGATAGCGAGATCTGGATGCACGCTGAATTAGTTCTTGCATCTCGACCTTAAGATAGGGAGTCTTGTTATCGGATGATGAGTATAATCTTTCTAATTGATTAGACAATCCTTAACGTTCCCATGATAAAGAAGTCTGAAACAGATTCGTTTCTACCATCTTACATGTAAATGGAGAGGATGTCATTTGTAAAGAAAGAATTGCATAAATCTATATTCACACCCTTTTCATCAAAACTGATTTATTTTTCTGTCAAAAAAAAAGAAAATTTACATACTAACGTTTTGTTTGGTATTGCTTTTTGAGGATATTGATTTGAATATTGCAATATATTTATGATTTCATTTTATTCTTCTTCAGCTTCCATAGTTCAAGATAGCAACGTGGTCAGCAAATACCGTGCAGGTTATAACGAATGTGCGGGGGAGGTAACCCGATATCTTCATTCGGTTGAGGGTATCAGCCCGGATACCCGGGTGCGACTCATGGGACACTTGGCAAATTGCCTAAAGAACGTTTCTCATCCGACCGAGGCGCCCTCATCTACGTCACCAAACCCTGTGACGTCACAAGCATCCACTCAACCAATCAGCATCCAGATTCCCGCCGCGTCACCGATCTCCACGCTACCTGGTGGTCGAAATTTATTGAACACTCCCGTCCTTCAAACTGCAACTCCCACTGTAGTCTCGCCACAACAACCACATCTCGCGGGAGCTCTGCAACTCGTACCCGGTCAACTTCCTAGCGGAGAACTTGCGTTCTTTTTACCCAGCCAATCAGTGCAGAGTCATTTAATACCCGTATATTCAAACGGACAATCCATAGCGACACTTCCGGTTGCGTTGCAACCAACCCACGTGATGCCCGTCCAAACTAAACAGAGTCCAACGCACGCAACGGATGCCCCAAACCACTGTTGCAAGCTTGGCAACATTGAAGACTTACCCAAAGCTGGCGAGCATGCGCGCACGAATATGCCGCAGCCCCAAGTGCTGCCACCTAACGGTGGACCTGCAGTGAAACTTGAGGAGGACGTCTGGAGACCGTGGTGACGTGATTCCTATTTTTAGAATGAACGCGAAAAATACGATACCTGTGTTTGTAATGACATTGAAGTTTGAAGCGGTTCTTCAAAATATACATTGACATAAATTATTGAAATGGAAAACGGATGGATTTCCGCGGCTTGAATGGGAAACAGATATATACCTTCTTTAGAGTTTTTTCTACGATTTGAATATTGAATACTCTTACTTAATTTTACTTCAGTTTGTGTTTTCCTTCAATAAACTGCGGTGTGAGTACTAGTATTTCCTTGGATCCACACTTTCTTCAGAAATGGTTCTATTACATAGCATCTGATATTCATCCAACATTTTTTTTCGAAGATCAATGAACATTTTCCAACATTCCAGTTAGATTTGAACTTTCTCGAAATAATGACATGTAGACATTGAAACTTGTTTCTTATCTGATACCGGTTGAACGACTGCATCTAGTATCAGGTATATTTCAAGAGATGTTTAATTATGCAAGACCTACAACCTATTTTTAGTTTCATATCCATGTATTTTATACCATTTTCATATGACATTCCCTAAGAAGGTGTATATTATAGCTTCTTGATTTGTATATACTTCATGATCTTGTTACTGCGTGTGTTTAACGCAAGAGTGAATGCATTGTTTGTTACCGAGATAAAAATAAATATTTTGAAATGAAATAATTTCTTTTTTTGTCGTCTTTATTGAGTAAATCCACATTACCGGTAGAGGGCGTGCATAAGACAATCCTATTATTTTCCCTATCTCGTATCTTCTGCTTGCATTATCATTGTATTGTATTCTTTATTAACCACATCTAAAAGATGCGAAAATACAGATACAGAATAATCAGCACACATTAGACAACACAACAAATCCAAAAACTTGTTAAACTACACAGTTTCCATTTCATGACCACAAGATCATTTGATTCATGTTCTATTAGCCAAAATTAATTTACAAATTTTTGGCATATCCTATCTTGGGACACATTACTAGTGGTTCTGTATTAATTACGTTACTAAATGTACACTATCCCTGTCCTACTGCTCGTTACCATTCTATGCAAATGGGAGCACCAGCAGTTATGCAGGTATTAATCATGTCGTTTTCGATAACACCTGGCATTTTACTACCCATCATCCGAAAACTTCACTAGGCAATCTGCAGCAAAGCGATCCCGTTTTCCGCTATTGCTACACGACTATGCGTAGCGGGATCTATGTGTGGAGAGTGTAACTAGGGAGCTCTACTGATATATCTTGGAAATCTGGGAGAATCTTTATTATCTTCTGGAATAGTGCATCCTTAGAGCACTGCAAAAATAGAAATTGCATCACAACATGATATACTAGTATATCTTCTACTGCGAAATGGGCAGAGCGGTTCCATTTAGTTTAATTGAATTCTGAACTATCTTCCGTTCCATCCCGCCCCCCCCCCCCCCCCCCCAACCACAATTTTGAATGGACCGGCCCTTACATCCTTTACATCTCCGATAACTAGGAGTCAAATATTTTGATCGAAAATCAATACTCTTTAATAGACTCGTCCTGCATACCAGTTTCGCCATTGTTTCACACATTTCATCATACAGCAAGGCTAAGGGGCTGGCCCCATTGCTGAGTGGTACAGTGCGTTGTGTTCGGACTAATTACTTTGTCTGGCGGCTACCTCAATGACCAAGCGGTTTATCTCTATTTGCTCACTGTCTGGCGGAGCCTGTCCTAACAGCCAAGTGGTCTAGCGAGTTACTTTTACCAGCTCGCTATAGTCGGTGATCATAATTGTTTTATCAAATATCGGCAATATGCCGTAAACATCGCGTTTCATTCAATGTCTTGTTAGACTATAAATAATGAAGGACATTCAAGAAACTAACACTCTCTTACAAAATCTTGACAAAACATCACGTACCGTTTAGTCTGCCCCATGAAGTTGTTTTGAATATCAATGTGCTTTGTTTTTTACTCATGCAAAGTTCCAGAATTTTCTAAAAGTGCCGTACGACTTTAGGTCTTATGCAAAACCTCATATACATAAAAGATAGAGTAGGGAAAGAGAAGCAACGAAGTCGAACCGAATCGATACGATATAAAGAAAATTCTATAAGTATGTACACTCTCCTAGATCCCCTGAATGACAGTTTCTAACGGCAGGAAACTTGTTTGGAAAATTATTTAGGGGTTTTTCACCGCAGATCGCCCTAAGAGTGCTTACCAATTTCCGGCCAATTCAGCCTCATTTGATAAGGCGTTCTTATAAATAGGGTTAAATCTTGGCTCGTTACTCACCAGTTGAATATTCTCAATGTCATATTTTATATTCTACAAATTCCGTTGCTTCTAGTACTAGCAGCAGCTGCATTTGTAGTAGTAGTAGTAGTAGTAGTAGTAATAGTAATAGTAGTAGTAGTAGTAGTAGTAGTAGTAGTAGTAGTAGTAGTAGTAGTAGTAGTAGTAGTAGTAGTAGTAGTAGTAGTAGTAGTAGGAGTAGTAGTAATAGTAGTAGTAGTAGTAGTAGTAGTAGCTGCAGCAGCAGCAGTAGAAGTAGAAGTAGTAGTAGTAGTAATAGTAGTAGTAGTAGTAGTAGTAGTAGTAGTAGTAGCAGCTGCAGCAGCAGTAGCAGTAGTGACAATGGTAGTAGCAGTAGTTGTTTGTTGAAATATCACATACAATCAAATCTGCTAGAATTTCTTTTATTGAAAATGGTGTCTAGAGACTTATTTTCCTGTAATTATACAATGCAATTTGGGAGAAAATCAAAACAAGTTTCATTGCAGGTGTACAAAGTGAATATAGGCCCAGCAAAGGTAGATATAGGTAAACACCATTGAAAAGCGGTTAAGGTAGGAAAAACAGGCATTTGTTGCACTAAATACCCTGTTCGAATGTTAAATACCCTGCACTTCGTTGACTGACCCTGTGTACCAAGTGACCCGCTGTGACCCGAGTGACCTAAGCATTAAGGACCTTGAGCTGACCTTGAGGCCCTGAAAAGGCAAATGAATCGAGACAATATCGCTCACTGAACGATTTTGATTTAATTGAATGTTAGGGAACTGGTAAGTTTAGTTCTTACCTGTCCACGTGAACGCCATATTGAGGACACAATGATTATACAATTCTATTGTTCTATTATGTAAAAGACAGAGAATCACTGTCCTGTACGACTGACCGATTTGATGATTTTTGACAATCTGTGGCATAACACTAACCGTTTGCATATTTTGTGGCATAACACTTGGCATTTGCATATGTTGGGTTTACCCAGGAAGATGGTACCCACTTATTAAACCCTTAATGCTATTACCTGGTCCAGTCAACACGTGTTCTGTTCAATCAGACACAAAGGCTCAAAATAAGGGGTTAGGGTAGAGCAGGATGTAATACTTCAACTCAATGCAGTCACACTTGTGGAGAGCTTTTCTATTATAACACACATAACTCTGTTATTCTGATGTGTGAAATCTTTCCCATTATAAAACATTTTTCATTTGGTGTTTTGAGCTAATATTACTCTAACATAACCTTAACCCTAAACAGACCAAACACAAGAAAGATATTTGTAAAGCATTGTGAGATCGATTTCACAAAGCACCCATGCTTCAGTGACCACTATCATTTTAGTTTTGGAGGTGATCTCACAACTCAAAAACACAAGTACTCATCTCTCTCTCTCTCTCTCTCTCTCTCTCTCTCTCTCTCTCTCTCTCTCTCTCTCTCTCTCTTCTTCTTCACTTGTATTCACAGAAAGTGCCTAATATTCTCATACTGATGGTTTCAAAATATTCCACTCCCCGAAGTCTAAGCTTTGATTCTCTTTCTGTGTGTTTCTTCGCCCAGCATCTTCGTAACTGTTCTTATTATGGAGTTCAATCGTGACTGCACAATTGTAAATGGAAGAGGAAACAATAATATGTTAAAAACTTATACTCAGAAAAGAGTCCATTTTTCAACGTTTCAACATATTTTTGACCTTGAAATGACCTTGAACATCCCCCTAAAGAGAAATCAGACTACTTCAAGTTCAAGATCAATACCAGTAGTCAAATACCAATATGAATCTAAGTACATTTACTGAGAAAAAGGCCTATTTTTAAGAGTTTGACCTTCAAACGACCTCTAAATCATATACCGTCACTTTTTCAGTCGGGCAGACAGGTGTTTTTAATACTGGAGGGATGTACTAAATATTGCTTTTACCCTCTCTCTGGTGCCACCAACTCAAAATTTAAGGCCCTTTTTTCAGTTTGGCTCCCTGACTATAGCTATATATTTTAGTTTTGGGATATTTTTTCTGCGTGCTCAACCCATTGAGCACCGATTCGATGAAATCGTAAAAGCAACACCGGCAAAACATTTAAAGGAGAAATGTTATTCAGAACATTACTAACCACCCTCCTTCAAATATTTTGTAAAATCCTCTACATTTCCAAAGTTATTGTCAGAAATATTGTAGAACCAGACGGCAATTTCTGGAGGAACTCTTAAGCATTAATGGTTTATAGGAAAAGTTTGCTGGAAGATATCATGGTGGAGAAAAAATAACAGATGGGAAAATCAGATGATTAGGTATGTAGCAAGAAATATGAAACTGTTCATGAATGCCTTATCTTTAATTGGGATCTTTTATTTAGAAATTCTGAGGCACGAAGCGTTCTGCAAGGTGTCCAGACTAACATATGTGTAGCATATTTCAGTGTCATAGACGTATCAAAGGTACCATGGTAGTAATAGTGGGGAGGCTAAGGGCGAAAATCGTTCACTTTTTTGACAAAAGCGTGAAAATTGGCACAGGTGTAGTTTGACGGATGGGGAATTTTTTAAAGCCAGGTACCCATTTCGGTTGCCATGGTAACCGGCGGCCATCTTGAATTTCAAAATGGCCGCCTTCGAACTCTCCTTCTCGCCATATTTCTGCCTTAAAATGTAACAGAAGTACAGTCTGAGTGTCTAAAACCATGTTTTATGGGGTAAGGATTCTATTTCTGATATGGAAGATAGCATCAAGAAGGAGGCCATCTTGGATTTCAAGATGGCCGCCATGTGAAATTATGTTTTTCCGCAAAACTTTAGTTGTAAATAACCTAGCTAAACAATGTTGGTTTCTATACCAACATTTTCAGGGACCAGGAATTCATTTATGACATCTTCAGTTTCACTAGAGGTTTTATTTCACCATATTTGACCACAAAATGGCTTTTTTCACATATGGAGGCCGTTGGACAGGGGAAGAAGCTGTTCAGCTTCAAACAACTGTATTTGGCTCCAGATAACTATAATGAAAAGGTGGTTAGAAACAGTTGCACTGAGCGACCTACAGTACGTACAGAAATAGTCTTAGTGTCTTAAACCATGTTTTCTATTTCTGATATAGAAAATAGCATCAAGAAGGCGGCCATTTTGGATTTCAAGATGGCCGCCATGTGAAATTATGTTGTTCTGCATAGCTTTAGTTCTAAATAACCTAGCAAAACAATGTTGGTGTCTATACCAACATTATCAGGGACCAGGAATTCGTCTATGGCATTTTCAGTATCACTAGAGGTTTTATTTTACCATTTCTGGCCACAAAATGGCTTTTTCTCACACATGGCGGCTGTTGCACAGATAAAGAAGTTGTTCAGCTTCAAGCAACTGTATTTGACTCCAGACGACTATAATGAAAAGAGGTGGTTAGAAACAGTAGCACTGAGCTACCTTCAGTGCGTACTAAACAGAAAAATACTCAAATGATCATCATATGACCTTCAGGTCACCTTCAAATGAACTTGAAAGAAAAAGAGTGGCTAGATGCAATTGACAATTTCCTATAAATTGGTACCTGTATGTTACAATGTGTAAAGAAATGAGTGAGTTATGTCAATTTTACTACAACAGATATAGTTGGAGTTGATCAGATCTAGATGATTGCATTCCAATGATATCTTTACCCATAAAAGACTGTCCTCTTGCCCATAGTGCATTTCTCCTTAGCAACACTTACACCAATATATTTGGGAACAGTCATATTGGAATCCAGAGTTGGGAGTTATGGTAGGTTTGTGTTTCCAATTAGCAAAACATGTTACCTACATTGTGTGTAGGTATTACATATGAACAGTTAAGCATCCCAGTGAAATAAAAACGTGTTAAAGAGAATATAATTCACAGATTAAATTTGATGTAGTTTACTTATGAGAAATGCATTTTACCTATTTTTCAAGACAGATGAAAGTGGTTGAAATATCCTCATTTTTCTTAATCTGTGATATCAATGTCGAGGCTAAATGTGGGACATTAAGAGACCTATGAATATTGGGTAAATAGGAAAGTAGACTTTAAGGTGGTACATGTGGAAACAAGCTAAATACAATGGGGGACAGGGAAATTAGATGTGGGAGAGTTTGGAAAGTAGGCCAAAAGGCTAATAGACCAAATAGACAGTTTAGGAAAGGGTTATGGATGTGGTCGAATTTAATACCAAGGGAGGACCAAGGGGAGATGGAGTGTTAGACAAGCTAACAACGAGTAATTAGGGTAATAGAAAGGAAAGGGTGGGGATATATATATATATATATATATATATATATATATATATATATATATATATATATATATATATATATATATATATATATATATATATATATATATACATCACACTGGAGGATGATTATGCCAGAGGGGAATAGAGCGAGGGAAAAATGGTTACGGAATAGCTTAAACTGCAAGAAGGGGAGGGTAGGGAAGAAAGAGGAAAAGATGTGGGGATAGAAGGATATGACAAGAAAAGGAAGCCAGAATAGAACTAATCACTGTAAGATGAGAGAGGGGCAAAGGAGAAATAATTCGCGCTTCCCAAAAGCGCAAAGGCCGAGCGGCAGCTTTATTAAACACTTTTACTTTTCTTTGTATGATATTGGCATGGCAAGGAAGAGTGCGCATAGATTCGGATTTCATGATTTTCATAATTTCAAAGCTTTTAATGCTTGCACAGCTCGATGATATTTCTGCATTTTTAGGTGGATCCAGGGGGAGGGTACACCCGGAGTATCCCCCTATAGTCTGTCTGACTTGAGTTGGATAACCGCTTTTTCCTCTTTTTTCCCACAAAAAGTTCGTTTTTTGCCTTCCAAACTTGGCAAACCTCTTTGAGTATGTAAAAACATACTTTTTGTCTCAAATCCGCAAAATGTTGATTTTGCTCATTAGTAAATGGTAAAATTTGTCCATTGCCAACAATTGCCAACAGTAGAAACACGCGATATCGTCATTGTTGGCAATGGGCAAATTTTACAATGAGATCAATGAGCTAAAAAGCTGACGGAAAATTCCAGCTTTCCAAAAATATGAATTTTAACTCTGTAGCCCACTTGGATCCAGAGATATTGCCAATTGAAGTAGACCAGCTCCTCCGTTTAAGGAGCAATCCTTTATATGGTCTGGGATTACGTCAAATGAAAGGTCCAAATTGCACACACCCCTCCTGTGAAATCCAAGATCCCCCGCTGGCATTCCCCTTCAAATGCAGTTAAAATGTTACGAATTTGACATCCGTGACGTCATTCTTTACTTGCTCTTCGCGAAAACATATCGTAAGCTCAATGATAAGCTTTATATTTGTGCAAACACCACACAGTAGGAGTAGCGATTGACCGAAAATATGGCATGAAATTACACCGATTTCAACCTATTGCAAAATCGACATTTCGCAACAAATTCCAACATAAATTAAGAGACAAGTAGAATTAATCGTGGCGGTTCTAACAACGCAAACCGCATTGAAATTGGTCCACGCAAAGACCAGTAATTCATTTTTGCATTGTATCAGCAGAACTGGTGCTAGTGTCGATATTTTCCCGTAGATGTCGCCAATCGTCATTTTGTTGGATTCGATGACGTCATTTTTGTGCCATAGTCCGCCAATAGAGAGCGCTATTTGTTGCCTGGTTATGCGGTCAAAACGGTTCTTTGATCCAATTTATGCAATTTAAAGGAATCAATCGTTACATTACGGCACAAATGGTCTAGCGGCAACCTCTATTTAATATTCACGCACACGCTAGGTGCGCTTGCTGAGAGATCTCACGAGATCGCGCGTTCGCCGCCATTTTAAAATGGCGGCGACTATAGCAGATGCGGCAATGTAATTCCGAGCTCACGACTTCGCTCGGAAATACAGAAGATGAAGGGGTCAGAAGTAGATGTGGGGCTAGTCATGGCCACACATGAAATTGAGGGAGTATGGGCAAAGGGAATTCCAGGATTTGAGAGGTTAGGAAAGAAAAGGGGGAAAGGTGCGGAGGGATAGCTATATATATTAGGAAAGGGATAGCGGGGACAGAGATAAATTAGGAAAAAGGACATAACAGCATAATGGGAGAGGTCAGAGGTCTTCAATGAGAGAGGGTAAGATTGATATTAGGTTGAGAGAGGTCTTCAGTGGGAGTAGTGTACATGGGGAGGGAGAGGGTTGATAGAACGCGGTATGATACAATAATGGATTGGCTTAATGGACGAATTCAGGATGTACAGCAAAGAGGATGTAGGATAATCTTGGGGGGGAGAGAGACTCTAACAGACACATAAGGAATAAGGAACAAGGTATAAAGGGAAATAAAGAAGAAATAAATGTAAATGGTAGAAGGGTATTGGAGTTAGCAAATGACACAGAGTTGGAGATAGTAAATAGATGGGAGGAAAGTTTGGGAAAGTGGACAAGGATATAAGGAATGAAGGCTATTTAAGGCCATAACGTGGTTTTTTTTGAAAAGTGGTCTTTTCTCACTGTTTAAGTACAATGACAAAGCATACTAATTATAGGTGAAAGAAGAAAAAGAGAAAGAGAAAGAGTTGAGCCTTCAAATCCAAAGTGGACCATGGGATCTTTTAGATACATGGTATCCACAGACAGATCCACACATCCCCTTTCTTTTATAAGGCGAGCAGGGTGCCACACCAGCAAAGGGTTCCCAGGGAGGTGCCAGCTTCTATTGCAGATCATTGAGCAAGCCAAGAGGGTGTGCTCCTATATCAATTAGTGTGGAAAACATGAAAGAGGTGATAAGTTTCAGAGTTGGTTAGAAAAGGAAGGCTGAGTATACCAGCAGAACTGAGGCAGGCAATAAAAGAAAGAAGAGAGGACTTAAAAAACAAAAAGAGGACACAAGAAGACCTTTGGGGGGAAATACAGGAACAAAAGAGGAAGGTATTGAAACTCATAACTGGGATGAAAATATGGAACAGGAGGAAGGTGAAACGGTTCATGAGGATTAACGGCAAACAGAGACAAGGGCGAGGGGATAGTTAAGGGATAACATGTAAAATATAGACCAGGAGGAAGAAGGGCCTAGGGGAGGCTATTAAAAAAGAGCTATGAGGAATTACGTAAAAAAGGAAAAAGGGGCAGGCTGTGGGAGTAGATGATATACCTAGCAAGTTTCTCATGGATAGGGGGGGGGGGGGGGGAGATCTTGAATGGTTAACATAAACTTTCAATAAAGTGTTAACTGAAGAGAAAATACCGATAGTTAGGAAGAGAGGGATAGTAACAGCTTTGTACAAAGGAGGGAGGAAGCAAGATTTGAAGAACTACAGGGGAAAAACACAGTAGCATACATACAATTTTCACCAGAATCCTTCGGGGAAGGATGGAAGAGGAAGTGGATGGGAGAGGGACACTAAGGGAAATACAGTTTGGGTTTAGAAAGAGGAAAATACCTGTTATGCAGCATCTATATTGAGACAGATCTTTGACCAAGCAAAAAGAAGGAACAATGCTAAGTTAGTTTTCTTAGACAAGTAAAGCATATGATAATGTATGGAGAGATGGCCTGTGAAGTAAAATTTTTGCAAGTCTTAAAAGAGCTATATAAAGAGGGTACATGTAGGGTGAGGTTTTGGGGAGATAGAGACAGACAGGTTTGAGGTTTGGGGACTTAAACAAGGATGTTCTCTGTCCCTGGTGCTCCTCATGTTATACAAGCCAGAATAAGAAGATAGACTGGGGATCAAAGTCAAAGTTGGTAATTTAGTGATACCATGATTGTTCTTTGCGGATGATATGGTTGTCAAGGGACAAAGAGAGGGAGATTTAAAGGAGTAGTTGAGAATGGGAGGGGAGTAAAGTAGAGAATGGAAAGTGCAGTTTAACTCGTCAAAGACCAGGGTGGTGAACATACAAAAGAAAAGTAACAAAGACAGCAAATGCAAATGGAGAGGGACAGGTAGGGAAAGGGAATGTCTACTGTTTTAGGTAAAAGAAGAGAAAGAAAACAAATATCTAGGAATCTGGTTCTCAGGAGCAAAGTGTATGTTCAAAACAATTGTGGAGAATGCAATCAAAAAAGCAAAGAGATAAGAAACTCCAGACCCATACCAAACGGCAGGAGTAGCAACAAAACTTGGATAATAGTTATCCCTAGCATCCTGTATGGAGCAGAGGTCTTTGATATGGCAGATAAGAACAAGCATAAGCTAAAGATTATAGAAAGACAAGTAGGAAGGTGGGTAATTGTGGAGACAGGGTAGCATCCCTTGAACCGAAAAGTTGGGCTAGGCAGGCATGGAATATGCCAGAGGAAAAAAGACTACCATGGGCAAACAAAATAAAGCATTAACAGAAGAGGTGGGACTAGATGAAGCAAGGGTACTAATAGGTCTAGGGACTTGGAAAATGAAAGTAAAGACAGCAGTAGCTGAAAGGGATAGGCGAAAGTCGCAAGAGGTGATGAAACATAAGAAATAAGAGTACACTAGAAAAATACAGCAGTAAGTAAAAAAATAAATTTGAGTTGTGGTTAGATAAATAAGACAGAACGTTTTTTTAACAGCCTAGCAGGATCACTGGGATTGAGGAATAGAGCAGGAGACAGAGCACATAATAAAACATGCGAAAAAGTGTATTGAGGGGGAGATCAAGAGTGAAAAACATATGGTGCTAAAGTGTGTAACATACAGAGTAGAGAGGAACAGAATGTTGGGGAAGGTAAGGAGAATATGAAGGGAACAGAGATATAGGTGGGGGTCTGAATGGGCAAAGGGGGGGGGGGGGGGAGCAGCTCAAGAAAAAAGTAGGTTTGGTTGGGGAATCATACTAGCCAGAGCAGTTGGAGAAGGGGTTTAAAAAATGATGAAGAAGAAAGAAGGGTAGAAAGGGAAAGGGGTGTGAAAGGAGGCATTTCTAGAAATAAACACTGAAATAAAATCATACTTGGCATGAATCAAATAAAAAGTATGAAGAAAAATAAAGATTTCTGATGTCTGCTATCTTGGAATCCAATACAGCTGACATCGTAGGATCTGGAATGTGTCATAAATTGATTCTATAACCCATAAAACATAGTTTTAAACACTAAAAAACACTAAAAACACATTTTAGTTGTGGCCATTTTGAAATCCAATATGGTGCTGTTTACCATGGCAACCTAGGTGGGTACCTGACTTTAAGTGATTCTACATGGTCCAAAGTACAACTGTCCCAACTTTAGTAACTTCCTTTTTAGTATAAAAAAATGGCAATGCTTGGTAAATCTTCAGATGTTGTTGGTCAAGTTCACCGCAGTGGAGGACATTTTTATGCAAGTTTTTGCATCAGAGCATTTTCCAAAGCTCAACACAATAGTCTTATCAATCTCATTACTTTGATGAATAAAGTCAGGATTGACATCCTCAGAAAACACTGACTCTCCCCAAAAATATATATGATATGAAAATAGCATTTGTTAGAAGAATCAGAGAAAATAAAGTCATATTCAGCATGAATCAAATAAAAAATATGAAGAAAATAAAGATTTCTGCTGTCGGCCATCTTGGAATCCAATATGGCTGACTTCTAAGGGTCCTATAGATGTCATAAATTGATTCTACAACCCATAAAACATGGTTTTAGACACTTAGATCTTGTTTCTACCATACTTTAAGCAGGCTGAGATATGAAGAAAAACATATTTTAGTGGTGGCCATTTTGAAATCCAATATGGTGCTGTTTACCATGGCAACCTAGGTGGGTACCTGACTTTAAATGACACTAAAAAACTCATTTTAGTGGCGGCCATTTTGAAATCCAATATGGTGCTGTTTACCATGGCAACCTAGGTGGGTACCTGACTTTAAATGATTCTACATGGTCCAAAGTACAACTGTCCCAACTTTAGTAACTTCCTTTTTAGTATAAAAAAAATGGCAATGCTTGGTAAATCTTCAGATGTTGTTGGTCTAGTTCACCGCAGTGGAGGACATTTTTATGCAAGTTTTTGCATCAGAGCATTTTCCAAAGCTCAACACAATAGTCTTATCAATCTCATTACTTTGATGAATAAAGTCAGGATTGACATCCTCAGAAAACACTGACTCTCCCCAAAAATAAATATGATATGAAAATAGCATTTGTTAGAAGAATCAGAGAAAATAAAGTCATATTCAGAATGAATCAAATAAAAAATATGAAGAAAATAAAGATTTCTGCTGTCGGCCATCTTGGAATCCAATATGGCTGACTTCTAAGGGTCCGATAGATGTCATAAATGGATTCTATAACCCATAAAACATGGTTTTAGACACTTAGATCTTGTTTCTACCATACTTTAAGGCTGAGATATGAAGAAAAACAGATTTTAGTGGTGGCCATTTTGAAATCCAATATGGCGCTGGTTACCATGGCAACCTGGGTGGGTACCTGACTTCAAATGATTCTACATGGTCCAGAGTACAACCGTGCCAATTTTTATATTTATATTTTTAATTAAATATAGCAATGCCGGTAAATCTTCAAATGTTGCTGGTCAAGCTTTCAGCAGTGGTGATCGAGTTAGGACTTTTTATGCCATTTTTTGCATCAGAGCAATTTCCAAAGCACAACACAATAACCTCCTAAATCTCATTACTTTGATGAACAAAGTCAGGATTGACATCCTCAGAAGACACTCATTTTCCCAAATAATAAATTCTGAAATAAAAATAGCTTTTCTAAGAAAAAAACAGAGAAATAAGATCATATTTGGCATGAATTAAATCAAGTGTATAAGGACAAAATAAAGATTTCTGCTGTCGGCCATCTTGGAATTCAAGATGGCTGACATCTAAGGGTCCTAAATATGTCATAAATGGATTCTACAACCCATAAAACATGGTTTCAGACACTTAGATCTTGTTTTTATCATACTTAAAGGCTGAGATATGAAGAAAAACAGATTTTTGTGGCGGCCATCTTGAAATTCAATATGGCGCTGGTTACCATGGCAACCTGGGTGGGTATCTGGCTTTAAATGATTCTACATCGTCCAAAGTACAACTGTGCCAACTTTTACAATTTTTTTTATTTAGTAAGAACTAGCAATGCCAGTAAATATTTACATGTTGCTGGTCAAGCTTACAGCAGTGGTGAGTTGGGTCATTTTTATGCCGTTTTTTTGCATCAGAGCATTATCAAAACACAACACATTATAACCTCATAAAACTCATTACTCTGTCAAACAAAGTCAGGATTGACATCCTCAGAAGACACTTATTTCCCAAATAATAACTGTTGAAATAAAAATAGCATTTCTAAGAATAAACAGAGAAATAAAATCATATTTGGCAAGAATTAAATAAAATTTGTTAGCAAAAAATTAAGTTTTATCCTGTCGGCCATCTTGGAATTCAAGATGGCCGACATCTAAGGGTCCTAAATATGTCATAAATTGATTCTACAACCCATAAAACATGGTTTTAGACAATTAGATCTTGTTTCTACCATACTTTAAGGCTGAGATATGAAGAAAAACAGATTTTTGTGGCGGCCATTTTGAAATCCAATATGGCGCTGGTTACCATGGCAACCTGGGTGGGTACCCGGCTTTAAATGATTCTACATTGTCCAAAGTACAACTGTGCCAATTTTCACACTTTTGTCAAAAAAGTGAACGATTCGCCCAATTTTGGGCTCTTAGCCTCCCCACTATAACGGCATGGCTTTGTCTGTCCAGATAGGGGTTATGGACGTATTAATCAGATAACATTTGTCGTCTGTAATGGGGTGTTCAGTGCCCCATGGCACCCGGGTTCAGACGTCCATCACCCCACTATGGCCTACCCGGGCTAATTGTCCAATCGTGCCAAAAAGGGGTGCTCTTAAGAAACACCCTTCGCCCCCTCCTCAAGACGCTGACATAAGACATTGTTGCCGTCGACCGCGTGGCTGCCCTTTAGGTCACGTGACGTGCACGGGGCAGCACCTTTAGACCTCACGGGCTCAGGGTCGCGTTGCTGTCGTCGGCTTGGAGTGGTACCCTTGCCCCCGGGTATTCTGAGGGTACGTGCGGCGGAATGATTAGAGAGGGGTAATGTGCACCCCAGGGTCATCACCCCGACGCCCCAACGGGGTAGCGGTCAAAAATGTAAATCTGGCATTACAGTATAAACCCCTTAATAGAGCAATAAAAAGAAACGGTTCTTGAACTTTTCTGAATTTAACACCCTTGGTTATTAAGTTGTTCTCTCCTTTGAATAACAACCAGAATTATTGTGGTGCAATCTCTTCAAGTGGAGAAGTGGACTGTTTGTCTAATAGCAAGTTTTCTTACTAAGTTCTCCATACTTTTAATAAGACTGTGTATGTTCTTTTATGCAATGT
>OZ012697.1:36568654-36582748 GCA_963942565.1 Maea johnstoni
TTTACTTTTTTACTTTCTCGTGTCTGCGGTTCATGTACCTAATATTCATTATCATCATCATCATCATCATCATCATCATCATCATCATTCCCTACAATTGATGTTTTCTCTTTTCCGTATATGGAAAGCACGCCACTGAAAGTGGTATTCTGTTTTGTGTGGATGTTTTATACCTGGCTTTAATCTGTGAACTGTGAGACCAGCTTTGTGCCCGCCTTTATGTTTGTTCTGCCCAGGTTAACGCTGCCAGGTTAGGCCTCACACTTGTATTGAATATGTATGCACTCATTTGAAATAATTACCTCTCGCTTGAGTTCTTGCGCATGGTGGCTCCCCGGTTCTCATGAATCCACACGCACCAGCCATTTATCAAACCTCGTTTCATTTATTGCGGGAAGTAATGAAATACATATAACTTAATTTTTATTGAATATCTTAGCTTTGAAGTAACCGTTAACATCACTTTTAATTTTTACGAAGTTTATCTGAAAGGGGCGCAATTGTGTTGTTGATCTATGATAAAATAAGACATCACTATGCAGACAGCTTCTGGAAAATACTGATAGAACTATCGGTAGCAATTGTTCCGTCTGCAACACCCATTTCTGCTACTGGTTCCACCACAACTGATCCTATTGCTTTTATTACTATTCATTGTGCCATTATAGTTATCTTTCCTTCTACTCCTCCTACTCCTACTACCGTCTTATTCGTCCTTTTCCTCTTCTTTCTTCTTCTTTCACTTTCGTCTTCTTCACCATCATCATCTTCTTTGTTTCCCTCTTCTTTGTCTTTATCTTCATCATCTTCATCTTCTTCCCCTTTTTCTTCTTCTTCTTCTTTTTCTTCTTCTCCTCCTCCTCCTTCTTCTACTACTTCTCCTTCTTCTTCTTCTCCTTCTTCTTCTCCTCCTTCTCCTTCTACTACTACTTCTTCTTCTTCTTCTTCTCTGTTTCCCTCTTCTTTACGTTCTTTTTACTTCTTCATCATCATCTTTTTCTTTTTCTTCTTCTTCTTCACCCTTTTCCTAAATAGGTATGAGTCCACATGATGACGTTCATTTTCATACAAATCAGAATAATTCAAACACATTTTGGAACACATGTTAATGCTGTTACTTGAGTCCTGTAATAAACTGTGTGTGCAAAAAAGTAAATTGTTTGTGTATTATTTGTCATACATCAAGACAAAAATCTTCACATTATTACCATATTGATGACAATTTGACCGGATAGTTCATTAGGACCCGGATGTTTTTCTTAGCAACGATTTCCTTCACGGTGATGATGATTAACACAAAAGGGTGTGCTCGGATCGTGAAATACTGATATGTTGTTCGTTGCGCAAGATGGCGCGCATTCTTACTCAATCTTGTTTAATCAGCCGAAGAAGGTTAGCCCTAAGTAAGGCCTAAAACCTCCCGCAAAACCACTAATTAGAAATAATCAGTTGTTGAGATCTTAATTCCTGGCTCTGCGGTTGAAAGATGCTATGTAACCGGCGACAAAAGGTGATGACAATCGTAACATCCTAATGTATCGTCTGATTCGCCGTGACGTCACGACATTTACAATAAGTTTTGTTTCAACTAAAATAGATGTGTATCATCTATGCTTTTTAAGACGACGAAGACTTCAAAGAAACATGCCCTCTTAATCCATCCTTGGTCTATTAACCCTCAATTTGTATGTCTAGTGAGTTTTCAGTCTTGATGTGTGACTGGTTTTTCCTGTCTGTGTTCTTTTTTCTCCTAGCTTTGTTGTTGAAAAGAAAATCCTTATATGTCTCACTTTTTTGTAAGCTTGATTTACAGTCAAGGATACATACATACTTGGGTTACTGAAAGTAGGACGACAGTATTTAGCTTGTATGTATGTGGATTCGATACCACGACCTCTAATGGTGTATACGGACTTGATTCACATACAGTCTTAGGACAAAAGAAAGCCGTAGTTCAATTGTTCAGTAAGTGAAAAACACGAAAACCTGATATATCTGCACACACACATACATGCATACTTACATACATACATGTACATACATACTTACATACTTACATACTTACATACATACATACATACATACATACATACATACATACATACATACATACATACATACATACATACATACATACATACATACATACATGTACGTGTGTGTATGTATGTATGTGTGTGTCGATAGAAATTGTCCTGCATGCAATTCGATTGTTTCATAATCTAATTGTGTAAAACTTTGGGCAGCATATTTAGTTGCTTAGATACTAACAGATATCTAGATAATTGGGTCCTGTCAGTAGCTGCTACAGTTGTGCAAAACCGGGAATTAGGAGTTCGGAATTTCATTTATCGTCACTTTATCCTGCCATAAAGACCTACTCGGTTGTAAGTGGTAGAGGTAACCGGAAACACCGCCCGACCACAGGTCATTGAAAACTCTCTCACGTACCCCGAGCACGATTCGAACCCGGGCATTGTTGATGTACCTGGTACTTAACTTGGCAATGGCAGAAAAGGGCATCAATATTCGAAATCCTAACTAATCCATGTCCTGCTGTTAGATGGTCAACTCTTGCCATGCACTCATTTGCAACGGCTGCGACATGGTCCTTTCCAGATTCTATCACAATTAAGCGTATGGCGTTACGTCACCACTACGTAACGTTAGCGTAACGTTAGTGTGTATTGAGTAAAGAGTTGCATTAAGGCAGGTGTGGGGAGGATAGATTGTCATCGACAAACATCCGATGGATGACTCCTAAGTGATACTTATCTATCAACTCACTTCGTTCCCATCATTAGGATGTTTTAAGGGAAATGGCAACACGGCCGATTGTTTCTATTTATTTCAGTATGCCATGGAATTTATTTGTTTCTGTTTTTCGTTTTTATTCATTGTCATGTTGTTGTTGTTGGTCATGTTGTTGTTGCTAACGAAAATGATTATGATGATGATGATGATGATGATGATGATAACGCTGATGATGATGATGATGATGATGATGATGGTCTTCTTCTTCTTCCTCTTCTCATTCTTCTTCTACTGCTGCTGCTACTGCTGCTAATGTTGCTGCTGCTACTACTGCTACTGCTACTGCTACTGCTACTACTACTACTACTACTACTACTACTCATTGAGTATGTGTTGTTGTTGTTGTTGTTGTTGTTATTGTTGTTGTTGTTGTTATTGGTGTTGTTGATGATAATGATGGTGAGGGAGAGGAGGTTTAGGTGAGACACGAATCGACCCAGTTGCAGAAGTAAGATATCTTGGACAGTCTCTTTCGACACTTCTGTAAAGCACCAGGTCATCAAGCAAGAGTGTAGTGACAGGAATTACTAGATCTACCTTTACCACTGATGCCTCTACGCTAATTAAAAACTCCAACTTGAGCTTTTATTGGAGTTTTATGACCAACACTTTGTAACCACTAGATAACATGTTATCAGTTGTTACGAACAGTGGTAGAAACATATGGGGACGCATTTTAACATATTTGTACCTGTGCATGGAGCTTTTAGTTGATTAAAAAGTCTCACCTTTTAGTACCACACCTGACTCAGGTGCGTGGAGAGTGTAGGTGAGAGATGCTGGGATAAGCATCCAGGGATGGACTCTCACCTGAATGGTACTTACCTGGGAATACTCTTTAACCTGCTGCTGGTTGTTAATTTGGCCAAAACAAAATGATGCAAAAAAATACACCCGAGCAGGATTCGAATCCGTGCAGTGTTGATGTACCTGGTACTTGGCTATGGCTAAAATAGAACATCAATACTTGAAATCCCAACTAATCCATTCCCTGCTGTTAAATGGTCAACTCTTTCCAATGAACTCATTTGCAACGGCTGCGACATGGTCCTTTCCAGATCCTATCACAATTAAGCGTATGACATTACGTCACCAATACGTAACGTTAGCGTAACGTTAGTGTGTATTGAGTAAAGAGTTGCATTAAGGTAGGTGTGATGAGGGTAGATTGTCATCGACAAACATCCGATGGAGTACTCCTAAGTAATACTACTACTACTACTACTACTATAATTTTTCTTCTTTATTGAGTGTTTTTGTTATTGCTGATGTAATTGATTATGATAATGTTATTGTTGTTGTTAATGTTGATGATGATGATGATGAGGATGATGATGATGATGATGATGGTTATGATGATGATGAGGATGATGATGATGATGATGATGATGATGGTGGTGACAACGACGACGACGACGACGATATGACTTTACGAATCACCCTATTTCGACACGTTCATATACAGCACCAGGTCAACAAGCAAGAGTGTACTGACAGTAACTACTAGATCTTCTATAACCCCTGATGCCTCTCCGCTAATTAAAAGGTCCAACTTGAACTTTAATTGGAGTTTTATGACCAGCACTTTGTAACTACCAGATAGCATGTTATCAGATTTACGAACAGTGGTAGAAACATATATGGGGACGCATTTAAACATATTTGTACCTGTGCATGGAGCTTTTAGTTGATTAAAAAGTCTCACCTTCAGTTTAGTACCACACCTGACTCAGGTGCGTGAAGAGTGTAGGTGAGAGATGCTGGGATAAGAACCCAGGGATGCACTCTCAGCTGGGCGGGTACTTACCTGGGGGATGTTCTTTTAGTGTTCACCTGGAATACCTGTTACGTAACTTATACAATGTTACAATCTGAAATGAACAGTCGAGCCAGAATATAACCGCACCACACTAGAAATGAGAATTGTAGGAACGATGGGCAAGTTATAATGGTAGAGGACAGGACTAATGTTTACACTAGGTAAAGGTATTCGGTTTATAGTCTTGTATCCACCGAAGCGCTCACACGACCTTCCTCCCCTAGCAGGCCTGTACACACGGAAACCATTTCAATCCCCCGTGGGATTATTCAGATCAGTTGGCAGCATATATCGCACAAGCTCTAAGCACTGCCTTATTTATGCAGCTGGGTAGACTGAAGCAATATGGAATAAACTGTCTTGCCCAAGGACAGACCAAAGTACCCCGGCCAGGAATTGAACCAGCGACCCTCTGATTACTAGTCCGTCACCTAACCAACTGAGCTACTTTGTCCCCTATTAGCTATAACAATAATAGCGAAAGAGTTCATTGATCAAATAAGGGATTTCAACCCTTATGCAGCTTGTGGCTAATTTGGCCAATTCAAAATGATGCCAAAATCTGAAAATGGATGAAACCCTGGCACATGGGTACTCATCTGAGAGTTCTCAGCCATAGCTATCCAATGCATACCAATTTAACATGACAGGGTTTAGATGTTTTTCAGATTTCTTTGTGTCCTTGTGATTTGGACGAACGTAGCCTCAGCATTAGAAGGGTTAAGTGTTCACCTGGAGCACTTGTTACGTAACATAGACAATGTGACACTCTGAAATAAACAAACGGGCCAAAATATAACCTCACCCCACTAGAGATGAGACTGGGTGGACCGGTAGTGAAAATGAAGCTAAATAAAAGTGCAGGGGACAAGACAATTAGCAATAGCAAATTTGCCCACTGATTATATGAGGGATGTGTAAATGAAATTATCCTAAGGTTTTCTTAGAATATGAAGCAGAAATGGCAAAGCACATAGACTGCAAGTGTCTTCACAATCTCCGTTGCTCCATTTGCTTTGGTAAGGCCAAAGGCAGTCAGCTTTGTAAAGAATCATGTTTTGTCAAAAGGCGGATGTTTTGTACCTCTTGCTGTGTGTGTAGCCTTTCTTAACCCTAACACTGCTGGTGGCTAATTTGGCCAATAGAATATTATGCAAAAAACCTGAAAAATGACTGTAACCCTGGTATATGGGTACTCATATGAGAGTAATCAGTGAGAGCTTTCTAATGAATACCAACATGATAGGGTTTAGATGGGTTTAAAAAAAACTTTGCATCCTTTTTTTTTTTTTGGATGTAAGTAGCCTTAACATTGGAAGGGTTAGATGTTTGCTCCTAAGACACCTTAAACATCCTACTGCATAGCCCAGTTTTTTTAACGGACCTAATGCAGGCCTGTTACATTTACCCGTGAAATGGTGGGAACGACGGGAGTTGATATATAAGTGCTCCTCTGGTGTAGTTTTCATTATGGACCTTATCGATGATTATCTCCCAATATCACACCTGCTTTAATTCGCCTCTTTACTCAATGCACACTAACGTTACGCTAACGTTACGTAGTCCCCGCGTCGTAAATCAGCATCTACCCCCAAGCCACTGTGGACACATTTCCCATGATCTTCGAGAAGATAAATGATTCGAAGACGACCTGCGCTCATTTGAGCATGCGCTCATTCCATGCCACAAATGAAAGGGGTAACTTTAAATACTACGAACCACAAATCCCTCATTTAATTAGTGGAAAAGTTCGCTTATGCTACTGGTCCTACCTAGCAGTAGTAGTAGTAGTAGTAGTAGTAGTAGTAGTAGTAGTAGTAGTAGTAGTAGTAGTAGTAGTAGTAGTAGTAGTAGTAGTACGTTTATTTGTTGTAATCGTTACATTACAAAATTGTACAATGTCTTACATTTTTTCAAACATCAAATCATAATTACAGGGAAATAACAATCTTAGAAGTCGATTTTGAGTTATACCCGTAGTCCCCACCCTCTCTTTTTATTTGTGTATAAGAGTTAATTTAAAAATATCATTTTGAAAATCCGTTGGAGTTCTTTGGCTATATAGAGACCATTTTCCTGACCGCCATTTGTCGCCAGAGTGTATTTTGACACTAGTATTTTACCAGGTGGCAACATATAATATAATACACATGAAGCTATGTCTTAACATTTTTAAGTTTGAATTCTTTTTTATTTCTCAAGCAAGTCCAATATGAACACAGAAACAGAATTACGGCATGTTGGCATATAGCAATAGTACAATCAAGGATGACAGTGTTGCTACATATATGTGTATAGAACTATTGATTTGCAATAATAATAACAGTATATTTTACAGGTGATCTGAATCACTTTTGTCATTTTTATAAAAGTAAATGTAAATGACCAGCAGAAAATATATTTATGAGTTGGATCAATCCCCAAGGTCTGTCTATGCTATGTCTTAACTTGTTTATCTGTCGTCTATTGACCTCTGAGTTGATTGAGATGTCTCACCTGTAGAACTGCCCCCTCACGCGTGAAGAGGGGTAGAGAGATGGTAGGATAAAGATTAGATACACCCACTCATGGACTACCATTGTATCTTTCTAAAACGAAGATCTGAAATGTTAAACACGGTGCATACTAAATCAAGTTCGTGTTGAGGGTCTATAGCATAGCCAGTTTTATTCAATTAGGGATAAAATGTATCCGGGTACATATAGCCAACGCCTAAGACCAAGCCACTGGCAGGTTTGCTTCCCGCAAACTTCAAACGGGTTTTTGGGAATACCTGTATACTTAACCCATTAACACTCAGAGCAGCCAAAAGAGGCCTGACAAATTTGGAAATATATCACTTACAAAAGCATTTTCTGGAAAACATTTGAAGGAGAAATATTTATAAGAAGCCAAACTACGACTGTCTTTCAAATACTTTGTGAACTTTCACTTTGTTCTCAAATTATTCTCAAAAGTATGAAAGTAGCAGACGTTAACTTCTGGTGGAGCTCTTAGTGTCAATGGGTTAAGAGGGAGAGAATACAGCTGCTGCTGCTGATGATAATGATGCTGGTGGTGATGGTTATGTTGATGATTATGCTGAAACTGCTGCTGCTGCATATGATGTGATACCTAAGTATACTATGGGAAAAAGAAGAAGAAGAAGAAGCAGAAGAAGAAGAAGAAGAAGATGATGAAGGAGAAGAAAAGGAGGTAGCAGTAAGAAGAGAAGAAAAACCAGTAGCAGCAGTTGTAAAGTCTTTATGACACTCGCTGAAATGAAAAGAACGTTATTAGTCTCGATAGCAACGGTGGAAAAGGGATACACATCATTGTTGACAATTGTATGATCTAATGTCTAGATGTGAGATCACAACATGTTTTGATTAACCCTTTTATGCTGAGGGACATTTGAACGCAGTTTTGGGGTTTTGAGTTCATAGTTCATATTTGCATGTTATTATGTACCGTTACGCTTTTATTTACGTATGATTTGTTAAAATGTGTTAGAATTAACAATCAAAATATAAGATTCATCGAGAAAGAAACAGAAAACGGTAGTCATTACTTTCAACAGCGTTTCTATAAATACCCTTTTTCAACTTGAAAGTATTGATCAATTTCACACAATTGCAATAAGGACGCTACTTTCTACCTGAACTCTGGGCATGGATGAAAAAGGGGAAATCTTCCCATAAGTCATTGCCCGAGTGTTCACTGGACAGTGGGGGTAAACGTTTACCCTTGAGGAATTTTGAGGGGTGGAGATTTGGGTGACAGCACCCCGCAATTACCCATACCCTCTAAAGGGTGCCGCCGGGTCTTTTCAAGACTCGCGCACTCGAAAAACTCTCATCCGTACTTCAAGATGTGATAGCCTACAACTAACCCATTTACGCCATCAGCACCCAAGAATTTCTGATCACTTTGTGATGTTGCTTAAATAAAAACCACTTTTTTGAAAACTATTTGGTAGTGAAATGTATATCCGAATAAGACCTACAACTCCCCTTCAAATAATTTGTGAATTTATGTTTTATTCGTATTAAAATCCAAAAAATGTTATAGATCCTGACGAAGTTTGTCATGGCGAGTTCTTGTCGTGAATGGGTTAAGCACCTATCAGTCAGCTCCAATAACGTCTACATTAACCCTCACGGACAAAGACTGGCGAAATTCAAAACCACAGTTCAGAAGTCAAGCGTAAATATTAACGAGCGACACTCTAGTGTTATCTAACACTCCCGAGCCTCACTTGACATGACTTCATTCCGAACCATGAAACTTCCATGGAATTCTATTAGGACCCATTTCGTTGTTTTCACACAAAGGGTTGACCATTATTCTCCCACTCAGATAAATTTGTCAAATCCTTCTGTACCTCGACCGTCGGGCGGTCTCTTTAATGCTTCTTTCTTCGGACGGGTATTAACATCTTAATGTCCGGCCACGAGTATGATATGGCTGAGTTGGTGATGGAGACATCATTTTTAGCTTGATGCAGCCGCCATTTTTGCCCGGGTGACTGGACATTATCTTGTAAAATTTGTAAAATTTGCGGAGAGGGAGGGAGGCAGGGACCATTTGATGCATTGTGCCATCGACAGCCAAAAAGCTCGCCGCTAGTTTATTGCATTTTTTAGGTGGGATATCATAAACGATAGCGTCTGTTACTGTTAGAGGCAAACAGAGTTCATCATCATCATCATCATCATCATCATCATCATCATCACCATCCCCATCATCATCATCATCATCATCAGCAGCAGCAGCGGCAGCAGCAGTAGCGATATCTTTATCCACTTCTTTAGCATATTTTGATAATCCTACAGGTTTATGGGGAAGTTACCAATATATATATATATATATATATATATATATATATATATATATATATATATATATATATATATATATATATATATATATATATATATATATATATATATATATATATATATATATATATATATATATATATATATATTTATATATATATATATATATATATATATATATATATATATATATATATATATATATATATATATATATATATATATATATATATATATATATATATATATATATATATATATATATATATATATATATATATATATATATATATATATAGTTTATTGACCACCTGTCAAAGGTGAAAAATATACACATACAATGACTTAGTCGGTGGCTATTTCCGGTGAAGATTTAGTCTTGAAATGAGAAAAATCCTATACCATTCTATTGACAATCTTAGTGCAACTACCACCACACTTACTGATAATGCTGTAACTGTTTAAGAATGACAATTTAAACTATTTTAATGACATTAATGCTAATTGATATATTATTTTGTACGTGTATCTTCACTAGTATAATTAGACACGTAAATCTGTAAGGCATAAACTATAGTTTTCCTAGCAGAGAAGATACCAGTAGAATAAAGCTTTGAACAAAAAAGTTTGGGAATTTTATTCGAATTTGAAACTTTAAAATTTTGTCTATTTAAAAGCCATTTTTTTTTTTTTTTTTTAAATTTTGGTAGGTTTTTATTTCGTTCTCTAGTATGTCAACAAATAGGTACAATGAGCCAAATAAAAGCCAAATCTTGACAAGCCAATTGTGATTGTTCGAGGAAATATGAGTATCCAGGAAAACCACTATATTATCCCAGTTTCCTGCCAAAAGCGGAATTCAAACACAGGTAGTGGTGAGAGGCAAAAGTAAAAGGGAATACGAAAGAATGGTACATTCAAATTCACTGAAATGTGAACCAAAATGGGCGTCAAGCCAAGAAAGACAAACCGGAACAGCAAAAATAAATTTCATTCTTTTTACGTTTTAGACATTATAGCATTCTTCTTAGCAAGAAACGGCATGGGCCATAACTCTGTGAAAGTTATATCCGTTCCTAAGATCGGAGAATAGTTTCGTTGCGATTACAATTGTATGTCAGCCTTTACTCTTTGATTGCTTGACGCGTTTTGGATACAAGTGCAATTTAGGCTTTGCTACGTGAATGTGGAATACTCACCAACATAGGCTGATTTTGTTTTTGTTGACAAATAATTTATTGTCCAATCCAAATCTAAAAAACAAACAAACAATCTGGCCATCCATTAAGGCTTATAATGGACCAAATACAATCACAAATACATTCAACTATATTATACAATTTAAAATAATCATCATGATAAGCCAGACAATATAGCATCCGTAAGCCTTGAAGGCTTTTAGTGGGTCATATACATAAAAGGTTTCTCATATATAGAGCCAGCCGAGTTCATTAATTGAGCGGATTAGCGTACAATGAATTAAAGCTTAGCGATGCTTCAGAAAGAGATTTACACGTTAGCCTTAGTTTCTTCGAAGCAAAACAGTATTTCGAGAAATATTTGGCTTAAGATTGTTCCATTTAAGTTTGTAGCGAGCTTTCTTCCAAAGTATTTTACAAATTTTACTTTATTTTAGGATAGGTGTTGAACTTACTATACATAATTTCTTGAAAACAAAACAATACTTTGAGAAATATTGGGCTTGGAATTGTTCCATTTTGGTTTATAACAAGCTTTCCTCCAACGTATTCTATAAACGTTTTCTACTTTATGATAGGTGTCGAACTTCCCATACATAATTTTTTGAAAGCAAAACAATATTTGGAGAAATATTTGGCGTTAAATGGTTTTATATGGGTTTACAGCAAGCTTTCTCCCAATGCATTTTACAAAATTTACCCTATTTTATGATAGGTGATGAACTTGCCATACATGGTTTTAAAAAGCAAAATAATATTTTGAGCAATAACTGTCTCAAAGTTGTTCCATTTCGGTTTAAAGCAAGCTTTCTACCAATGTATTTTACAAAATTTACTCTATTTTACGATAAGTGTTGAACTTGTCATATCACGTGTGCATTCCAGACGGAGACAATTTAAGACATTTCGCCTTATGGGAATTGTGAGATAGCCATGATTTTGATCCATCAGTCTCCGCCGAATGATGCTATCTTAAAGACGAACCTTTAAATCATCTTAAAGCCACTCCTTCGACGTCTGCAACCAAAGTACCTTAAAGCACGCGTCATTAGCGATGAATCCCTTTGATCCTGTCGACATCCTTTTGTGGGTGTCTGTGGGAGGCCCGCTTAAACCTCAACCTAACAGGTCAAAATTATTTAAAGAGCAAAGATACTCGCGTGCGAATATCTTAAAGCGGAGGATTAAAGATGCGAGAGCAGTTCTGCACCGTTAGAGCCACGCGAGCTCCCATTCGTTAACGTCTATTAGCATGGTGCATTATGCTACATTATGCACCTAATGTCAATTTACACGTGTAATCTTCATAATACTCATGTCCATCATGGATAGCTTACGAAAGAAACATGCCGCCGCACACAGCTATCATGGCATTGTCCAGACCTGGGAATGGCCATTTAAAGATCTTTCTCTAGACCGCTCTCTTCAAATATACCCCCAATCTGCTATTTAGCTTTACAACTGAAATGGGCGAAAGAGTGGCCCATTGTCTGAAATTGACTGAATTCCTGTAACTGACAAGTCATACAAATAGGTGTTGTACCATTTACATGCTAGAGACATTTATACGAGACAAGGACACGAGTCATTCTAAAGTGTGCTGTCCCGTGATTTATATAGGATTCTTGTCAATCTGAGAGATAAATCTCAGGGAACCAAGGAATACGATTGATTGAGTTTATTTCATGTTGGATTATGTTTGGCTGTGATATGTAAAGAAGTTTAGATTTTTATGAAGATTTTAAGTAAATAAAGTTATTATGAAATACTACTACTACTACTACTACTGCTGCTGCTGCTGCTGCTGCTGCTGCTGCTGCTGCTACTACTACTACTACTACTACTACTACTACTACTACTACTACTACTACTACTACTACTACTACTACTACTACTACTACTACTACTACTACTAGAGGGGGTTTAAAGGATCGGACAGACCCTATTTACAATTTTGAATTTGAATCGTTTCTTTTCTCTAGTCTTGCTAAGGCCAATGTTAAATTCATACTGAAGTCCTAGATGCACCCTTGCCTACAACTTCTACTACCACAAATATTTCTACTAGAAATATGTTTAAAGGACAATTCCACCTTGTATAAAACAGAGGCCCAAATAGTTTCTTATGGTATTCTCTACTTAAACCCAAGTTCCCACCAGTGCCAACCTTCATACAAGAAGTATATTGCTGTTTAAACACCTCCTAATAGACACAACATAGAGGCACTGGGGGCGGCCATCTTAGCCAGTTAAAGTAGAGAATACCATAGGAAACTATATGGGCCTCTGTTATATACATGGTGGAATTGTCCTTTAAGAAAAGCAGCATCTCTTCATTTTAAGAAAACTTGCAGAGAACATCGCGATATACATTTTTGTAATAAGCAATAATGACATTATGATGAGATTTCTTTAGAACATATAGATCACAAGAGTCAGGTCTGGTGAAGCACGATGTTAGTGAATTTGTTTCATTGACGGTTACGCTAATATCTATTTGCAGAGAATCAAACATAATATTACAAAGGTGGCTTTCGATCAGCGCAAATTCTATAAATGCTTTATTCATGGAAGGGGGTAGAGTCTGGGCCGGAATCTAGGTTGCCTATAGATTTTAGGCTGTCATATGAATTGTGGACATTTTTTTCTGTTAGCAGGCACCAAATCGTCTAGGTGGCCATAGTGGCCATTTATTTACACTTATCTCACCAAGGGAATAGAAAATTCAGTTTGAGTATGACCCCCCCCCCCCCCCTCTAGAGATAGGAGGACCAGGTGATGCCATTTATCTACCATACCTGGTACTACACAACACTGCTTGGTCAGCACATAAGGGAATGTCAACTTTTTATGGACTAGGAGCCTAGTCTAGGATCTAGGCGGCGTGTTTCAGTGAATTCTGCACCAGAGCGAGATTTATTATTTCAATGACTGTTATAAAAACGAAATACCTTCCCAGAATATGTATAGTCGTACAATGATTTTCTCACCAGACTTGCCTGCTATCGTCTATATTTTCTAAAGAAATCTCATCATTTTTTGAAAAAAGAGAAAGTATGGCAGACACACAGACAGCTTGTCAGACAGTAGTCAAGAAAAGTCCAATAGGGTGACGTTTAAGCAAAAATAATTTCATGTTTCTTATTATCGCTCAATTATTTCAATGTAATTCAACTTCCCGTCCTTTTTCCCTGAAGAGTCTAGCATTAATAGTTTATGACACGTGACCGATGGATTGGGCAGTCATTATTGCGCATGTCAATGTTCATTTCTCCAGGAAACAAAACTGACGCCATTTTCCAGACCTGACACCACAAAAAGTGTCTAGCTAAAGTGGATAATGACTTTAAATATCACAAATTCGTCGCAGCTCTTGGCAGACATATAGCTAGACGGCGGCGATGGCGACAGACGAGGACAGGAGACATATTTTTCTTGGCGA
>OZ012697.1:36582948-36587948 GCA_963942565.1 Maea johnstoni
TCACCTTAATCTGGGGTTTTCAATCCGAGGGCCATTTGTAATGATGAGATTTAAATTGATGGTCGTTTGAGGGGTGCGCCCCATGCCGACACAGTAGCCGGTAATGGATTTCCTGATCTCTCTCGGCGCCCCGTAAACTATTGACACCAGATTCGCACTGATTGACAGAATCACCATCCTTATCATGTATATTTAAGGGATCTGGAGTATCTAGTGGTATGTAGAAATGAAGGAATCAAAGCACAGCACTCGGTAATGGTATCTCTGATCTCTCTAGACGCCCCGTCAACTATTGACACCAGATTCGCACTGATTGACAAAAACACCTTCCTTGTCATATATGTTTACGGGATGTGGAGTATTTGGTGGTACGTAGAACTGAATATAAGAAATCAGAGCAGTGTCAGCACTCGGTAATGGTATCTTTGATATCTTTCTTGGCATCCCGTCAACTACTGACATCAGATTCGCACTGAGTGACAGAATCACCGTCCTTGTCATATATGTTTACGGGATGTGAAGTATTTAGTGGTACGTAGAACTGAATATAAGAATTAAGAGCACGTTTAGAAGTTCTAGGAGTGCCACAAGACCCGGTAATGGAATCACTGATCTCTCTAGACGCCCCGTCAACTATTGACACCAGATTCGCACTGATTGACAAAATCACAAACCTTGTCATATATGTTTACGGGATGTGGAGTATTGAGTATAAGAAATCAGATCATTTTTAGAAGTGCAAGGGGTGCTGTGTTCAGTGTATTGTCATACCACTCTTACCTCCACACATATTGGAAGATATAACAGATAAACCTAATATAGAGTGTGTAAACAAGAAACATAGTTAAGGATTTTTGTCTTTCATTCCATCATCCTCCATGATTCTGTACAAGAATTCGCATTTGTAAATGTGTGTTATGAGTACCAGTATGTGTTTGTTTTTGTGTGCTGTTAAGAAATGAAAAATGCGTTTTGCAGAAATTTAGATAAGAGTTCCATGAAATATTTACACTTTCCAAATATCCACAAAAAACTAATCCTAAGTTTGTAAGGAATGGATTTTACTGCAATGAAAAATTACTCAACGTATTTGGCGTATACTCTATCATATACCCTCTACATCAAAGCAAAGACAGACTAAACCTTGGCAGAACATTTCCGAAACGAAAACAACTAGCACGAATGCATGTATGTAACATTTACTGTGTAAGGGTGTGAAAAATCAGCGTGGGCCCGTTAGTTGAAGGCAAATAAGTTTTTTTTCTACCAATGCAATCATACATTTTGTTATATTTCATGGGAAATAATGAGAACATTTTTTAAGAAAAACTGGATCATCCAAAACATGATAAAATTTATAAAACTTTAAAGATATCCCAGTCGTACACCAAACTGCAGCTTTACACAACAACTATTAATACACGAAGGTGATTACGCATCCAATACATCACATAATGGCCTTCCGCCCCGCCCTCTGGCGACAACGAGACCAACCCATCCGGCGACCCCTTTCATCTAACCCCTTTAACACCCCGGAGTGGGCACACTTGGGTACAATGGGGGGAACATAAAATTCGTGTCACAGTTGAAGGGAAACAGGGTATAGGTCCGTCCGAGGGGGTGAAAGCTTGACAGATGGCATATGCGGGGAGGGGGTGGGGTTTTGGGGGCAACCCGGGCGCGTGCCGGGTGCACATTCCTCTAACACACTCAGAGGCACCCAAATGCACCGAGTGACCCCGCTTCACCAAGGAGGGTACTGTGCATTGTGTCATCCGGTATATTTTGTGCGCGGCAAAAGTATCTGTTCTGCAGTGTATAGGGTATTCTTTCCAATAACCAACTCTTGATTAGTTTGTATTTACGTGACAAGGTGAATAACAGTAGATTTCCTTAAAGTCATATTTTACCTAATATAAACACGAAACTCCCTGTGTATCTCAATGGTCTCTCAAGGTATCTAGACATATAACGTCCACCGCCTTGTGGAGGTCCGAAGATCATGAAGGAAGCCTGATGGCTTCTTCCAAAATATAATGCTTTGACAAAGAGTCGATAGAGTTTGAATTATTCCAGAGAGATGATTACACCTACCATTTTGAAATATCAAGAGTGTAGTTGATACAACCAATTAGACGGAATTATTTATGTATTTGGGGCAGCTAGTTTACCTGATTTAGCCAGGAGTCCTTTATAACTTTTGAAATCTAAAATCTAATATTGAATCAAGTCTCTCTCTCTCTCTCTCTCTCTCTCTCTCTCTCTCTCTCTCTCTCTCTCTCTCTCTCTTTCTGTATATATATATATATATATATATATATATATATATATATATATATATATATATATATATATATATATATATATATATATATATATATATATATATATATATATATTTATATATACACATATATATATATATATATATATATATATATACATATATATATATATATATATATATATATATATATATATATATATATATATATATATATATATATATATACATATATATATATATATATATATATATATATATATATATATATATATATATATATATATATATATATATATATATATATATATATATATATATATATATATATATATATATATGTATTATTTATTTTTCGAGCAAAAGAAATTTCAGACATAATTAATAATGCAGACATATATTTGGTATCATAAATAATGGATGTAGTTATCAAGAATGTGCATGTATGATTTCATTCACAGCCTATATAAGCGATAAATAGATGGAATATAGTTATGGAAATAATCCCATCAGCGTAAGGACGTTGCGTAACACATGTCCATAGCGCTTAAGGCTAATTGCTTCAATTTTAAAGTGAATTGAATTCCTGTGGGCATTTAAGCATCAAACTGATGACGATAATCAAGTCATTTCACATTCATTAATAAATTATTAGTATATATCACAGAAAATATTAGACTCTTGCTCAGCATATCCCTTTCTTCCAAGGTTTAAAATCTTTACATCTTCATAGCCCAATCCTGTGTGTTTATTCTTATAGTGCTGCCACTGGGTAATAGATGGCGCCAGTGGTACAGTTCCCGACAAACTGACAAACAGGTGACCTTCGATGATATTTGAATGTGTCCACGTCAAATGAAAATATCATTTTCAAGATGGATGCGAGCTAGACTCTCAACACAGCGGTAAATTGTCTTGACAAATCCTCTTCATTTCTTCAACACCTATGGTGGTACTTTACGTTGAGACAATACACCAATCAATTGAATCCCAGCAAGTTAGGGGAGGGCTCGAGGCAGTGCAGGGCTAGTACAATAATGGTAGATATTGTTCCAGGGTAGCGGGAAATGTACATTTAGTGTACACACCATCGATTGAAAAACCTGAATTGTATTGTATTTTATGTTTATACATGTATATATATAAACAGACACACACACACACACATATATATATATATATATATATATATATATATATATATATATATATATATATATATATATATATATATATATATATATATATATATACATATATATATATATATATATATATATATATATATATATATATATATATATATATATATATATATATATATATATATATATATATATATATATATGTATATATATATATATATATATATATATATATATATATATATATATATATATATATATATATATATATATATATATATATATATATATATATATATATATATATATATTTATATGAATTATCTATTTGTCGAGCAAAAGAAATTTCAGGCATAATTAATAATACCAACGTTGGTATCATAAATAATGGTTGTAGTTATTAAGAATGTGCATGTATGAAAAACTCCTTACCCGACAACATCAAATAAGTTCTTATTCACAGTCTATATATGAGATAAATATACTAGTATGTAATATAGTTATGGAAATAATCCAACAGCGTACAGAAGATTATTATAAAGACTTGAATTGTTTTGTATTGTATATTTATTGACCAAATACGAAGATTTGAAAATACCGATGCAAAACCTAAGAATAACGTACAAAAAATGAAAATGTAACGAACAATGCCGGGACAATACTTGACATAAAACAGTCACTTGATCAAACAAGACTTGCTTTAATAAGCGGACTTAACATGCCCCAGCTGCAGGGTGTGCGAATTAGTGCCATAAAATTGTGCCCTTAGGGATGGTGATAGTGAAAGTTAGTGCTCAAATGCATCGCGCGATGGACTTGTCGCAGAACTACACACTATCATTCAATGGGCATCCTGTTTCCTTTATCCGAAGAAAATGATTTATAAATTTATAATTTATAAGACTTTTCCCAAGTCACTTTCTCACAATTCTCAAGCGGCCCCTCCATACCTTCGTACCATGTACCACTGTGTGGCGCAGATCAGTACACCAGACGACCCGGCCAGGTGCATCCCCGTAACAATGGCACCAAGGAAGTTTGCCTTACCATGCCTTCGCCATGTGCAATACACCAGACCACCCGGCCAGGGGTAGCCCCTGTAGCAGTGACATGGAGGAAGTATATTTCAACATGCCTTTGCAATGTGAACTACACCCAGACCACCCGACCATGACCAGCCCTGTAACAGTGACATTGAGGAAGTATGTTTCAACATGCCTTTGCAACGTGCAATACACCAGACCACCCGACCCGGGGCTGCCCGCTAACTGTGAACATCAGGAAGTACATTGTATGTTACAGCATTGCTTCGGGATTTTGCAATACACTAAACCACCCAGCCAGGGACTGCCCCCTACCAGTGACATTGAGGAAGTATATTTCAACATGACTTTGCAATGTGCAATACACTTGTCCACCCGGCCAGTGGCAGCCTCTTAAAAGTGACATTGGGGAAGTATATTTCAGCATGCCTTTGCAATTTGCAATACACTAGACCATCCAACCAGGGGCAGTCCCGTAAGAGTGACATTGAGAAAGTATACTTCAGCATGCATTTGTCATGAACAATA
>OZ012697.1:36590448-36615754 GCA_963942565.1 Maea johnstoni
TAGTAGTAGTAATTGGACAAAATCTCGGTATCAAAACTACCATTGCCTGGTTCTATGGTGTAATGGTTAGCACTCAGGACTCTGAATCCTGCGTTCCGAGTTCAAATCTCGGTAGAACCTAAATATATATTTTTTTCGATGAAGTTGACTTTCATTGCAAGCTTACAACGAAGGACAAAATTAACAATATTCATTTTGGGTTCCCTAAAAGATTAGGGACATTTATATCGCCGCTGCAGTGTTAATATTGAAAGTAAGAATTTCAGTATCAGATAGGAAAATTTGCCGCCTTTCTGGATATCTAAAACGTATTGCAATTGACCTACTAGTAACTAGAAGTAATTCAATGAGGTTTTATACTTAGGGACTTATACTTAGGGAGCTGAACTGACTTGTCAGAGCACTGCCGGTAACCACTTTACAGACACAATGTTAAAGGTCAAGGTAACAGGCACAGGCAAATGTTCTGGCTTGGAATGATGTTGCTTGTGTGTCCTAACTGGACTAATGGATATTCATTTCCCATATAATTATCCACAGATTGGTTCCTTTTTCGTCATGCTGCTTCCATTTTTTCATGTTGCCTCTCATTCTCTCAAACCTTGTCTCTCTTTCAGATATCTTGTCTCTCACTATCTTAACCTTGTCTCTCTTTCAGACATCTTGTCTCTCACTATCTTAACCTTGTCTCTCTTTCAGATATCTTGTCTCTCACTATCTTAACCTTGTCTCTCTTTCAGATATCTTGTCTCTCACTATCTTAACCTTGTCTCTCTTTCAGACATCTTGTCTCTCACTATCTTAACCTTGTCTCTTTCAGATATCTTGTCTCTCACTATCTTAACCTTGTCTCTCTTTCAGATATCTTGTCTCTCATTATCTTAACCTTGTCTCTCTTTCAGATATCTTGTCTCTCACTATCTTAACCTTGTCTCCCTTTCAGATATCTTGTCTCTCACTATCTTAACCTTGTCTCTCTTTCAGACATCTTGTCTCTCACTATCTTAACATTGTCTCTCTTTCAGATATCTTGTCTCTCACTATCTTAATCTTGTCTCTCTTTCAGATATCTTGTCTCTCACTATCTTAACCTTGTCTCTCTTTCAGACATCTTGTCTCTCACTATCTTAACCTTGTATCCCTTTCTCACCATCTTGTATCTCTCTTGCACATCTTGAATAAATGTGCAAAAGGCATGCCATATGAAAAGTCATGATAGGACCGAGTCTATGCTGAAAGATGTAGGTGTATGGTGTGTCCTCTGAATGCATCCTCCCCCCCCCCCCCCCTCACCGGAGTGTCATGAGCGTGGTGAGTCTATGCAGATAGGTGCACAACGTCTCATTTATATTCTTCTTCACGTAGGACAAAACTACATCCACTTCAGCCGCTAATGCTAGCCAATTTGGCCTAAAACTCGGGTTACGTGCGCTGAAATCTCGTAAATGTACCTGCCCACTCTCGCGTGGATGATATCTCCTAAAAGTTAGCGAAACGTTGCAAGTAAGATTATACTAAATTACAAATACGATGATAGATTGTGACATGCATGTTTTAAAAAAAATGTTACATATATATGTATGTATGTATGTATGTATGTATGTATGTATGTATGTATGTATATATGTATATATATATATATATGTATGTATGTATATATATATATATATATATATATATACATATATATATATATATATATATATATATATATATATATATATATATATATATAAATATATATATATATGGAGGCGTAGCGGTGTGCCTGTTTGCTTATATGTGTATTAACACTGTCTAACACAGTTGGTGTTGGTTCATAGTAAGCTGAAAAGGGGATTGGGGTCATAGTCCATGAGCCAATTCTGAGATAGGCCTTATTTTTGGAGTTTTGCGTGCTGAGGGGTGGAGGAAGGTTTCTTGGTACCAAATGAAAGAGCAGTATCCCCCATTCAATTTTCTACTTGTTGGCAGCCTTATCTCTTGCACGTTAAGTTTGTACAGAGGCCTGAAGTTGCGTGTATCAAAAGTGGCAGATTTCCAAAATATAGGAAAGTAATGGGGTAGGGGTAACAAAATCCACCATAAAATCTGAACTGAACAACTGACGGTTACAAATGACCCCTTGTTACATTTGCCAAAAATCAGGCTTTTGAATAAAATCAAGCAAGTCTCAAGATTTGACCTTGAACTCAAGTTCAAGGTCAAATAAGAGGCGTTTTGAGGTCAAGGTGAAAATTGGTGAGGCCAAAACCATCGAAAAAAGGTTATTTTTTCTTGTTCCAGGATAAAAATAGTAAGCACAACCATTGTTCTGGTCTTAAAACTTGCGCATGAGGAATATCAAAGAAACAAATTTAGATTTAGTGTAAATAAAGTTGAAAAATGTGTGTTTTCGGGTCAGAAACAAACAAATATAAAAATAGTAAGTATAGCTGTTATCTTGATCTTAAAACTTGCGCATAAGGAATATCAAAGGATAAACTTTTCATTTAGTGTAAAAAAAAGAGGAAGAAAGTGTGTTTTTGGGTCAAAAACAAACAAAAATGGAGTTTCATAGAAGCGCTCATTTAGCTGTTCGCCTTTAAATGTTCTTTGCTGTGTTACATAGTACACTGTGGTAGACGTCCTTGTTAGATTGAATATTTTGATAAATGCTAGGCATGCCACACACGAAAAATGTCAGAGGAAGAAAAACTTTTTATCCAGAAGTATTACATGCAGAGTTGCAGAAATACCATCTCCAGGATATGGGTCAGAGGTCATAGGTCATCAAGTGCAATGGGCCTTATAAGTAAGACTTAGCGGTCAATTTCAGTCTCATTCGTCCTCCTATTTCATTGCTTCATCAATGACAATGTTTGCACAAGGTGGAGTGACACTCAATTCCATAATATTAAAGAACCTTATTCCCTATTTCATTTTCTACTTGTTGGCAGCCTTATCGCTTGCACGTTAAGTTTGTACAGAGGCCTGAAGTTGTGTATATATAAAAACATTAGAAATCTGTAGTAAATACGAATTATAGGGTGGGGGTAACAAAATCTGTTCAAAAATATGACATATACAACAGACTGCAACAAATGACCCCTCGTTAGAATTGTATCGAGACAGGCTTTTGTATGCATCTGTATTTCAAAAACAATTTGACCTTGAACACAAGTTAAAGGTCAAATCAGGGTGATTTTGAGGTTAAGGTGAAAATTGATGAGGCAAAAACCATTGAAAAAAGGCTATCTTTTCTTTTTCCATGATAAAAATAGTAAGCACAACCATTATTTTGTTCTTAAAACTTGCGCATAAGGAATATCAAAGGAACAAATTTACATTTAGTGTAAAAAAAGATGAAGAATATGTGTCTTCGGGTCAAAAACAAACAAATATGGGGCTTCATAGAAGCGCTCATTTAGGTGTTCGCCATAACTTGTTCTTAACTGTGTTACATAGTCCATTGTGGTAGACGTCCTTGTTAGATAGGAATAGTTTGATAAATACTAAGCATGCTATGTACCAAAAATGTCAGAGGAAGAAACACTTTTTATCCAGAAGTATTACATGTAGAGTTGAAGGAATACCATCTCTAGGATGTGGGTCAAGTGGTCAAAGGTCATCAAGTGCAATGGGCCTTATAAGTAAGACTGTGGTCAATTTCAGTCTCATCTGTCCTATTTCTTTGCCTCATCAATGAAGATGTTTGCAGAAGGTGGAGTGACATTCAATTCCATAATATTAAAGAACCTTATTCCCTATTTCATTTTCTACTTGTTGGCAGCCTTATCGCTTGCACGTTAAGTTTGTACAGATGCCTGAAGTTGTGTAAATATAAAAAATTAGAAATCTGTAGTAAATACGAATTATGGGGTGGGGGTAACAAAATCTGTTCTAAAATATGACATATACAACAGACTGCAACAAATGACCCCTCGTTAGAATTGTATAGAGACAGGCTTTTGTATGCATCTGTATCTCAAAAACAATTTGACCTTGAACACAAGTTGAAGGTCAAATCAGGGTCAATTTGAGGTCAAGGTGAAAATTGGTGAGGCAAAAAAAATTGAAATAAGTTTTTTTTTCTCGTTCCGGGATAAAAATAGTAAGCACAACCATTATTTTGGTCTTAAAACTTGTGCATAAGGGATATCAAAGGAACAAATTTACATTTAGTGTAAAAAAAGATGAAGATTAAAGAACCTTATTCCCTATTTCATTTTCTCCTTGTTGGCAGCCTTATCGCTTGCACGTTAAGTTTGTACAGAGACCTGAAGTTGTGTATATATAAACATTAGAAATCTGTAGTAAATACGAATTATGGGGTGGGGGTAACACAATCTGTTCTAAAATATGACATATACAACAGACTGCAACAAATGACCTCTCGTTAGAATTGTATAGAGACAGGTTTTTGTATGCATCTGTATTTCATAAACGATTTGACCTCAAACTCAAGTTCAAGGTCAAATCAGTGTCATTTTGAGGTCAAGGTGAAAATCAGTGAGGCCAAATCCATCAAAAAAAGGCCATTTTTTCTTGATCCATATAAAAATCATAAGTACAACAATTTTTTTGGTCATAAAATATGGGCATGAGGGAGATATACCAAAGGTGTCAGGGGCTCAAACACTTTTTATCTGACATAAGTACAAGTAGTGTTCCGGAAATACTCTCTCCTTTGTATGGGTCAAAGTTCAAAGGTCATCAAGTGCATTGAGGCCTATAAGTAAGATTTTGTGATTAATTTATGTCTCATCGGGTCTCCTATTCAACTGCTTTATCAATGACAATAATTGCACAAGGTGCAGTGGCATTCAATTACATAATATTAAAGAATCTTATCCCCCATTTCATTTTCGCCTTGTTGGCAGCCTTATCTCTTGCACGTTAAGTAAGCATAAAATAAATAAAATACACTAATTACAAATGAGTGACAGAAATGACGCCCCATTAGACGCCTCATTAGATAAATGGGTGGGGGGTAATCATGCAATCTGAACGATATAAGTGACTGAAACAAATGACCCCTTGTTAGAATGGTCAAGGAACAGGCTTTTGCATGAATGCATATAATATTTTGTAATTTGACCTTGACACTAAATTCAAGGTCAAATAATGATCATTTTGAAGTCAATGTGAAAATCTGTGAGGCGCAAAATCATTGAAAAACGGTTATTTTGTCTTATTCCAGGATAAGAATATTGAGCACAACCAGGCTTTAGATCTTAAGATATCCCCAAGAGTAATAACGTAGGATATTTGAATTCCAATATGGCCACCAGTTGCCATGGCAGCCAGTATGAGAATGTATTCAGGTTACTAAGTCGGTGTTTAACTGTGTGAAAGCAAAGTAACATGGGCCTAGTTAGGTAAGACATCTTTACCCCTCAAATGTTCCGCATGCTTTTGTTTAATTGGCAATAGCTTTGGAGGTCAAATTTTGTGTAATAAGCTTTATTTTAAGTACAGCAGCTCCAGGCCGCCATCTTGAAATCTAGTTTAGATGCCACCTGATGATAACAGCTATTTCATAATATAATATCTTTAAATAATGTAATATTTTATTCAATAGTATTAACAGTTAAGTCAGCTGGTAGTGGAACAGCTGAAAGGGGCACAGTATAACAAAGTTAGGGAATATTTGTACACTTTTAAATTGGTTGCCATGGCAACTGGTGGCCATAATGGAATTCAAACTGGCAAATAGTCAGATCAGAAGAAAGACCTTATTTTAGGAGTTAGTTTGACCTTGAAAATGATCATAACTCAGCATACATCAATGATAAGAATTAGTGTTTGGTATAAAATCTTTTTTTTTTATAATTCTCTGGGTCATTTTGAGATGTGTGTATAAGTCACTGCCTCCACCCTTTTCCTCATAACCAGATCAACTATCAATGTCTAGGCCATGAATGAGCTGAGTAGGAGACAATAATAGTTTTGTACAGCAGATCCCATAGGCTTTCATGTAGACTAAGAGGATTTTGCTCCTTTTCTATATATCAAATTTCACAAAAACGTGGGCGTTTCAAACATTCATTGTAGGTAAATAATGCTAACAGGTTTCTTTGAAACGTTTTATAGCTAAGTTATAGCTAAGATAATGTTATCATCTTTTTTTCAAATTACGGCTTTGCTCAAAGAGAATGGAATTTGAAATTTGGAAAACTATCTTTTCATTCGTAATACGATTTCCAAAAGAAATGGTTTTAAAGTTTGAACAAGAAAATGTGATACCCTTCCCTGCATATTGATATATCCTCCGAATTTGACAAATTTTAAGATTCCTGGTCCATGATTGTGGAGAGGAACTCATCAATCAGAAGACCAGTGTTCAACATATGTGGTAGCCCGCTAAAAACAGGCTGTCGGGCTGGTATATCGTCTGCTACACTAGACTGCCGGGGCTATTCATTCATCCAGGGGAGTAGATAATTGAAGACATATGTGCCTGCACTACTTAACCTCCTGAGCGATGCTCCGGTAAACAAACCAGCATAATAAAACTAGCACTGATAATTCTGATACCAAACATTAACCCTTATCATTGGCTTAAGGTGATATACGAAAGTTTTTACTGGCATGTGGATAACTGGTGATTAATTCACTTTTCCCCCAAATTGTCAACAATTGGCTAACAACAATTAAGCATTATAGGCAGGGGCGGATTGAATGATGGACCTTTAGCACTTTCAAACATGTAAAGAAGCAGCATTTACCTCTTGGAAATTCAATAATATCGACATCCTGGGGATGAAGACAAGAACTTTTGTATGTTTAATTGATGTTAGCATAATCACAATACATGTATTCGGGGGGGGGGGGGGGGGGGATTTAATTTGAGATGGACCCTTTGACTTGTGATATGACTAAACACCATTTATAAAGACGTTTTTCTTTATCCATTTTCTATTTCCTAAGAATATATGTACATCTGAAATTGCAATTTTCACCTTTTTCTAAGGTGACATCACACTTGTATATGCTGAATTTGCAGATTAAAGACTATTTTTTTAAACGTTGAATACTGTAGATCAATCTTCTCTAATTTTCCTGTTCTCTTCTGGGGGCCCTCTCGGGTGCAGTCATAAGTGGCTAGGGGTTATTTATTCTTCAAAGGTTTAGGAGGAATCAAATAATCTAGAAGTTTGAGAAGTCAACGACCCCCCCCCTCATCTAACAAACTTGAGGTTTTCTAAGCTGAAAAGTAGTTAGGTATTCGTCAAAGGCTTCAACAAAATCAAATAATCTACAAGTTTGAAAAGTCAATGAACCCCTCCCCCTTAACTAACAAACTTGGGGTTAAGGTTAAAGTAGCTCTTTAAAGTGGGCCCTTTTCCAGATCCAACTACTGGCCATTACATTTCCAATATGGCCGCCAGTCTCCATGGCAACCATATTATAAATGTATTGACATTTTTTTATCTAGTTATATTGCACCTTTATCATCCCTTAACTGTTCCACTACCAGCTGACTTAACTGTTATTACGGTAGAACGGCATATCATATTAATGCTTTTGTTTCATTAACAACAGCTTTGGATGCCGAAATTTGTGTAGTTTTATTTAAATAACTGCAACTTGGTGACAATGTCAAAATCAAGTTGAGATGTCCCCTTACGATAACTACTGTTTCATAATTAGATTCTCTATCCCAGAAAACCTACTTGTGGACACCAAGATCATGTTTCTAGCTAATCTGGATGCTTAAATATGCAGAAATATAGTTTTTGGGCCGGCCACTTTGAATTCTAATATGGCCACGAGTTGTCATGGCAACCAAGGTGGAAATGTTTTCAGGTACATTATACACAAACCAAGTTTGTGGTAGAATATACTTCAAAGCCACTGTGTCCATGTTCATTATGTAATTGAATGTTTTTGGAACGTAGCATGCTTAGCATTTATCAAACTATTCAATATAACAAGGACTTCTACCACAGCGGATTATGTAACACAGTAAAGAACATCTAATGGCGAACACCTAAATGAGCGCTCCTATGAAACTGCATTTTTGTTTGTTTTTGACCCAAAAACACACTTTCTTCCTCTTTTTTTTACACTAAATGAAAAGTTTATCCTTTGATATTCCTTATGCGCAAGTTTTAAGATCAAGATAACAGCTATACTTACTATTTTTATCCTGGAACGAGAAAAAATGGCCTTTTTTCGCTGGATTTGGTCTCGCTAATTTTCACCTTGGCCTAAAAATGACCCCAATGCGACCTTGAACTTTAGTACAAGGTCAAATTGTTTTTTGAAATACTGATGCATACAAAAGCCTGTCTCGATACAATTCTAACGAGGGGTCATTTGTTGCAGTCTGTTGTATACGTCATATTTTAGAGCAGATTTTGTTAACCCCACACCATAATTCGTACTTACTACAGATTTCTAATGTTTTATATATACACAACTTCAGGCCTCTGCACAAACTTAACGTGCAAGCAATAAGGTTGCCAACAAGTAGAAAATGAAATAGGGAATAAGGTTCTTTAATATTATGTAATTGAATGTCACTCCACCTTGTGCAAATATTGTCATTGATGAAGCAAAGAAATAGGACAGATGAGACTGAAATTGACCGCAGTCTTACTTATAAGGCCCATTGCAACTGATGACCTTTGACCTTTGACCCAAATCCTGGAGATGGTATTCCTGCAACTCTACATGTAATACTTCTGGATAAAAAGTGTTTCTCTCTCTGACATTTTTGGTACATAGCATGCTTAGCATTCATCAAACTATTCAATCTAACAAGGACGTCTACCATAGTGTACTATGTAACACAGCAAAGAACATTTAATGGCGAACACTTAAATGAGCGCTTCTATGAAGCCCCATATTTGTTTGTTTCTGACCCGAAAACAGACATTCTTCATCTGCTTTTACACTAAATGTAAATTTGTTTCTTTGATATTCCTTATGCGCAAGTTTTAAGACCAAAATAATGGTTGTGCTTACTATTCTTATCCTGGAACAAGAAAAAATATCATGTTTTTGATGGTTTTGGCCTCATCAATTTTCACCTTTACCTCAAAATGACCCCAATTTGACCTTCAACTTGAGTTCAAGGTCAGATTGCCTTTGAAATACAGTCGCATACAAAAGCCTGTCTCTAGACAATTCCAACGAGGGGTCATTTGTTGCAGTCTGTTGTATATGTCATATTTTAGAACAGATTTTGTTACCTCCCACCCCATAATTCGTATTTACTACAGATTTCTAATGTTTTCATATACACATAACTTCAGGCCTCTGTACAAACTTAACGTGCAAGAGATAAGGCTGCCAACAAGTAGAAAATGAAATGGGGAATAAGGTTATTTAATATTATAGAATTGAATGTCACTCCACCTTGTGCAAATATTGTCATTGATGAAGCAAAGAAATAGGAGGACAGATGAGACTGAAATTGACTGCAAAGTCTTACTTACAAGGCCCATTGCACTTGATGACCTTTGACCTTTGACCCACATCCTAAAGATGGTATTCCTGCAACTCTACATGTAATACTTCTGGATAAAAAGTGTTTCTTCCTCTGACAATTTTGGTACATAGCATGCTTAGCATTTATCAAACTATTCAATTTAACAATGACGTCTACCACAGTGGACTATGTAACACAGCAAAGAACATCTTATGGCGAACACCTAAATGAGCGCTTCTATGAAGCTCCATATTTGTTTGTTTCTGACACGAAAACACATATTCTTCATCTTTTTTTAGTAAAAATAAAAATGTATTCCTTGTGCGCAAGTTTTAAGACCAAAGTAATGGTTGTACTTACTATTTTTATCCTGGAACAAGAAAAAATAACCTTTTTTCGATGGTTTTGGCCTCACCAATTTTCACCTTGACTTCAAAATGACCCCAATTTGACCTTCAACTTGAGTTCAAGGTCAAATTGTTTTTGAAATACAGATGCATACAAAAGCCTGTCTCTATACAATTCTAACGAGGGTCATTTGTTGCAGTCTGTTGTATATGTCATATTTTAGAGCAGATTTTGTTACCCCCACCCCATAATTCGTATCTACTACAGATTTCTAATGTATTTATATACACACAGCTTCAGGCCTCTGTACAGACTTAACGTGCAAGAGATAAGGCTGCCAACAAGTAGAAAATGAAATGGGGGATGCTGCTCTTTCATTTGGTACCAAGAAACCTTCCTCCCCCTCTCGGCACGTTTTTCCAAAAAAATCCGGGCTTGGCTCATGGACTATCACTGTTGTAAGTCGGAGTGGCACTGTAACAGGTAGGCTGATAGTGGATTCATGAAGGGATTTTTGTTTGTTGGAAATAATAAAACAACACAGTTTATATGTGGGGTTGATCATTGTTGAGGGGACAAATGCGGTTACAGATCTATATATATTTACACACACACACACACACATATATATATATATATATATATATATATATATATATATATATATATATATATATATATATATATATATATATATATGTATATATATATATGTATATATATATATGTATATATATATATATATATATATATATATATACATATATATATATATACATATATATATATACATATATATATATATATATATATATATATATATATATATATATATATATATATATATATATATATATATATATATATAGAGAGAGAGAGAGAGAGAGAGAGAGAGAGAGAGAGAGAGAGAGAGAGAGAGAGAGAGAGAGAGAGAGTATTGTTGCGTCTACAATCTGTTTACACTCTATCTCGCACTATTATATTACGGGCTGTGTCATGCGTATTCCACGTCGTCGCATCGTTGCTTTCTAGCTTTGCGCATATTCAGGGGTCAGACCTTTGAGGGATGTGAGAAATTTGTCACCGTTTTCGAGTCATTCAATTGTGTACCCCTGAGACTCTGATTTCCTCCTCCAATAACTACCAGCCAATAACAGAATGGGCATCCAACAGCAAAAATGTCGAAAAACCAAAGTCCAATTTTTAATTTTTTAAATCATATCTATTCAATCCACATATAGTATTTTACAGTATACAAGTGCAAAATGCTAGAGAAGGATAGTATATTAACAAAAAATGGGTTTTAAATATGCGATTTACTATGTACTTTCATATATGGCTTGTAATAAAGAAATTTCCTTGTCTAATCTTTTCTTTTTTAAAGTCCAATTTGATTTCAACTACGTAAGATTTCTGAGCAGGGGCAGACCACTTTGACTACCTATGATGCCTAACCTTCTGTAACACCACTCAGACCTCATTCCTGTTTACAACAACATTAGTATAAATAACCCATTAGACAGAAATTTAGAGTATAGTCATTGTTCCATGCGGATCTCGAGTATTGCCGTTTTCTCTATTGCATTCCTTATCAGTAGTCTACTCCGCTGCCACCTTAACAAACCAAGCTAATGCAATCGATCTCTCGTCCCAGGATAATGGCCCTCGCGATATAATCAAGAGCTTGCTGTATTGTCGAGGTTGCGTGACTTGGTTAGGTTCTCGTTAACGCGAGAGTTGGATATTCATACGATGGTGCAGGTGTTAACGGCAGAAAAAAATCCGCGATTTTTCTGGAAAAAGCAGCAGATATTTTTTTGATTTTTTTTCTGCCGTTCACACCTGCACCATCGTAAATACACAATGTTAAGCATGCGACAAGTTTTTTATGATTTGGAGTGATCACGGTGGGTAGACAATGAATTATAATGCATGGTCCCTCGCTCGCTTGCTATTCAACTTATCCCCTGAGGCTGTGGATATAGTTTCTCCTTAACATCTCGTTACCGCTAAAATTGTCAGGTTTTTTGGTTCCTCTTTTCTTTTGGTGATTAGTATTACCCTTACGAGTATTGCCACATAGTTTATCTTGACTTTTTCTGCCATATTGACTCTAAGTTGTTACTATCCTGCTGTTATGGTAGCAGGGAAACCGGTGTATCCGGCGAAATTACCTCAGCCTAAGTCACTGGCAACTTTTCTCATGGCCGGTTATCAATGCTAACAGGAGAGGTTATAAGAAAACTTCTATAGCTGAAATAATGAGACAAATCAAAATATAGCAGGCCTTCTTCCCTCAAATCATTTCTGAAATGAAGTATCGTTGCATAGTGAGAGAGATAAATCAGAAGATATGTCATTCTGGCATTATAGTAGTATGTATTACTGTATGATGTTGTTTATATTGAATGCAAATGTACTTGAAGTTTCACATTTCATTATATGGTCATTAAACATTACAATTACAATTACTTCTAGCAAGCCCCCGCGAAAGTTCATAACAATGGAAATCCTTCGTAATTTTCAGCTAAATTCTCGTTTTCACGTATGTTGTAAATAGAGGAACTCATCCGAAAATTTCCTCCGCACTCTCATATCCGCGAGATCATCATTAAAAACTGAATTTTTTAAACTGAATTCTCGTTACCACGAGAGTAGTTTTTTATTAAGAAAAATACCCAAAGCATCAGCTGGTTGACTAGATCCCCATTAGCGGGTTGACATGGTCGCTATATAAATGTGCGGTGTGGTGGAGCCATGTGTGTGGTCCCTCTGCAACTGGAAGACTCCTTGGAACTATTTGTGAAGTGAAGGGGATTTCTTCCCAGTTCCGGTTTTCTATCTTATCGTGATATGACCTAAGCTATTGAAAGTAAGGTAAAAACCCAATCCTTCCTTCCTCCCTCCTTGACGACACATAGGACCAGTCCCTCTGCTACTAGTCGGAGCGGAAATGCACAGGTGTATACTATGATGGAAGTCCTTGATCACGTAAGGAGAACGGGAAATGTACGAGTGCATGACAAAGGTTTATCTAACAAGCAGGGAAAGCAGAGTGGGATACATCAGGGGTCATTGGAACACCTGTGTCATTAGGGGACAATTGGCACCTGAATAAAACAAAGGCCCAAATAGTTTCCTTGAGTATTCTCTACTTAACCCCGAGTTCCCACCACTGCCAACCTTCATCCAAGAAATATATTGCAGTTTAAACACATCCTAACCCGCAAGAAATGGTGCTACTGGCAGCGACCATTTTAGTCTATTAATAGCTTGTGCTGATGACGAGTATGAACCAAGCAGTCAGTGGGTTGGCTGGATTGTGTGGCACAACACAGTGATTGTGTCCTTAGTTCATACAGTGAAGACATTTAATTCATGCACCTGTCGACCGGACGTCAGTCAGCCACTGGTTATCCAAACATTCACGGATAACATGTAAAAACAAAACACGTCAAATTGATTTATGACCGACGAAGCTATGTATTCAAGCTACAGTAACGACATTTAATTTCCTGCTTCAGTCGACCGGACGTCTGGTAGTGCCTGGTTGTGCAAACACCCATGTCTTATGTCGAAAAATATGCCAAACACACCAATAACCCACGTAGCTTGCAAATCAAAGTACGTTCAGTTGTGAGCTCATCCATGCATCCATGCCCAGAAAACTGGATGGTAATTGGGTGTGCGGTTGTGTATTATGCATGGGCTGCCCACGCATTTCGTGCAGGAATTAAATGTCGCCACTGTACATGTACTTGTCATATTTATAGAAATTGAGTCAGAAGAGCACTTTCTGTTGCGCTGTCGTCTTCCTGCACTTAAGTCTCACAGAGAAAACCTTTAAGCAAGGCATGCACAATCCTGCCAACTTCTAATATATTAAATGATACTGATACAATTGTATCCTTATTGTCCAACTGTGATATTATATTTTTCAGTGTCAAAACCTGTTGCAAAATGCTTATATCAGAACTGATGTATCAAGAATAGATTTTAGGTAATATTGTTATATTTTTAACAATGTATATCATGTGTTTATTTGTTGTTTGATCATTTCCTGCGAGTTAGGGTGTGTTATAACAGCAATTTACTTCTTGTATGAAGGTGGGCAGTGGCGGGGACTTAGATTTAAGTAGAGAATACTCTAAGAATCTACAGTGCAAACATTTAATTCCTGCACTAAATGCGTGGGCAGCCCAGGCATAACACACGCCCGCTTGCCCGATTACCACCCAGGTTCCTGGTCATGGATGTATGGATTACCTCACAACAGAAAGTAGCTTTGATTCGCAGAATATGTGGGTAATTGGTGTGCTTGGCTTGTATTTAGGCTTGTTATATATGGGTGTTTGTACAACCGGGCACTGGCAGACGCCCGGTCGACTGGTGCACTAATATAATGCCTGTACTGTATGTTTTATTCAAGGTGTATTTTTCCTTTAAGAGTAAAGTCTCACTTCCCAGTCTCGATGGCGCAGTGGCTAGAATACCGGCCTGAGTGCTGGGAAGCGAGGGATCAAGAGTTCAATCCCACACCGGGAGGTATTCTCCGAGTATTTTGGTATCCTCCACCTTTATCACTATATATATATATATATATATATATATATATATATATATATATATATATATATATATATATATATATATATATATATATATATATATATATATATATATATATATATATATATATATATATATATATATATATATATGTTTATTGGCTGTAATATCTCTATTACAAAATCATATAATTATAATACAAGTACAAATAAACTATCTTCGTTGTGTTAACCTTAACAAATATGTGAAAAATGTGTGTAAATGTGAAAAATGTGAAAGGGGTGAAAATGTGTGAAAAATGTGTGAAAATGTGAAAATGTGTGGAAGGGAAATATGCTGCTCATGGCTAATTTGGATAATTACAAACTGCTGAAATAAGCTGAAAAATGACTGAAAACCTGGCACATTGGTACTCATCTGATAGGTCTCATAAAGAGCTTCCCAATGAATACCAACATGGCAGGGTTACGATATAGTCAAAAAGTTCACTTTCATGTCAAATCAATCAATTTATCAATCAATCAATAATACGTTGAAAGAAATTCCAAATCCATATTGTTTACCTACACGTATCTTAGAGATGTACTGGGATCGTCATAAATAGGTCTTCTGTCACGTGATGCATGGCCGGTGGGGGACATGTTTTAAGTAGCAACAAAAATCTTCAGGCGTCAAAATGATTGGCGTGGGACAGTCAGTCATGTCCCCTACAGTCGCTTACACTGCACGAATCTACCATTAAAGTCCTCTTTATGTACTGATAAAATGCTTTTTGTCATGGCCTTATGAGAGAAGGCTGTATAAAGTGGCCCTATTTATGATAACAGTCATCCCGTCAGCTCATGCCACGCATATTAACCCATTAATGCTTAAAAATTTCTTCAGAAATTATCGTCTGGATTTATGATACTTTTAATAATAACTTTGTTATCAAGCAATACCGAACACAAATTTTGAAGGAGAGTTGTTGGCAATGTTCTGTATAACATTTCTCCTTCAAATATTTGATCAACTAAGCGTTTGCCTGCATCATTTCATTAAACATGTCAGGCTGCTTTTGGCCGCTGCGAGCAGTAATGGGTTAAGCCAGCTATGCATAAATAAGCTATATGATTGGATGAGGTAATTGTGTCATGCGGCGGTAGGCAGTGATATTACGCAAGGATAGCGCCATAATGCTAGGTCGTTATTACCCACTTTAGTAAGATCCCATTAGGGTATGCTGCAAAAACTGACACGTGTGATTGTCGTAAATCATCGCAGCATGTTGCATAACGGGTTGGAAAGAAACAGGCGACGTTGCTTTGTAGAATCATGCACTATGTTTTCCCTTTATACCTGTATTGTTTACTTCAAGGTAATATATATATATATATATATATATATATATATATATATATATATATATATATATATATATATATATATATATATTATATATATATATATATATATATATATATATATATATATATATATATATATATATATATATATATATATATATATATATATATATATATATATACATACATACATACATACATACATACATACATACATACATACATACATACATACATACATACATACATACATACATACATACATACATACATACATACATACATACATACATACATACATACATACATACATACATACATACATACATACATACATACATACATACATATATATATATATATATATATATATACATATATATATATATATATATATATATATATATATATATATATATATACATATATATATATATATATATATATATATATATATATATATATATATATATATATATATATATATATATATATATATATATATATATATATATATATATATATATATATATATATATATATATATATACATATATATATCCAATATGCTTATATTTCTGATCCTACATACACACCTTCCACCTTCAGTGGTATATGTGAGTGTAGTTGTACACATTTCACATAAATAATGTTTTTACAATCAACGGTGTGTTTTCACAGAAAATCCTAGAAATGAACTGCAAATCATCCTGAACGTAAGATAATTGTCAGTTATACGACAAAATACTCAAAAACAGGATGAGAAACACAGTGCCTAGAAATACCATCGGAAATTGGGAGGAAGTCTTGATCACGTGACATGCCGGATCGATATAGCAAAGACGACCTTTTTAACATCGTCCATTACTCGACAAGAAAATGGCGTTACTCTGTTGCTGATAAGAAAATAACCTGTCAAGAAGGTTCTCCACACTTATATTCTGAACAATTATCTCCTACCTCCGGAGGGTACTTAGTTAGGATTGGATAATAGAGGCATTGTCGTCGATGTCTCGTTCCCGTCCGCGCCATGAAAACCCGCAACGACAGAAAAATCTTTAAAAATAGGAAACTATCACAGAAGCATTTTATTTTCATACATTAATAAAAAGAAGTATTCTGCTTAGGAAATCTAGAAATTGTATTAGTCATTTTCAAAAACTAAATATTGTGGGATGTTTTGTACTACATGTGTTTAGAACAGTATAACATACCGAAAGGGGCTGCACCATGACCGAGCCGTCAAGGGTATTGCAATTGCGCCCATTTGAAGTGTGTGTAAGTTGCAAGCGTGACTTATGAATAGGCTCATAATTGGTCTTGGTGAACATTTGTGATACTTTGAATTGCTATTCAAATCTTGTAGTTTCAAGAGTATGTATTATGTTCCTTGAAGAAGTTTTGTAAAATTATGATTTGGTATCAAATATAAAGTCAATATGCAAACAATGCAATACAATACAATACAATACAATACAATGGTAAAAGTTTGTTAAAGTATGATTCTGTATCAAGTATACATCAGTAATCATACAATGCAATACAATATAATACAATTTGCGAAGACAACTCTATTTATTACTTATGTCTTAGTATTTATTTTTATTGATTGAGAGTTAACTGAGGTTACAAATATTTCCGATATCATCGTTCTCGTAAATTTAGTTGGTTGTCATTACAATTGCTCGATATTTAATATTGATTATTATTGATTATCTTTCTGAATTGTATTATTGAAATTCTGAAATTCTGAAAAAATTGATGTTGAGAGGCAATAAAAACATTATCTTTGCAGAGAATTATAAAAACTCTATAACTCTATGCAGGAGAGGGTTACTCCAAGCAGAGGGTATCTCGCCGGACGCGCAAGACACTTGCGGATGTCTTGAAGCGCATCTTATAGGTGGCCTCTTAATAGACGGTCTTTGATGATAATTGGTGCCTAACAGGAGCAGGTGTCTGCCAATGAGTTAGCAATCACCCGAAAACAAAATGCATCGCGAAATATATCAATACGCTAGAATATGTCAAAACACCATCGTAAAATGATAACGCAATCTATCAGATCTTCTTTGTTCTTCGTCTCGACCTCTAGGTAACTTTCTCTAGGAATGGATTCTAGTTTTGGACGCAGGTGCAATCATTTGACAGAGGCATTAAGAAGGATGTTGAATAAATAAAGCACTGTCTTCCCGGGGGAGTTCAGTGACAGAATTTATAAATCAGGCGCCTTAACGTGCCTCCCTTTTGGGGATAGCCATTAAATGTTAGTAGAGGGTAGAAACGTGTGTATCATATTGTATTGCATTGCAATACCATGCATTCTATTTTAATGCATCGCATCGTATTGTGTTATTGTTGTGTTATTGCATTGTATTATATGGCACGAATCCTATTAAAAGAAATAATATTTTATTGTATTGCAAATTATCTTTTTCACAATCCTGTCATTGAATTAAATAGCATCTTATACATTTCAGTTTCATTTATCATAAAAACCAAGCAGAATACTGAAGGAATAAATGAAAATCATGTAGTAGGCTGATATGTCATTACATGTTTATACAGATTTATTTTTAATAAAAAGAAACAATGGGGGTATTAGAATGTGCATTCAGATTATATCAATAGCACACGTACATGTATCTCTACTACAATACACGTGAAATAGTTCGAAATAACTTCTTTAAGAATCTCACAAGCTATAGTACACAATAAAAATGATATACACTGAACACTGAAACATATGAAATTATGATCTCATCACTGAAAAATTATCCATTTTCATTTGTTTTCCCGTATCTATGTTCTTTTTAGTTTATAGAAATTAAATTCATTCATCCATAGTAACACATTTACTTTAGTGATGACTTCGCAGTAAGTGTTATTTATTTGACTAGAATACAATAAGGATTCACAAATTTCCTAATTTTAGATTTATTGATTCACCTTGTCTACCCTATTTGGTAGTTTGTCACACCTGTGTCGAAATGAATACAATACGAAGGAAATTACTAAAAATAAGATATATATTTTAGTGCGTTTGCGCAAATATTGTATGTGAAATGTATTTCTAAACAATGGAATAGCAGGGGTAAATCTACTGCATACACATTTCCAGTTAAAGGGGTACTTGGAATTGACATTGAAACACGGTTTGCGCGATTTGGCGTATGCGATGCAAGTGTATTCGTATATCGTAAGTTACTTATTTCAGTAAGGAAATACTCTTTGCACAAATCACAAATATCATGATTCACTGTATGTATGTCTGTAAGTTCCCTGAAATGAAGGTCAAAAAATTATACACGAACATTAATCACAAATACATATATAGTTATCAACGAGAAATGGCACAGAAGAAATAAATACATTTTCAACATATGCACATTCAATGTAGTCCGTACATTATCATACTGTATGTGGTCAAGTTAGTCCAAGTCATCTGAAGTCATCTGACTCTGGCATTCACGTGGTCCATATACTGTAAATCACTTAGATATGGCGTAAACATTTTACAGCGCAATTACGGTACTGCCCTGGATAGCGTGATCTAATTATAGCGGTGAACGGGAACAGCAGCAGCAAGTTCAATTAAGAATTCAATAAAGACGGTGATTTTATAATAGCGCATGTGAGCAGAGCGCTATTATCGCTATCTTATTAATCCCGCTATACTTAAGTAATTTACAGTACTCAGTGTGTCGATGCTTAGCGTAGTCACTATCAATCAACAAAACTCCCCGTCTTGGGGATGGAAAACCAAATGTCTTAGTTGTGCCTTTTAACACATTAATACCTAGACGTTCAGGAATAGTGACACATGAGTATGTTCTATTAATGCGAATGATATTTTTTGGAATACTTTTGGTGAGAGTTATTCACCACACAGGGTTTCATCGAAACTTTGGTTTTTCAAAAATGCGGCGAAATTCATTCTTTTTATTATATATACATTCTCACATTCATCAAAAACACGGAGGCGTTTGGGGAATGTCGAGTTAAAGCAATGGATTTTTATCTTCCGGCGACTCGGTTCATCTGGGTCAAAAAACGAATCCATCATCATGCGGAAAACGGACACAGACCAGGAACTGGTTTCCACGAGGGAAAACGCATCCCTCTCATCATCACTCGCTATCACTATTTGGGGAGTATCTTTGAAGTTGTTTTTTCTTGACACTCAGCATCCTGTCTGATGCCGGTTCCTTGTTGTAAGTGATCTTCTGGGCAAAGATTGGAATCGCATCCGGCAACAGAGAGGATCTGTTATTGATCCTGAAGATCCACTTAAGGCTGGCTAAGATAATGGATTCTCCACGTGGGAGATGACATCATCTTAACTTCAGAAGCCTCGCTCGTCACATATTAAGTATAAATAAGCACATATCAAGTATCTTTCGCCCAATGTGGTGAAATTCTGACATATAGTGAAGACATTTAAGATGTTGAGAAAATAAGTACATAAGTATCATTCGCTCAGTGTAGTGAAATTCTGATATACAGTGAAGACATTTAAGTTGTTGAGAAAATAAGTACATAAGTATTTTCCGCTCAGTGTGGTGCAATTCTGAAATATAGTGAAGACATTTAAGTTGTTGAGAAAATAAGCCCATAAGTATTTTTCGCACAGTGTGGTGAAATTCTGACATATAGTGAAGACATTTAAGTTGTTGTTGAGCAAATGAGCACATACGTATCATTCGCTCAGTGTAGTGAAATTCCGACATACAGTGAAGACATTTAAGGTATTGAGAAAATAATCACATAAGTAGTTTTCACTCAGTGTGGTGAAATTCTGAAATACAGTGAAGACATTTAATTCTTGCACCAATCGACCAGACGTCTGACGGCGACTGGTTCTCCAAACGTCCACGGATAACTTGTAGAAAAAATGTTAATTAATGACAAACAAAGCTATGTTATCAAGCTATGTCAGTTCTGACAGCAGTGGCCCGCAGTCGCACCAATCACCCGGGATACCTTTGCGGTGGTATACTATGCACGGTCTTGATGTTAAATTATTTGAACATCAAGTATCAAAATACACATCTCTATACATACACCATACACTTTGATGGTCCATTCCCTTAGCTGCTACATGTAATGTACAGTACAGACGTTTAGTTTCTGCACCAGTCGATCGGATGTCCACAAGCAACCGGTTGTACAAACACCAATTGGTAACATTTCAAAAAAAATAAGCCAAGCACATCAATGATCTACGCAGCTTGAGAAACAATCTTTGTTCAGCTATTAGATTGTACATGTATCCATGGCCAGGAAACTGGGTGGCAATAGTGGATGCAGTCGTATATTATGGCTGGGCTACCCACGCTTTTAGTGCAGGAAATACATGACGGCACTGTAGGGAGTTGTGTTCTATTCACTATCCTATTTCCCTTTTTCTTAGCAAATAGTTCACAAGTACATAGGATTCCCATGCCGCACCAGGTCATTTTTTTCTCTTTCAGAAAATGGTACAATCGTTCCCCAAACTTTACACAGTACTTGCCATATCTTAACTCAATAACCTTATAAGGTCATAAAACAAATCACCTTGAGAATACCCGGATGTCTCGGTCGTAAAATGTTAATTTCTAATCGTTTTCACCTATTTGCTCGCATCGCACCGAATAGTGCCATGATTGTCTATTTATGTGCCCCTACTTGTTACAGTTTCTTACAATACACCTGTGTCCGATATATTTACACCATAGGGGGACACCTTCCCAATACATTATAGCTTTGCAGGCGCCTCAGAAGATAGTCCACTGACGCCGGAATGGATTTTTCACATAGATTTACATAGAGCCAATTTCACCAATTTTGCAATCAGACTCGCCAAAGCGCCAAAGCATGACACTGACTTTGGATTATTCGTTTTCTCGGGCGATACTGTTTCCGCTACTAAAAGAACTTGCTTGTCATGATTCAGAATTAAAATCTACAGTACATACATTTAATTCCTGCGTGTGACAATCGGGCGTGTGGACGTGTATTATGCTTGGACTGGCCACGCATTTAGAGCATGAATTAGACGTCGTCACTGTACATTAGCATTTATAGATCCAAAACAACCGACATTTTAAATCTCAATGCTCTGCTTTGAAGTTGGAAATATTCAGACCTGTTTACTAAAGTGAATCTGTGTAATTCCTTACCAAGCAAACAGTCGCCTGTCATCGACTGGTTGATTGCTTGCCCGGACATCCCTGGCTGCAAGGTCGAGAAAATGAAGTTTGCGTATTCATGGCATTTTTAGGCATGCACAAGTAACCCGGTAGCAATCGGACGTTCGGTCGTGTGAAGTGTATGATCTGCTTGCATATTTAGTGCCGGAATTAAAAATTAATGTAGAGTATTTTGGTAGGTTTGGAATTCGGAATTTCGATTTTCGTCACCTTTTCTGGCATAGTAATACTAAGTCGTGACTAGCCAGAGCTATAATTGCTGGCGAAACCCGCGCCAAACATCATGTCGCTGACTACTTTCTCACATGTCCTAGCCGGTATGTTCTAATAGGTCATCAACATCGTTTTATAATTAACTTTATACAAAACAAAATGTTAGGTACTGTATGGTCTTCCCGTATACTTAGTGCAGGAATTAAACATCTTAACTGTGACGTATTTTGGTAGGTTTGGAACTAGGAATTTCGTTTTTCGTCACCTTCTCTGCCAAATTACTATCGTGATTAGCCAGCTGTACAGTGCAGACATTTAATTCCTGCACCAGTCGACCGGACCTCTGCTAGTGCCTGGTTGTACAAAAACCGTGAATAACATGTCAATAAATAAGCCAGACACATCGATGAAACACGTAGCTTCCGACTCATGGCTAGGATAAGTTGTGACGTCATATATACGTCTATGCCTAGGAAAATTAGGGGGGGGGGCAATCAGGCTTGCGGTCGTGTATTTTGCCCGGGACGCACAGACATTTAGTGCAGGAATTAAAAGTCGGCACTGTATATGCTGTATACGCAAAACCCCAAGTCACTGGCTACTTTCTCACATGCCTTGGCCGGTATGTTCTAATAATCCATCAACATTGTTCTACAAGTAACTTTAAACAAAACATCCTAGTATTAGACAAGGAGAAAAACGTTCGGAAGGTGTTTCTGAAAAAGCCATAACTCCGAAAGCGTCTAGACTTTTCATTACCTAATTAGAAGAAAGTGTTCTTGGATCTGTGAAAGGGGAGTTACAATCTTCAAGACACAGCGCTGAGATGGTACATTTGGTAAATTGAGTCTGACAGGGACGGTTCTTGTTTTCTTTGCCAACCCTTTCCTCCCTACCACGTCCAAAAAGACTTCTTAATTAAGGGAGAAGGGGTATGGTAATGTAAAACACGTCCCACAATTTAGCTCCATAACGCATTAATGGTTAAGAGTTCCTCTATAAATTGTCGTCTGGATCTAGGATACTTTTGACAATATCTTTAGCAATGAGAAAGATTTAACAAAATATTTGAAGGCGAGTTATTGGTAATGTTCTTATCAACATTTCTCCATCAAATACCTTCCTACCTATGCTTGTATCTGCAAGATTTCATCACCATTGTCAGGCTGCTTTTGGCTGCTGTAAGCATTAATGGGTTAAACATATTACTCAAAGCCTTAGTGTAGGATGAGAGTGTATTATCATAGGTTACATAATGAGCAACCTGTAATACCGAAATGGTAGTTACACAAAAATGATTTAAATAATTTCCAAGATTAACATTTCCTGCAACATATTTTACATAACATATTTTTGAATTTGCACATAATTTGTAAATCGACTTATCATTGCTATTATATTGTATTGTATGATTTTGTAAGATGCCTTTCTGTCAGTAAACATGCATACACATAATGTCTTGGAAATACTTGCGGTTAAGAATTATCTGAAAAGTAGATTTTGAATTTGTAATTTGTGATTTCAATTATAGTCACATTTGGCTAGATCGTGATGCACCAGCTGTAAGTATATAATGCAAAGTATCGCACGGATTGATTGAATAATGTTGGTTTTAACTCAAGCCATAACTCTCTTTCAATTAACAATTGAACTTCCGCATTTTGGTGCTGTTCTATAAAGCCAGACTTTAACGTGCGTATTTTAAGCGTGAATAGGTTAACCCATTAATACTTAAGAGTTCATCCAGAAATTGTCGTCTGCATCGATGGTACTTTTCACGATAACTTTTGAATTGAGAATGATTTTACAAGATAATAGAAAGAGAGTTGTTGGTAATGTTCTAACCAACATTTCTCCTTTAAATATTTTGCCAACTGTGCAAAAGCCGGAAAGATATCATCAAAATCGTCAGGCTGGTGTTGGCATGAATAGGTTAAACTCTCACAGGTGCTTAAAGGAAAAAAACTGTGGGAAATATAACTGTCTGTCTGATGTCGTGCGTGTTGTCTAAAGTGTATGACGTCATTGTCGGTCCCGGTGGAAAACACAGGCGGCGACTCCTTTCACATAACGACCCGTCACCTAGGTTTTACGATAGGACTTTGACCTGTAGAAAATTCAAGTATTGTATTGTAGTTTGTGTTTATTGACAGTGCTAAATTGCAGAAAATCATAGCAAATACATAGTTTCCACAGATATTAAAACAGTAATCAAACGAGATAATAAAAATAGTCGTAAATCAAATTAAATTAGGAATCAAAACAAAACTATTGTGAACAGAATACACATGTACAAAATCATATTAGGCCGGTGTAACAAGTATTTTAAGTAGAAATGAAATCCAAATTGAACATCCCCATAACCAATCCGTCTAACGTTCCGCAAGTGAAATGTTACCCAGGTGCCACTACTTGAGGAATTTAGTAACCAATTGCCATTGTCTTGGAGTGCATTTTTTGGATAATCCGTTTTGCCAGACCATAAACTACTAGATGTACATTGTATAGATGGTCAGGATCTAGCCTTGAATAGAGGTGACAATAACCAAACGTCCATGCAAGTACATGTACATTCCGATCAAAAAACGTAAGGGACATGTGAGAAAGTTGCCAGTGACTTTGGGTTAGGCGTTGGTCTTCTCCAGTTTCCCCCACCAGTTACAACTGACTAGTCACGACGTAGCAGCAATATGGCAGAAAAAGGGACGTAAAACTAAATTTCAAATTCCATATTAAAAAAACGTAAAGACAGTTATTTGTAGAGCTAGAGCACTAAGTAGTTAAGTTCCTTCTTGTCGTCGTCGTTTGTTATCAATAAACAAAATTCCCATTTTTAAAAATTCGCAACAGTTATTGCTGTTCTCCTGGTATGACATATATTGTTATTCTTATAACACGAAACGTATGTTACAATTCCACAAAAGAATAACATTTTTCAATCAATCTCTGTATGTAAAAAAATATCTCTAGTTTACTTTGATCACCTCTGAAAAGGGTTGATAAGTTTAAAGTAAACTGGGCCTCAAACCGTCTTAAAACTGTCAGGTGTACCTTAAGTATTTGTCCTATTAGTTCATGCACATTTATCGATAAAGCAGACTTAAAAGTCTGCTTTATAGGCGTAATAGAGAATTTTTTCTTTTTGTCTCTTTGATAAATTATTTGTTTTTTGGCCATAATTGTTTTGTAAATGATATGGTATTTGTTTTTTTTGA